>JAPQRN010000017.1:879892-902533 GCA_037367275.1 Coranthus polyacanthus | reverse complement strand
ACTATATTTTTTGTTTTTTTTGTTCTGTCGTCAATACTAAGCCAGTATTTCCCGCCCACAAAGAGAGACCTTTTCTGAAATGATCGTGGTGGTTAGTTCAAAAACATCCATCTCATAAGGCTTTTTTTAATGACCTACAACAACCTTTTGCAACATGTAAAGATGCCTCTCACTTCCTTTTACTCGTATCTTTTCTTCAGCTCCTTCCTCCCACCACGCAAGGGAGGAATCAAGGCACACAACGCATTTGCCAAATGGGACATTCCTCCTCACTCCGGGAATATTTTGAAGTGACGTCAGCCAATTCATAGTTGCATAACCTGACACTTAGCTTGTAATAAATTGCTCTGCATAATGAGGAAAGCCTGGGATACACTATGTAAGTCTGTAATTGGTTTGTGCGAGGTTACAGGTACAGTAAGTCCATCCTTATTATAGGACTAACAGACTCATGAGACAATATAATGGCCTGCTCTGCAGCTTTGGGAGAAAATAATTGGACTCTCCTGTTCTCCAAGACTGAGCTCGGAAGCAGTTGGAAAGGAACTGAGGGTATCACAAATAGAAGGTGCCTGGCTAGCTAATGAAGAGACGGCGTACATGTGGCAAGACTTTTAATGACTCATTTATCAGACAAATCACACACACCTCGTATTTCTGACTCAGTAAAGGACAAACTGGGAAAAATGTGGCATCATTTCATGAAGAGTCTGCATGGCTATTCTTTGTCTTGTACTTTTCCCACACAGTTTGACAAACCCAGGGTGTAATGATGCAGGGATTTATCACATCATCCAGAGAAACCACATGCTGTCTTTAAATGGAACTTATGAGAGTATGTTTTAAAAAATGTTGGAATGGATTGAAATTGATTTTTTTTTTTTACTTTCAGGACTCTCCATCTCGTGTCCTCACCTGCCCCTGGTCTCTCCCTCGAGTCAACCCCATGCATAAACCCTCCCTTGTTATCTTTGTTCTCTGGATTCGGTCAGTTTTGAAACTTCATAGCCCCTGCCTTCCTTGTTACCTACCTAATTTTAAGCCTTTGCATTTCCTTAATAAACTCCTTGATTTTGTCCAAACCTGCCTCAGCGTCTGCATCTGGGTCCTTTCACTGCTCACCACACTTAAACCGCGATAAGTGGATTTTGATAGTTAATAAATAAGGGCTGTGATTGAAATGTTGAACGTTAAAGTGCAACAGAATGAGCATTAGGGTTCGGTTCCAGAGTTGCACATTGTTCTCCTTTTATGTTGCGTCATTTGTGCCTGACAGTGATGACGTTTGCTCCCCTTTTTTTTTTCTTTTTTTTTTGGAAATCAACGACAGAGGAGAAGACATAAATTCTAAAGGTTTCTGTTTCTAAGATTTGTGGGCAGTATTGTGACATGTGCCACGTCACACTGTACTGAAATAAAGCACTGATACTGCTGTGACATTATCATGAAATGCAAACAGATTCGGATAAAGTCAAGGAATAGGAAGTGTTGGTTTGACCTTTTACAGAACTATACACATCGTTTGTTTTTAGAATGTCTCCTCTTGGGTGTTAGTAATCTTCTATTATATCATCACAACGGGGTGGACAATGCGCCACTAAGCCGTTAAGTCTGGGTGGTCCAAAAATTTAAGCCTTAAGATTTATGGCTGTAAGTGCAACCTTTTAATATTTACGTACAACGAAAGTGAATGCAAATTAAATAGTGAGTCAAAATCTCACTTTGTTTAATGCTGTTTTTAAAAAGAGGTGTTGCCACTAGTTTGGATTTACTAGTAAAACTATAAAACTAAAAAAAAAAACCTCATCTTTTCACGAATATAAACATTGCTTCTTAAGACAAATGCTGTGTAAATATCAGCGCTGTAATGTTAATTACATTCCATGTCTCTCTCCATCTGCATGTGCAAAGGTGGGATGACTACAGGCTTTGTTGTTTGTGTTTTGGGTTCATAGTCCCTAAAAAAAAAAACCTGCAGATTGATGAGATAATAATGCCAGTATGAATGGCAGTTGGTTAAATGGCAGAGTCTTTATTAGGTGGTGATTCATGCCTTGCACAGCCTTGAATCATTGTTAAGCAATGGAAATGAAGCAACATCAACAGGAAGATGGATTAGACTCAGAAGTGTTGTTCCAATGCATCATCTCCATTTGTTTTTTTATCTTGATTTATCAGCTGAAGGTCTGCCATGGCATGTGCGCTCTTTTTTTAGCATTATGCTGCATTCAGATACAGTAATGACACCAATTCACAAGCAGGAGCTCCCCGGTAAAAACACAGCCCCTTGTTGCTGAATATTGACCAGCTGCATGGGGGGTTAAGGGGTTAAGTGGGTAAAACCGTGGAGGTTTTTTGAATTTGCTGCTGAGAGAAAAGAGACAATTACTCCCACTGCACAGTTCCCACATTCAAGTTTGAAACCTTATCTCCGTCTCTTTCTCCAGCCATAATTTACCACCATCATTCTCTAAAACATAACATATTATCATGTACATTTTATGATGATTTTAAGACATTCAAAGCTACAAATTACACCACCTCGGTCAGTCACAAAATAAATGGAGCATCTGTTTCTCCTCCTGAGGATCAAATCTCTTTAAACTTTTGTACTTTCGTAACAAAGATCGTAACAAAAGCCTAAATCTTTTTACGATCTCAGACAGCATCGAAACGCGGTTTGTTTTTATCACGTTCATTCATTTATTGCCATACATACTATGTTATCTGCAGTATAAATCATTTTAAAGCAGCCCCGTTTGTACCACTTCAGTGTTAAAATAGATGATGCTCAGAAAGTCTGGCAAAATGTGGACGTTTTTGTTTTTGTATTACTTTTGATATTTTGTGCAGCAAACAAACAAAGATATGCCATTAACTGTCACTAAACTTCCCATTCAAAGGATTGTTCTGTGTTTTCGTTAAAGTGAGAAATGACTATTCTGTGGTGAAAACGAATAAGATATGAGTTCAGGATGGTACAGTTATTTTTACTTTATTTTTTATTTTTGGTAGGATGGAGAGGATGAGGTACTTTGGAGTTTTGAATTTATGCTTGTATTTGCAGCATCAGGTTACCTAAGACGAAGAGTTAACCAGGAATTCCTTCAAGTAACATAAACTCCTTTATCGGGGGTATTTATAGTGTCATTATATAATGGATTATTGTATAACCACAGCCTTTCATAATACATTCTTTACTCGGCACATGGGCAAGATACAGGTGAAATACTTACTTTACAATGCCATCATTATTATCATATACCAAAAGAAACAGCATCATTCAGTTCATCTCAGATGCAAACCTTCTCTTCAGTGGAAAAATGCATTTTAGAAGAACCCACCTCAGTTTGCTAAAGCCCATCGGAATGGCTTGAAAACATGATCTTTAACCCACCGTCCTTCTGTTTCTCCCTTGTGAAAAATAGCTAACTGGTGGAATGTTGACATAACTTCATCTACAATTACACCGCTTCAAGATTTGTTACGGTATGCAAACCTGCACTATTAAGACTTTTATAGAAAAGGAATTTCTGAAACATTTCCCACATGGGAGCAATTTACAGGATATTATTCTACGTTTAACTTGAACTTTGCTGTCATTTTTAAATGAGCGTAAGTGGTAACTATCGGGGCAATTTCTGGTATTTTAAGCAACTTAAATAAAACCTTATTTTGACAAAGCTGACAGTTACTTCATGAAAGGACTTCATTTCATTTCCCCCTTAATTTCAGGATGTGAAATGTGTTCTTTTTAGTCAAACGGTGCAGTTTCAGTCGCTTTGGAAAATCTAATGAAACACTGAAGCACATAAGAAGAGACAGGTAAATTAAAAATAACCACACCATGACTTATTATTTACGTGCGCATGTACAGTAACGTTGGATTAAATAAATCGCTTGTTTACTACTGTGCTTTACGCCACTTATAGCAGGTTTAATGGCAGCTGTTATATATTCAGGTTGTTCACTGTTTAGTTGGATGAATACATGTATTCATCCGTAAAATAACGAATGTCATATTTTAAATATAAACCATCAGCGTTTCTTACAGCAATCACATGTTCTCTGCTGTTCCCAAGGTTAACCGCTCGCAATTCTTTACGGTTTGTCCTTGGACATTATTCTCTGAAAATACTGTACACCTGCGGCCAACTGAAAACCGAATGCTTATGATACTGGCAATGGAAAGGTGAAGGAAAACTGATTTTCTTTTCAGCAGCCTCTCCTTTTCTGTGTGTTTGTGTGTCTCTTCTCCATTCAAAGTGTAGTCATGACGTCTAGCCAGTGAGTCAGGTCATCCTAATGAAGTTTCCACAAAGGGAAACATGCACACCTTGGAAACAAGAACTACCAAAAAAAAAACCGACCCAATCAGTTAAATTGATTTGCACACTTCACTCTGGTCCTTCATCCTTTTTGAAAGGATGTTGCTCTCAGTATAACATGCAAGCAGACTGACCTTTGAAGGATTTGGAGCAGGGATTCACAAGAGTCCCCTAATGAACATCAGTTGCTTTTATCCGTGTTCAATAGAGTAAAGAAACACTCAGACATTTACAGCAAATGCATTTAAACCTCCTCATATTCACTCATTCAGTAAATCCTGAATATTTGAGATTGCAACCAACCAGAGGAAGGAGGAGGAGTAAGAAGTTAACAACTCCTCTCTAAAGCTTCACCTGTTCTGGTGACGTACCGGTGCATTGATTAAAAAGCGTGTAGGCGGTATTTACCATACACACAAACGCACACTCCTCCCCATTCAGCAAGAGCAGGAGACCCCTTACCTCAATCACACCCCGAGGCCTTGAGACTCCAGGCTTTGTACTTCGCGCGTCTATAAAAAGAGCTCTCCTTGAGGAAGCATCGGCAGACCCTCTCCTACTGAGCATTTCATCACAGAGCAGAGAGAAAGCTGGAGAGAGAGGAGAGGGATCACAGTCAGAGTCGCCACTGTGGAAGATCTGTGGACAAACGGAGAGAGAAAAACAAGAAGAGAGGAGAGGAAAGCATTTGGAAAAGGTAAAAAATGTATTAACTTTTTTGTGCATTCCTGTTTTTGTTAGGGTTGGGGATTTGTTCCCTTTTGTTTTGTTTTCTGCATGGATTTTCTTTAGTTGTTGCTTGTTTCTCTAAAGGATTAACAGTGATTGACCACAGGGACCGACTAATCGATTGAACCTTTTCTGACATTTCATGACATGTGCAGTGCCATTTGTTCCGTAAATGATCAGTCAAGGGGAATTAAAATCCACAACATGCTAACAGCTCTATTCACTAAAAGTGCTCACATTTGATTTGCATTATTATAGAATTATACACAATCCACAGAAACTTACAGATCTTTTAAATAACTATCATCACTGAAACACAAGGTTTCAATCTATTTTAATTGCTGCTCGCGGGCTTCTTTTATCAGATTATGACTGTGGAGTGCAGAGCTCAGCCGAGTGAGTCATACTGTAGGAAGAGTGTAGACGAGTCTCTGCCAGAGTTACAAAGAAGATGGCCCACCAAGGAGTCACTCTTTAAAATGATAGAGAAGGGAGGGAGTACAACAAGATGCAATTTCCCAACAAAGAAAAGAATATAAACTCATCCCCTGTTAGACATTGATGCACTACATCCACAGGGGTGGAATCCAGAGGTTTCATCTCTGATTTGGTTCAGCACGAGGAGAGGAAGCAAAAGAGACGACATGCCATCGTGGAAGTAACTGAATGCTCTTTTTTTTTTAAATTAGTTTGTACATCTTACTCTGTATTCATCACTGAACGCATTGTGTTTCTCTGCTGCGTGGGACATACATGAATGTATCCTCTTGCACAATGTATACGCCTTGTTTTCCCCAGCACAAAAGCCACGGCTCGTTGTCACTCTCCACATTCCTCACAAAGTGACTGAATCATCTCACCCTAATGACCTTTCAGTTGTCGGCTGCAGTTTCATTTATTAACCTAAATTAAAAAAAGAAGCATATCTGAGGGTATTATTTACAGCCTATTCACTGATGTAATGAAGTACTTTGGTCACTGCTGCTTGTCTTTAACAGTGAAGAGCAGTAGAGTTGATCTGTGTTTCTTTTTTGAAAGCAAGACTTGTACGTTCTGGACGACTTGGACCAACAAAAGCAAAACCTCACAAAGGCTCTCTTGTGAATCAGCTACCTTAAATAAGATTAATGTGTTTTAGATAAACAAGACCATCTGTTACAATATCTGCAATGTTAGCCGGAATACGAAGAAGAATGTTGATTATAGCAATTTAGTGTCTCGGCTATAATTATGTCATTACACACAGCTACAAATCAGACACTGTCGAAACTTGTCGAGTTATATGAGGAAGGGAGTAAATTGCAGCTGAATTTGTCCAGAAACACAACAGTTTCCTGCTGTGGCATTATATCTGCTCAGGTGCTCTTATGTTTGTCTCGTCAGCGCCAGGCTGAAGATGGTGTGTCCGTCCTGGTTGTTAATAGTGGTGATTGCTCACGCATGCGTTCCCGGGTTTGGGTCAGCATGCTGGGACAGCTCCATCTGCAATAACCTGAGCAACAAGGAACGAATACTGGTACGTGCAACTCTTATCTCCATCATGTATCCATTTAATAGCAGCAGAACTACTGTCAGAGGCATTAGACAAAGCAAGACGATGTGTCCAGTACTTTATGCACACACTGCTATGAAGACAACAACATGTGTTTTTATGTTTTTAGCCATACAGTAAAAGGAGTCTCTCGTGTTGGGGTTACACCAGTGTTGAGGTTGTTGCCTAGCACCAGATGGTCTCAATGTGGACCAAATCAAAATGGACTATTGGTCAGACAAAACAAGTATTTGGCATTTGAAGAAATTAAGAAATGATTTTTAATTAGACTTTTTAATTGAAATGTCAAATGCGTTTTGAGTGCTATTGATATGATTATGATCAGACATACGTTTGTCAAGCTTGTAAATCGATATCAATGTATGATTTAAAATGTTGCTGGTGTCTCTGCGATTCCTTTCATACAGGAATGCATTCACATCTGCATGTCAGTGATCCAGAATGAATTTCCAAAGCTCACAGCCCCGAAGGTTAACAACGAAGATGATGATGATCTCTTACTCAGTATATTGCTGAACTCCATGGCCTCTGAAGACAAGATCCTGGAGCCAAAGCTGAGGGCCCACAGCGATGAGCGACGCTCCTATTCAATGGAGCACTTTCGTTGGGGCAAACCTTCGGGCCGTAAACGCCGACCTATCAAAGTCTTTGCTTCTTCTCTGGAGGGAGGGGGCTCTTCAGAGGGTAGTTTCCCCCCTCAGGCACGGAGGCAGCTGAGCAGTAATGAGGATGATCTGAGCGCTGACAATCAACAAACCCAGGTATTGCCGAGAATGATGGTCAGCTCCAAGTCAAATGCCCCGTTCAACCCACAGCAAAGAAAAGATGGGACCTATCGGATGAGTCACTTCAGATGGGGGAGCCCACCCGCCTCCAAACGTAATGCCAACATTATGAAGCTGTGGGAGGAGAAACCTCAGGGGCAGCTGACCAAGCTCTTCAGGAACATTATGGTCAAAGATGTGCAGAGGATAATGGGATGAATGGAGAAGCAAAGGGAAGCTGTGGAAAGAGTCTAATAGCCATTGCATGTTAGTACAGATCTTAATTCTAAAATCCACAAAATGTGTCACTATCATTAGCATGTTGTTGAATGTATCTTCTGGGCCAAAGTCTCTCAGCACAACTTTAACCTAAGATAAGAAAAAGGCAGTTTTATGTTGAATAAAAGCAGTGATGCACCCACCGACTGCCTTGACCTTCTTGGCCTTGACTTAAAAGCTTTGTTAGATGTATTTTTGTTCTTGTGGGGAACATCATTACCAAAAGTTTAGACAAAGGAATTAAAAGTGAATGCAAATCCAGTACTGAAAGTCGGTGTATATTATACAGTATATGTATTTAAATTATATTGAAAAAGCATACAGTTTATTTACAGTGTTACCTTTTTTTGTAAATGTATATATTAAAGATAAGTCTGTGGCAAACAATAACAGAAATGTCTTAATGTTTTACACAAACAAAGAAGGTTGAATTACAGCATTTAACTGTAAAGGCTTTTTTTTTTTTTATCACTGATACCAGTCACAAGCTTTTACATTTCATCTCACAAAATTAAACAAAAAAAATATATATATATTCACTGCAAATATACTGTTACGACCAAAGGGGGAGGTGACAGCTGGGCTCATAGCACAAGTAATGACAAAAAGCCTCATTTTATTCATTTGTCCCAGGACAACAGGTTACTGGGACATGATTCAGCCACGATTCATTTCATGAATTACGCTTGCTGCTACACTACTGTGCGGCAATTTGGGGTAAGAGTACAGTATGTTTCCAAAAATGACGCAGATCCCACAGGTCTCACAGTGATAACCACCACTAAGTGTTTGATTTGTTTGCATCCTGAACATCACCTGGGATTCATACTCATTAGAGACACACGCTTTAAAGGATTTAACAGCAGCAGTGGGTTTTTTTTTTTTTTTGTTCTCACAGGTGACGAGGGGGAGACAAATGTACAAAAGTCCAAATCTGGCGGGTGAGAACGACGGAGAGACAGACCGCAAAGCCTTTGTGGTTGAGATTTCCTGTCAAGAAACGAAGAATATAAAACAGTCCTGGCTGATTATTCATAAAAAACGAACAATAATCATTGACACAGGACTAGGAGTACAACTCACCTAAATAAAAATAGCAATACTACACTATAAAATACACGAACAAGCAGAACTATACTCTATGAAAATAGAAATTACTCTGTTACAAGTAAAAGTCCTGTCTTTAAAAATGTACTTAAAGTATCAAAAGTTAAAGTATTTATTTTGTAAGAGGACTAGTTATAATAATGATATGATAATAGTGGATTAAACATATTTAATCTATAAGACTATGTCTCATTTTATGAGACAAAAAACATGTTTTGTTTTTACAACCTTAATCTGAAAATGAGTGGTGCAGGCTTTCGGTATTAATAAATGTGAAAATTATTTACTTAAAAATATTAAAACACTCATTTTACAATTATGTTTCAGCAGAAAATCAGCACGAATTGCCTGCTGGGGCAAGGAGATTTGAACGTTTTCCTTGATAACAAACTAATTAGCCAACGTTGATTTTAAGTTTTCAAATATATTTGTTCACTGATTAGCGTAAAGTAGCAGAAAATGGAAAAACTTTAGGTACAAGCATCTCAAAATGTTACCTAAATACAGTAAATACAGTGCGTTTACTGTACCTCTTTCAATTGGTGTTCATTTTTTTTGTTATATGACCTATGTCCTATTTTCAGTTTTAGTAAGACAAACGACATTCTTTATGAAGATTTGACATCAATAATAAATCACAGACAGAGCAGAACTGTTATGGTTACAGAGAATTTATTGTACAACACAGCAACAACACTAGCATGCAAAGTCTGGTATGACACCCATAAGGCATTTTCTCCATGTAAAAGCTGCCTTTGTCATTAGGTAATCCAGTTTTTAAAGTGCAAAGTTCACAGAATGAACGAGTTTGACCTACGGCACTACATTGTAAACAGATCTATTACCAGACATGTAATGGCAAAAGTAAAATTGGATTACCATCAGTTAATATTACAGTACACTACGCAATGACATCAAGCAGACTGATAGATTTACAGGTCTTCAATGAGAAGTTGCAAGATGCTGAAAGACAATTTTACAAGCGTGAAATCACATGAGTCACTGGAAAGTTCAGACAGCTGCGCATTGGTCTTTGATAGCTTGTTCTCAATTAACGTAGAGGAAGGAGTCAGTGGATGAAAACTGTAAACTGTAGAGTTTGGTCTTGGGTCATGACAATACAGACAGACATCTGCATGAATGCAACATGGCCATGAAAAAATATATATATAATATACACAATCACTCACATTCACTCACCTGCACTGACAGAGGGGGCACACAGACTGCACACGGACAGGTAACGTGACACACTGGCATGTGCAGACATAAATATTCATACAGAGGACAATACAATGTAAAAAAAAACAAACAATAAAACCAACAGATCCACTGGACTGTAACACGTGACAATCAGGGACAAACCAGACGGCATTAATTACATCATTTACACAACATGTTTGCAAGATGGCTTCAACAACTGTCACGGCCAATGCAGTTAATTCACAGAAGCGCGGGAGTTTCTTACAACATCACAAAACTGAACCATCACAACACTGTAAAAATAACAGAAGGTACAATTCAAAACACGCAAAAGGTTCTGCTACGTACAGTTGGGCAACGTTCGCCAGGCTAGAGCCAGATTATTGCCATCATACTTTGTTTTTATACCTGTGTGTGTGCAAGCACACCAAACAAATGGCTTTTGCTTTTCAGATCTTGCTGAATGAGACCGACGCACTGCTTGGAAGCTGCTGCAGCAGCAGTATGGCATAAAGAGTGTAGAGTGCAAAGTCATTCCAGCAGGACTGAGGACGTAATGGCAACAATACAGGTCATGACGACGGTGCAAAGACCTGTCGCGAAAACTGTAGCTAGTAATGCAGTTTAAAAGAAGTCCTAAATCTGTTGTTCTTACAATGATTTTAGAAAATGAGCTTATTAATCCTTCAGCGGGACATTTCCAGACAGAATTAATATGATCAACTGGCCGACAGATGGTGCAGGTTTCTGCCATGTTCGATTCAGACCTCTGTTAGAGACACGTTTTGATTTCATGGGTTGCTGGTTACTCATTTAAAGTATAAGATTGGGGAAAAAAAAAAAGTATTGGAAAAATAACTCCCTCATCTCTGGACACAATTAGTGCAGTGGCAGTCTAAAATTAGAATTAATGTACAATAAGTATTGTATATACACACAAAACCATATCTACTCTGTACATCCGCTTAAAGATTTATATATTTCTCTGTATATACACATTTATATGGGAAGGAGAAAAATAAGTATCGATAATTACTTTCTAATGTTTGATCTGGTAAACATCATGGTAAACACTTGAGAAGTTGTAGTGATCATTACTGTGATGTGGGTACAAGATGCGACACTGTCTCTTTTAACCGGAGTCACCTGTAAGGCACACTCACTTTGGGAGGACAGTAAACAGATCACCTTTTGTCAAAGCAGAGCAAAAAACTAAATACCAATGTCAAAATAAAAAGAAATAAATGCCCGTTATGAAAAAAGCACTTTTGGATAACACTAAAAAGGCAAAACTGTAAACTACAATAAAGTGATGTTCAGGTCCTGAATGACGTCCATCCAGATTTCACTTAAACATGTCAAACTACTACATGACTGCAGAAACACAAAGTAAATTAATGCGTCAAATTTCCATTCACTCATTCTGAACATAAACACCATTAAAAACAATAAAAGCATAAAATGTCACAAAGAGTAATTGAGATGTTCGACCTGTTTTTAAAACAGGGGAATTATGGTATCTTGTAAAGAACAAAATGTTCAGTCAGTTCAGAAAAAAAGAAAAGAAAAGAAAAGAAGTGGTATGAAGAACGTCCAAAACCAACAGAATAAAATAAAAGTTCTTGGCAATGGAAATGGAATGAGTTCAGGGAAATTACCTAAATAAATATGATCTCAATAAAAGTTAAGGTTACTGCTGCATTTCTCAACATTAACCTGCTTGTTATAAAATGAAAACGTCATTTCATCCAGCTGGACAAAAAGTGGCTTGTTCTCTAGTTGGCTTCAAACTGCTGCTGCCCCCTCCCCCTGTGGTTCTCATCAGTTTGTCCATTCCCGAATGACTTTCCAGTCCTCAGGTTAAATAGTTTGTTAATGTTTCGGTGGATTTTCTAGTCTAGTACACACAAAGGTCAGGGAACTTCATCTCGTAGATGGGAACAGATCGACTCTGGGTTTGGCCGTAACCTGATGAAATGGTTCCAGATGGGCTGGGAGGTGGTCTGCACAGGAAGAGGACATCAGTCACCCCTTTGACGCCCTCATAAAACAAAATATAACATCAAGCATTGTGTAGTGTGAATTTGCCAAAACTCTGCCTTACCTGATTGTAATCTCAAAGATCTGATTTAGTTTGCTCTGCAGCATTGTGGCCTAGAAGGGACAAAACAATCACATAAGACAACAGCAAACAACGAGACCAAAAAATACAGTTTGGAGAATAATGTGGATGAAGAAAAATGTTTTTTTTGTTGTACCCTGGCACCGCAGTGAGCGGCTATCTCCTCAAAAGGAGCCTTCTGGAACTTCTCCACGACTTGCCTCCTCCTCTCCCTCTCCTGTTCCTCCATGCCCACACTGTCCACTGGAGGGAGCCAGACACAACATGATGTATTGTAACATTTAGTAGCTGTTCAAAGCTGTTTCAAGCAAATTTCATTGATGCTTATGAAACAAAATGAAAAGCCTGTAGCTGACACTTTTTCTATATTGATAAGTGTGTAATTTCATGACTTCTCTAAGCTTAAAAGTAGTAGTAGTAGGTAAGTGGACATACCGATGGCATTTTTCAGCGTTTCAAATGTAATCTCCTCTGCAGGTGTCCTCTGCACAAAAGAACATGAACAGAAATGAATATAAATGTCTTATTACAAGGTGCACAGCTCTCTGCTGCAATTTTACACAATAAAGCACCTCAGCATCGCATATTTAAGATGTAAATCGTGAACCTCTATACCTCCTCTTTCTCTGGACTATTTCGCGACTCTACTTCAACCTGCAGTGAGATGGTCTCCCCAATGCTCTTTCTCTTAGACAGACGGTCCTCATCTGTAAAGACAGACAGATTGCTTGTTTATTCTTGTTGCTACAGGTGACTTACACTCAGAATTTCAGATGATAATGCGAGGCTTACTCACCAGTATACTGTGGGACATAAGGTGTAGCCAGTCTCTCTGTGTTATAACCACTGCCTCCAAGGACTTCAGTGATCTTTGACTGGAGAAACAAAACAACACCTTCTACCTTCTCAAGTGAAGAGGGCAGCCTAGAAAGAATAGAGAGTGGTCATGTTTTTATCCATCTTGTTATTTTAGAGTTATTACTATCAACTTAATATTGGTACATTTTGGTACAAAGGAAGATTCATACTTTGGGTTATCAATGAAGACATCCTCAGGCAAAAGGTAAGGATTTTCTTTCTGTCTCACCTCAATAACCTGAGGAGCAGAGGAGAGGGGAAGTGAATTAATGAAGGTTTATTAGTATTCACGCACAAATACACAGAGCAGCCCAGACCCAGACCTCGTGTATGTGCTGACAGAAGGCTGGGACCGTGGTGAGCTGGCAGATGAGGTTGAGGTAGGCAGCCGCAAGGGCGTGAACAGCACACCGGTTATAAACAGGCAGAGCCTCATCGGTGGTCAAAGCGAGATCCTGCAGGGGTTACAAAGACACATCAGGACATCAAGAATTCCTAGACTCTGAAATGCACTCCCTTAACAACTCATGAATCGCTTAAAAAATTAAGGGAAAGCTTAGGAAATCACAGCAAATTATTAACAAAATAAATAACTGAATAAAATGTTACATGATTAAATACGTGTGTCAGTACCTGCAAGGCGAGCGCCAGGCGGATAAGGTCCACCACCACCTCTTCATTGGCCAGCTCCACACTGAGAAGACCCAACAGAGCAAAGAGGGCCTCGTAGTGCTGCCGCCCACTGCTCTGCTCCTTACAGCCCAGGTAGATGTGTCGGTACAGCTGCTGCCCGTGCTGTGAGCACCAGTGGACGTGGACAGTGATGAGTCAAGAGGGACAGACAGGGTGGGAAATACTTTTTCACCTACACTAGATTATTTATGTCATTTTGCATTAGCAAGTAGACTTCTGTTTTATCTACTTTATTATGTTTAAGGTAACAGAACAGAATTTTTTTTTTTAACGGAATAGGCTGCTGTGACATCAAATGCATCTGAAAATTATGAATGTCAGCAATAGGACAAAAAGTATTCACTTCGTGCCAATGTCCACAATCATGATTAACAACAGCCACTTTAAACTATCTCATAAATATGTATATATGATACCATATATTGTATATATGTAGGTATATTTTATGCACTGTATCTGTATTTTACTGTCTTCTACAAGAGTAACTGTGATTTTATACTGGCCGCCATCTATTTTAAGCGATTCTGCAGTAACAATACAAACTATGAATTCCATTGTGTATCCACTGCACATAAACAAAAATAAAATAAACAAAACAATTTGAACTTGAGCTCATCCTACAAAAGATGGAGACAAAAGGTGTACCTTTTTCATGAACAAGTTGTCCTGTCTGGAACACTTGTCAACTTTGAGCTTCAGCACAGAAATGTCGGAGATGCTGCTGCAAAAAAAGAAGGTGACACACATATTGTAATGGAAGAACAGGCCGGAAGGTAATACAAAGATGCAGACGTACACAACAACACACCTAATGTTGGAGAACTTGGGCCTGTTGTCGTGCCTGTCGATGAGACTGAGAAGGATCTGAAGCACCAGCAGACGAACCTCCGGGTCCTCGGTTAGAGAGAAGGACAGCAGTGGCTCCAGGAAAGAGCTGGGTAATGCTGTAAGCATGTTGGTGGTCTGGAAACCTGCTGTTACCTGAGTAATTAATGAGCACATACAAGCAATTAGAGGTTGCAATGTTCTAATACATGAATAATTACTTGATAACACCTTCAGCAAGATCCAAATCATTTCTAGTTCCAATAATCGGGACATTCTCAAGGTTTGTTGTTGATGAAAATAAAAAATTAGTAATTAAATAGTATAATCTTTAGCTGAAAAAAAAATCAGTTTGAAATGGAAATGAAAGAAGATGACAGAGTATTAAGAAGATGATAGCGTGAAGACTAAAACAGTACAGCAGAAGCATATATGTATATATATATATATATACAACTTACCTGGACTAAAGACTTTAGTAACATAACCTGAATCATCCTGGTTCCATCAGGCCTGCAGATGAAAGAGTGAATTAAGATTCATCGATCTTTTAAAGTTCAGGTCTTCACAGATCAGTTTACAAAATGGATTTTGTTCAAAAGGAAGGAAGGAAGGTGAGGTAGATAAGCACCAACATTTTGACATTTGATAAGATGAAAAAGGCGTCCTGGGTATATACAACATGAATGAATGTGTGAGCACTGTGAGACTTCAGAGGACTGTGACTTACCCAGAGCCTGTGGACGGCAGGGCCGGGTGAAGCCCAGGGACAGGGATCTTGCCCATAATGAAGAGCATGACCTCTGACCTTTGGTATGTTGGTAAGGTATTGGCAAATGAACCTTTAAAACGCAGACATCAGGAAGGACCAGCATCAGATTTGGTGTAAAGAAAAACAGAAACAGACAGGTGTACTGAAAAAATCCAAGAGACGTAATAATTCATCAATACCAGTAAAAAGACACACCCACAGAGGATACAAGAAAAGGAAAACATGAGCAGCAGAGACAAACTAATTTAATCTAAGGACGTGTCATGCACAGCTGCCTACACACTCTCTCCTGAACAAAAACACGCAGCCACACCACCCACAAACTCACCGATAGTTCTGATGACAGCCTCCTGCAGCTGTCTCTCCTCATGAGCTTTGATAATCTTAGTACCGATGTTAGTGCTGCCATCATAGGAGCCAGTCAACTCGTAGTCCACACTCAAACGGAGCTGCCGCAGCAGGGTGTTGAATACCTCCAACACTGTAGGGCCTGCACACGGTGAATCAACAAAAGACCAGTCAAATTCAATTTAATGGGCCAGCCGGTGCAGTGGTAGAGCATTTAGCGTGCAAGTCCCCTCACCTACAGAGCCGCTGGCTGCGATGGCAGCTGCCTCCAGCAAAACCTCCACTATCCCTGCTCGCACTGTGGCTGAGTTCTTGCTGTTAGCATCCAAGTGACCAAGGAGCTGCTGGATTACTAAGTGAGAGTGCTGTGACTGAGACAGAAAGAGAGAACAAAGCAATGAGGTATTAATGACACAGTATGACAAAAAACAAAGAGGCCCAGTGTTGCCAGATGAACAATAATTATTGTATTTGTACGAAAATATTGCACTCACTTAATTAACTTTCCGGTATGATCAAGGTAGTAAAATATGGATTCTGTGTCTGTATTTAAGCATCAGGTCTGTGGTGATGATGAATGTGACTTGTGACCACGGCTGTTCTGATCCTGATCTGAATCCTCTTTTACTAACCAGAAATTTTATTTTGAAATGCACTAACTTAAAGCTGCAGCACTTGATCCATAATTACCTTTCAGCATATTGTAATTCAAGTGGTCTGAGAGGAAACAAGAGTTCTGTTGCTCGTAACTGATGAGGGCGCGGCTAAGACATATAAAAATAATACCTTTAATATGATTGGATATGGATATGGTTCTTACTCACTACATCACAAGAAAAGGATTTTCTAATTGGCTTGTTTTGTCAGGAGGCCAACTTGTGGTGGGGGTGCTAGAGGACTGGCAGTACCGAGCAAGCTCATATTTTCACAGCTTTTATTGTACACCACAGAGTTTATATGAAGCTAAAAACCCAGTAAAAGTGCATTTTCACAGAACGGGACCTTTAAGGGCAAGTACTGTATTCAACCAATGCAAGTGTCTTCCTCATAATCAAATATGATCATTCTAATTTAATTTACTTTAATGGCAAATCATGTAACTTTTTTTCTAAAAAACAATATATAGACTCACTCACATACAATTATAATCCTTCTCAATCATAACTTCTGACCCTGTATTCACCTACCGTCTGTACGTACGCTTTAGAGCATAATCGCGGTCGGAAAATTCAGAAAAGAACCTTTACTTTTCCTATTTCCCTGCTTTTTTTTGCCATCAGTGCTTACTCTCTCATTCAGTCTATTGCTCGCTCAACTATCAGTCTCTCTGCCTCGTTCGCTGACCAGAGAAGAGGGGCAAAGTCTGAACAGTTTGCTTATAAACACAAGCAAGAAATGCTACATAGTTTACCTTTGAAGCCTCCGGGACAATACTTTAACATATCCCATCTGGCAACACTGAAGAGGACAATACCCTCAGTAATAGTGCCAACAGTAAAAGGAAGTTGAGGAGAAAGGCAGAAGAGGTAGAAATCTAGCATGCACTGTAAGTTTACACCACTCATTCACACATGTAATTAACTAAAAGCTGCAGGGTTGACTTTGTATTCTCATGTAAGACAGAGAAGAGCTACAGGCGTGAGGTGAAAAGTTGAGATTCAAATGTGTCAGAAAAATATGTTTTGCTGTAAATCTGTGAGATCATGATGAATACTCTGGAGCCTGTTTTTACAGTGTAACCCTGAGTCGTTTAATAACCACACATGCAGTGTAGCAACCACACAAACATGTTCCAGGATTCCGTTTGGACCTAGATATGAACTTTACAGCATAAAAGAGAAAGAAAATGGGGTGCAAAAGGGCCCAGAGGGTATTTTTAAGCACTGTATCCCTCACCTGGATGGAGTACATGATGATTTTGAAGCAACGCACTGCAAAGGTCTTCCCCTCCCATAGACAGTGGTTATCTAAGTGCCTGGGGAACACAGACGGAAAGAGGGAGAGAGGATACAGAATATGTTATTTTACAGCGGTAGTGGTAGTTGCAAGCAGGCAGGGACTGAGAGCAAATTCATAATGCACCCAAAAGACCACAACATCAGGACTTACACCCTAAGAGGAATAATTAAGACTTGACCATTAGAAGCACAGAAGCACAACATGATGAAAAATATTAAGAGTTCAGAATGGATTATGAAACTAAAGCTACGCTAGTGTTTATCTTTGTCTTTCATAGTAGACTGTGACCAGGATAAGAGATAAAAAAAAAAAAACCCTAACCATCAGGAACACAACATCAATCAAACACGATCAAGGTCATCGTTAGTTGTGAACAGTTGGTTCGCGAGTCCTGAACCTCTTATGTACATGGAGATGAAAAGGCGGGGACCGACCAAGATGAATTACTAGATCATGAAATAGACAGAAAGAAACACAGTGAAAGAGACACAGTGATGGATGAACAATAGCTGCTCTCACACGTCCACGCGACAACTGAGACAAATTGAAGAGAAATTTGAGAGAAAGCTGAAAATTGATCATTCAAGAGTTTTTAAAAAGGACCTCAAATGTAATAAGTAACAGCACAAGAAAACTGTAACTAGAGCTGCACTCAGAGATTCTGTGTCACAAACAAATCAATAAAGGCATCGTGAAATTGTACACGGAATATTTCAAACTGAGTTAATGCATTTGTAAATGTTACTGGGGAATATGTAAACATCCAACTTTGTATTTTTTGTTGTTTGTATCACTACTAATGTTACAATTTGGCTTTCAATAAACTTCAGAATAATAAAAAGCGATAGATTTGTGCAGGCTTGCAGGTTTATCATTAATGCAAGCATATGATATACTGCTCTGGAAGAAATGAAAAGACTGGTTTTAATATTTGTGTTGGAGAAAAAAAAATTTTTTTCTAGAAACTACTGACAACATATCTCCCAAATCCCCCCCAAATATATTGTCCTTTAGAGCATTTATTTGCAGAAAATGACAATTGGGCAAAATAACGCACAGAAAACAAGATCATATTAGTCTTTAAACAAAACAATATTCTTGTTGTACGCTGTGCCTACAAAGACACTAAAGGCTTTCTATGCTATTCTATTAATAATGTTTTAACTTAGGAAGCTTTCAGAAATCAACATTCGGTGGAATTACCAGGATTTTCAAACACAGCTTTCATTCGTTTTGGCACCGTCTCTCTATCAGTATTTCACATTGTTGTTGGGCGCTCTATGCCACTCTCAGCCTGTAAATGCAGCCAGCTCGGCTTTGTTTGATGTCTTGTGACCTTCCTCTTGCTCACATTGCAGAGGTTTTCAATGAGTTTCGTGTCTGTACATTTGAATTGGTCTCTATTTTCTGCCAGAGCTGACTGACATGACATGATGATTGAAATAAAAAAAAAACAAAAAACAAAACAGAAATGCGTTTCAGGAAAGAATGCCAAAACGTGGCAAGGAATAGATAAATACAGACACAAATCTAAATAAACTCTTAACAACTTCATAAGTGAAGTTTCACATTAATGTCCACAGTTCACAAGTAGATGAGCACATTCAGTAAAAGGAAAAACTTAATACAGATTATATTATACATTTTAGGAATGACAGTGGCGCGTGGCAAAAATCTAGAGATTGAAGGAATAAGAAAACTAAACAATACTGAACTCACAGATGATCGAGCTCACCCACATCTAGTTAAATGTCTTCTCTGAAAAGTAGCAGTACTTCTTCATGAATGCAGCAATAATATACTTAATATATATACTTAACTTAATAAACTTAAATGCGCCACTTGCAAATCAGGCACACAGATCTAGTGACTAGCAAATATGTGACCTTGCCATTGACCTTGTCCTGCTCCCTCGGGCCAATCAGAGTGAAGCTAAAAATGCCGCAACAAACACACACTAAGATGCATGCTTCTTTCAGGTCCAGTCAACATGCATCAAGGAAGAAATCACAATGAGCAGATACGATCTTGGAAATAGAAGAAATTGTTGGGTAGTCTCACATTAGCACGGGTGTGACGGCGTTCTTGATATTGCCATAGGCAGCTCGTCCCAGCAGCTCTCTGAAGCAGCGTTCAGTCAGCTCCACCGGGCTTTCCTTCTCTTTCTCCGACGCCTGCAGTGGAGAGGGGGAGCGGCTGGTGGGAAGAGATGCAGGTGAGAAAGCAGAAAAGAGGCAGAGGAGAGGAAAGGGAATGCAGAGAGTGGAAGGTGAGGCAAGTGAGAGAACAGAGAGAGGAGGCAAGAGTTTGAAATCAATCCCATTCAATTTACACTCACGTTTCCAAAAAGTCTGCATTTTTTCACCCAAAAAAAAAAAAAAAACCCACCCCTAACCACTGTGCCTTTGCTCCTGACACGTCTTTCTCCTCTGCAGTTTGTCCGCAGTGGAAGTTAAGCGACTGTGTTGGCTGCAGTGAGTGTACACGTTGGTGTATTACACATCTGTGATCACTGTAGGGGACATGTCTTGTCCACTTCGAAGTTTATAGATGTGTGGGCACATGCATGGTCAGGCCTTTCTATGTTCTCATGCATAGTTAATATCTCCGCCATAACTCTATCTTGGTCATGACTAGCCCCGGGTGGTCGTCCAATGATGACATTATTTATTAACAGCCTAACCCTTTCATCTTGTCTGCTGCAGTGGAAGAAAAGTGGCTTTGTAGCAGCTTCTCTAACTTAAGCAAATAAAAAAAAAAAGCCTGAAATTTAAAGGGCAACGGAAAACAGCCAAACAAAGAACTCAAGTTAAGTACAGTTCAAGGCTGAAAGCTTACTTGTGATATTTTGTTAGTGCAGCTAAGGTGGAAACTCTTGTTCTAAAAGGTTTAACATGTTTGTTCCAGACTAAAGTATGAAGTTTGCGAAGCTACCTTTCTTGACCCCTGATTAGTTGATAAGTGCATCTTTAACACTTATTTCTGAGGTCATACTTGGCATCCTTTATGTACAATGCTCTGACTAATCTAAATTTGTAAGCAAGGGATTGGTTTGAGAAGAAAATCAGCAATCAGCAATCAGCAAACTGTTTGGGGATAATTGGTGGTTGACATCAGGTGATCTTCAGTTGTTTTCATGAATATTTGCCTAACAAAAACCTTGCAGGTCAAAACACTTCATTAATAAAACATTTTGGAGCTTTCAAACTGTCAGTGCTGGGGCAACTTTTCTAAAATCAGCAAGCATGGGTATTTTTTTGTAGGAAAGCCTTTTCTTTTCCTATAAAATGTTAAAATATTTTCTGTGACTTATCTTGAACTCCAAACAAAAGCATTTTGGGTGAAACGCAAATACTAACCTTTACATACCACACTTGAATGTCTCGGAGGTCTCTCTCTTGTTTGACCTGACTTTGTTTCAATCAGTACGCAGTAAGACACGCCCACTGGCAATTCAGGCATTCTTGATTTACACCCCTCTTGTAATCATGCCAAATATTTTGAAAATATTTTACCTCAAGGCAGAGGTGTCAACTTAAATTTCACAGTGACATCAATCATGCTGATGATAGCTGCTGAGGTTTAAAAAACAAACAAACAGGGGGTCCAGAGAGAGCTTTTCATCATTTTTAAATAAAATGATAGTTGACTCAGTTTTCTCAGAATTGATCTTTGAATGAGCCTGTTCATAATACACAGGGATTAATATAGAGGTTTTTATTGCTGCTAAACGCAATGTGAAGAGGAACAGAAGATAACACAGCAAATAAGCTGAGAGGGAAGTGCATCTCTTGGCTGGACAGTGTTTGTCTCGGTCTCTCTCTTTCAACAGCCTCTCATATTCCATCACTCTATTTTCTATTATCCCTCCTCCACCCAACCTTCCAGTGTTCTCCTTTCTGCCCTCCCCCTTTCTTCCCCTAACCTTCGGATCTCAGCAGTGACGTCAAAGTGAATTTCAGCATGTGGAATACTGCCAAGAATGGGAGGCTCCAGACTCTCAATCTTTCTCTCTCAAACACTATCCTCCCATAGTCCTTTTGATTCTTTTATTCTCCACTTTTGGCACTATTTCTGTTCTCCTTAGATTTTATCCTCTGCCTCTCCTTTTGCCTTTGTCCTTGATTGCTGCAGGGGGGCAAACAGATGCTCAAATGAGGAGCAGAGCTGTCAGTGGGTTTCCTCTCTGATGACAATGATGATAAATGATGTGGGTGATGGCTGGCTAGGCTGCCAGGACAAATATGGCCTAACGTAAAACAAACCGCACCAGTGCAATGACTCTGGACTGTGTGAGTCCAGAGTCATGGCAGGTCAACACTGACACATTTTGGGTCATTTACTTTCTCACCACATGCTAGATGGCATGCCCGGACTAATGTGCGGTGATTACAGACATGATAAAACCCAACACTTCAACTTAAGTCACAGTTTTTTGTGATTTACTTGTTAGTCACATGATAAGAGACACAAATCAACCTTGTATACAGCATCTACACCATACAATATATAATATTAATGATGTTAAACTTTATGTATTTTTATGTTCACGGTATACTTAAATAATTTAAGATGAAAAGGAAGGAAAAGGAAAAAGATGCAGGCAAATGGTAGTGATTCAGTGAACTTAAAAAACAACTGTTTAATAAGTGGTATGAACCTAAAACTAAACTTAAACCTGAACCTAAAGAATGCAATGATGATTGAAAAGCAATATTAGCAGGTCATATTTGCATATAAGATAATTACTTGTAGGCAGTCACTATGGATGTGTATCGACATCAATGAGGCTGATGAACGATCCAATACATTTAAGATACATATAAAGCAACTACCAATGTGAAACGATGGGATTCACATCCACTGCGATGCGGTACGATTTGACACAATTTGATTCAACACAATGCGATTCGATGCGATGCAGAAAGAATATGATCCTGCGCAATTCAACAGATAGTTTAATTTGATTTCTCTGGTTCTTCTTAAAAAGACAGCAAACACTTGCAAATCCAAACACTGCAAACACTCTTGCACTAAAGCTCAGTATCTTATTTATGGTGTTCTATGAAACATTTAGGCCTTTCAGACCTCCACAAAAAAAG
>JAPQRN010000017.1:857705-879792 GCA_037367275.1 Coranthus polyacanthus | reverse complement strand
CTCTTGCACTAAAGCTCAGTATCTTATTTATGGTGTTCTATGAAACATTTAGGCCTTTCAGACCTCCACAAAAAAAGTCTGACAAAAGACGAAATAAAAACCAGGCCTGGACCTCGCCTTAAACCACTTCTTGGCTGTTCTATCTCTAGTTCCATGTTTATAACACACCTAAGCTTTGGTAGCAGCCTAAAGCTTTGCTTACTCATGCCAGACTTGGCAAGAATTGTTCACTGACAGCAGCAGAGATGACAGACGCACTGGAGAAACAATTTAGAGAGG
This sequence comes from Coranthus polyacanthus, assembly GCA_037367275.1. Taxonomy (NCBI): domain Eukaryota; kingdom Metazoa; phylum Chordata; class Actinopteri; order Kurtiformes; family Apogonidae; genus Coranthus; species Coranthus polyacanthus. The sequence continues at coordinate 879,513 of JAPQRN010000017.1, read as the reverse complement.
AGAGATCAATCTGCCGGTAAATATCAAATTACTGGCGACAAATTAGCAATCACATTTCTAAATAATAAAGGCATTGCCGATGCAAAGACACTGGAAATGATGCATTTCAATTTCGAGGCATCTTCATCTCTGATGCCGAATCTTTCCATTCCTAGCACTCACCTCTCTGTACGCTCTCCACTCTGCAGGTTGAAGAGAAGAGAGGGGACGATTTTGTCCATGTGCTGAGGATCCCAGATATTAGCCTGAAGCTCATCATTCACAGTCTTCCTCACCACACCTTGGAGGCCCTTTATCCCTGCCATGCGAATCCTAGACACAACGATGGGGACATAGACAACAGGAATCGTTTGATACAAGTGACTGAAACTATAAATAGATCATTATTTTTATCATATTCTTTTTGGACTTCTTTAGTCTTATCTTATTCTCATCTAGTTTTCAGTCTCTCTCCATGTTTGGCAGTTCTCCCTTATTGCCTGAAAGGCTATATTTGAACAGTTCAAAAATGTAATTTTCTGTATTTTTAGCACATCAAAGACAAGCAGATTAACTTTCTTCAGCAACATTTGACAGACACATTCAAGGATGGGGGTAGTCTAAAATAAGACTTTCTGAAATAGTTTAAAAATAGCAGTTACATAATAATACTGCCATCAAAAGAATCAAACATCTGTCCACTCACTTAGTGCGGATATCAGGATCCTCGTAGCTTGAGTGACACATCTCACTGAAGCGTGACACAAAGAAATCATAACTGCGGTGGTACGATGGTGTGTCCTCTTCTATGTTGGCAAACTTCACAAACTGAAAAGAGAGGACAATATATTGCATAACACATTTTCAAGCAATGGAAAATAATGCAACTGTTCAGAGATTTACCACTGCTACTTAACAGGCAAGTTCATTAAGGGCTAACTTGACTTGATTCAACAATCTATAATAAAATCATCCTTAAACCCAATGGCAAATATGTCTGAAATTAAAGTCCAACTGCGCTGCCAAAACAACTCATTAGGAGTGAAAAGCACAGGGTAGAGAGGGGCTCTCCCACTGGGCCAGAAAATGTCACCATTTAAACACACTGACATTTAACTACACACCACATTCCAATTAATAAATTATGAAGTGGATATAAAAATGTGACAGGAAGGATATGACCTGAAGCAAATATTGTATAATAAATATTCAGTAAAATAGACGTTCGCAGTATTTTTGAGCAATTGCACATCTAAAGAATACACAAGTAAAGCTATTTCCTATGTGCAAAACGAGTATTTGGAGTGATTCTGAAATTAATTTAAGTACCCTTGAGAAAACCCATAACTGGACCACTGAACCCATCAGCTGCAATAAATTACTGCAGCACTTGATAAGTAATACTGGGCAACTTCCAGGTATGTGTATGCGAGTGAGTGTGTGTGCGTGTGTGTCGAAAGAGAGGAGAAGCATCGATGCTGGTACTGAGTCGAAAACAATAGGTCATCAAGAGGTAAGATTTGAAATTGAAATTGACTCTGCGAGTTTTAAATAGGCCACACATGACAAAATTCCTGGATTTTTTAACGTGGTAAATAGCATTGTGGTAAGTCTACAGGAATGACATGCAATTAATTATGCAGCTCCAGAGTGTCTACGCATTTTTGTATGGAGTGTATTTGTCCTAAATACACAAATGTGTGTGAGTTCATGTGAGATTCATAGCAGGAAGATTATGAGTGAGAGGCTGGCGTGTCTGGTCAATCTGTGTAGATGACTGCAGAGATTTCCCAGTAGAGTCTGCAGCTAATCTGATTTCCTTTGTGTCCTCTGCTAACCCAGCGAACAGCGCTAATAGCTGCTTCCCACATCAGAGAATACTCATCACTCCCACCACTGATCTTTCTCAAATACTAACATGATATTCCTCTCAAGGACAACGTTTCTTAATTTGTATCATCATATTAGGAAAGTAAATTTCCCCTGTCAACTTTTGATTAGATAGGAATTCACTGAAACAATGAAGCAGAAAAACTTAGACACTAAGGCACATTGGACACACTGGGGTCAGTATTTTTTTTTATCAATTTAAGCAGTTTTAGCTTTGTTTGTAATAAATCTAGACTACTGTATTACTCTTCCTATTAAAAATATTTACAGTACCATAAAATCTGTTCACCTTCTGCAGTAAATTGTTTTCAATTATTTGTTATGTCTGTAAATCCTTAGAGACTATATAAGCTTTTATTAACTCACACAGATATTAACACCAATCTATAGAAAAATCCATTGATTTGATTATTTCGATGTTTAATGAATAGTTTTACCAGACACTATGTGAGTCTTTTACATTGCAATTAATTTTGAAATTGATTTGAAATGATGAGGTCTTCCACAAAGTCTAACAAAAATGCAAAAGCTTATCACAAAGAAGTATTTAATCAACCAATACTTAAATATGCTGGCATTTTATGAGTTGTCTTTAAGCTAAAGAAAACAATTCTGTAAACTCACTGAGTTGGTTCCTAGTATTTGCAGGCTGGGTTTGTCTGACTCTAAGAGCTTGCGAACCATCTTGAGAAAACTCTCCACAAACAGGTTGATGCTCTGGCAGTGACAGGCCATCAGCAACTGGTCCAGAGCTTCCATGGCTATGCACACATACCTGAAAAAGAGAAAAGAGACACAGAGTCATCTGGATGAGAAGTAACTGCATTCAATATATTCTAATTGTTACAGCATCAAAATGTGGGAGGCTCTTACAGAAAAAATCTGGAGACTTAAATGCTGAGCAGATTCGGCCAGACTCTGCCAAGTGTAAATGTAATCTGTATGGGGTGTTTGCACTGGCAAGAATCATCACAGTGCCTCCTTTTCATGATTCATGAAGACATCGAGGTCTGTTCTACATGAGGTAAGAACAGACTGTACAGAAACGACACAATGACTAAAAGGACGCTTTCCAAGTTCCAAGGTCAATAGTCAACTCCTCTTCTCGCTCCTCAACATGATTAGACCAGAAATCGGTGCCAGTTGGTAAGTTTATTATTACTAAAGTTCTAAGGTAGCCTCGACCCCTTTTGATGGATCTCCTCCAAAATTTAAGGGGTCCGTCCTCAGCCCATGCCCTACCTTCCCCAAGTTTTATGAAAATCGGTGCAGTTTTTACGTAATCCTGCTGACAGACAGGCGGATGGACAAACGGGAGATCACATAACCTCCTTGGCACAGATAATGACTGTACACTGGCCATTTACTTACTTATTATTATTATTATTACAATATGACAAGGACAACACATAGTGATGAACATACAGCAAACATAACTAATATATAAACATCACAAACAATAAGATTAATCATAGAAGTTATGACAAACACATCTGTAGGTAAGTGAATGCATGTAAGTGTTGTGCAAGAGTATAGAGATGAGAAAAAGTACAATAAACGAATAAAAAATGAAAAAAACCCAACAAGAAAACAGGAAAAAAAAATTGAGAAAGAGAAAATACCCCTGAATCTACCATACTGGGCCATTAAATGTACTGAATTTGTATCATTTAAGTAAATGTTTGACAGAATAAATAGTATAGAAAATGTACAAACAGTATTAGACAGAGATTTTTAGGGTCTTTTTTGTGCGGTGAATGACTGAAGATGCTCACCCATATCTGTGTCGAGCCACATCCCTTGACAATCTTTCTGAAAGGTATGCGCCGATACGGTCCAGCTTCTCTGGAGCTGACAGTGCGTAGAATGTCAGCTTTTCCATGTTGGCCTTCACCAACCCATCCTGGGAGTGTGAGGAAGGCAGAGAGAGTGAGAGAGAGAGAGAGAAAACACATTTTGGGGCTTATTCATATGTACAATTATTTCCTATTACATAACTATTAAATAGACTACTCAGAGCTAATACAAAAGGGCACCTTTAATACTGGAGTGTACACTTCTCCATAAAACCCAAACCGTAAAAGTATAACTAGATCAGAAAGTGTCACCTCCTCCCTTTCCCCCTGACCTACTTCACCGCTCTTCAGTCTGGTCAAGGGGAGGCGAGAGCTAAAAGCATCTGTGGTCCACTGAGATCCCATTTACATTCAGACAAGAGCTACAACATGAAATCAGTGAAGACTTCACCCATTATTCTCTAAAGCAGCATGACTAGTCCGGCACCTGATTGAAGTTAATTTCAAGTTTGATAATCAAACCTGGGCTTGTCTGTAGTATACTGAAATGTTTCTTTTTCACAGCAGTTATTCAGACATGTCACAGCAGGAAAAGCACAGGTATAAGTAGCTTCAACACTAGGTCCTCTAAACTGAAATCTTCCAGCAACAGAGAATTGCCCTCATGCATGCTGGCTCATTGCCGTGGTTTCTTGGCCACCTTTAAGAAAAGGCACCTTCAGTAATGTAATTACTTCCACCTATACCTTCCCTACTAGGATGACAGAGATGCAATGTAATGTCCTATATAGAATAACAACAGTTCACTCAATAGCGAGCAGTTGCGTTATCTAATGCATCTTACATATAATCATCACTGACAGGTGTTGTGCAGTCTAGTAGTAGGCCAGAACACTACACTTTTTGCTCTGCAGAGAAAATCTTGACTAATTTTTGGACACAGTTACAATGCTGTGAGAAAGGCCTCTTAATCTCCTCTCATCAGAGGGTTATTTCTCATCAGAGGGTTATTTCAGAGATCAGCACAGGGCGGAAGCTCTGCTTCTGTCTGCCAAAACATTCTGTGGCTGGAATCCATAATTGATCACACAGCTAAAATACTGCAGCTTGCTATAAAATACAAAAAACTCCTGATTTTGGATTTTTGTTAATTACATTTAGTCATTAGTTTTCAAGACCATATAGACATCTGTAGACTCACCAACAGAATAAAAAAAGAAAGAACAAACACTGATGAGATCATTATTTTAGCTAGCAATGCACTGTACTGTAAGGACAAAGCATCGCTAGCAGAAAGCAGTATTTAACCAGCTTACCATCTCTAGGAGAAACACAAAAAATACAGTTAATGGGTACACCCCACATGCTCACACAGTGTGACACAGTTTTGAGGAAATGTTATCAGATGGCTTCATTATTCCCAAGCTGCCGGGACACTGGTAGTTACAGTCCCAGCGACTGCAGCTTAGAGCCAGACAAAAACAATGTGGGAGCTCACTGTTCAGGTGCACAAACTCACACACACACAAAACAAAGAGATAAGGTTTGAGTGTAGCATGTCCTAGGTATTGTGGGTTTGGCCTCAGATCTTACAGGTAAAGTGGGTTACTGCGGTACCACAGAGAGGCACTAATAAAAGTTTCCTCTGCAACAAATCAGCTCCTCTCCACCCATATTAATTCTCCTCATGAGTCACCTGCTTCAGATCTCAGTTTATCACAGAAAATTATAACAAAGGTGAAGTAGTGCAAAGTTTCCTTCTCGCTTCCACTTCTCTTCCTAAGACATTATCATAACACTGTGTTTATACTTAATGAAAAGCTATCAGATACACCTGGCAGAATGCCTTATTTCTCTATCTTTAATACATTTGTTGTACATATGATAATGTGTCTTGTTTATATTATGTAATAATCTTCTGTACTAAACAAATCTTCATAGAGATGCTACATTGTGATGAAAAGGATAACTGTATTCAAGTCCATTAGCAGGGTCCACACATTTTCCATACATGATCATGCAGCTACTGGAGTTGGAAACAGCATTGACAAAACAGAAAGGGTCGCTTCTTCTCAGCTTCTCACCTCTGGGTCTTCTGGGAAGATGTTGTCTACCAGTCTTTTGTACCGGGGCCTGAGTGCCCCACAACAACCACAAACCCCTGAGAAATACAAGAGTGGAGGGAGAAAAACAAGAGAGAAAAAAAAAACGAGAGCGATGGTCAATTACAGTACAATAATAATGAGTCAGTAACCAGTTATATAATTCCAAGGCAGTGACAGATGATAACATCAAAAAATTACTACATAATATTCCTCCATATAATTGGTGATGACAACTGTAGCTGTTAAAATAATATGCTAATGATCAACTATTGACAGCAGTCAGTATTATTATCAAGGCTCTTGAAATATAAGCTTAAGCTTGTTTATTAGGTACAGTAGTGTCTACATACGCAGTAATATGAAATGCATTTTAATGTGTTGGCTGAAATGTAGGGCACCAGATGCATACATAAACAGAAAGTAAAGACGGCATATTTAAGAAGGTTCTCAAGTGTTGATTAAATATTAAGAATCTAAAATCTTCACTGAACCTTCTTATTCCTAAATTAAAAACATCAGGTTCATTAGAAGGACCTTGGCTGACACCTCCACAGTGTGTCCTTGTTCTGCTGCACAAGAGCAATGGCAGCTTTCATTTCTCAACAAACCTGTGCTGAGTGAACGGAACTCTGTACAAAGACATCTGAGAATGGCAAGATATGGACAATGACAATTACAGTCAAGACAATACTGCTGGAAGGAAAACACATGCACACGCATGCGCACACACACACACGCTCACTCTTTCTCTCAATACAGTGCAGTCAAGACAGCCTATGAAGAGAAGCAACACACTGAACTGTGATTTTTCTGACTTTGCATTCAGCAGAAAGCAAGCTAGGCAGTCAGTGAAAACTGGATTCTGATTGGTGGAGAGAATTCAGCAGTGGTGAGTCATAAAGGGGCCCTTGGAAAACAAGGAAACTAAAAATAAATACATAAAGTCTAATAACCCTAAAATAATTATATAAAAATAGCATTTTTCAAGCAGACAACGCACAAGGATATATGAGTTTAGGAGGAACGGGAAAAGTAGGTCATGCAGTAAAGTTGAAGAGTATCATTCCGTGACACTTCAGAGACCGCAATAATTTAGTGTAAATGAAACAAAACTAAACAATCTGCAAAGAAACAGCTTTTCCTGTTTCCTTCCTTCCTTGTTCCCTCGGTGTCTTTGGTTTTTCCTTTTATTCTACTAAAGGAAAAAATAATGTTTCATTATTCATTATATCAGCTGACCATTACACAGCTGCACGGCACTAAAACACCCACAAGAACAACTGCCCAGATGTAGACCACTAATGTGTTGTTGACCATATCATGTACATACGTTCTCTCTTGACTCATCATGACAGTAAATCAAAAAACTGTGTCTTTTCAATGCACCACTGGCAATACACAACAACTCTTCCCCCTCAGTAACAAGCCTTGTGATCAGCTTGCATAGTTTTCAAAATAAGACAATCATCCTCCTACACAGATTAGACCATCCAAACCAGCTGCCAACTGGTGCACGTGTCCTGAAAATTATAGTTTTTTTAAATGAAAAGGCCCAACTGTACACATTTTACACTGATAATGAAGTGCGTGACTCACCCATGTACATGGAGTAGTGGAGTCCTGCTATAATATCACATCGAAAGATAAACAACCAAGCTTCCTGAGCAATACAATTTATTTCCCAGCGTACCACCATAATTTATTAAAGAGTGAAAAGAAAATAAATCATGTCCATGAAATGACAAACCATGAATAATAACAACAAAAGAATATGCAATATTCCCAGACCCTTGCAGAAAGTCATACCCACATTAAATGTGTGAATGTAAAGGCAAATATATCGAGTGAAGTACAGTTTTTCTGAAAAATCTGTCAATCTGCATAAGTGACTGCGAGGAGAAGTACAATCTCTGCAGGCAGGATGGCTGCTCTCAAAAAGCTTTTTAATAGATTAAAAGGCATCGCTATCTTCTCTAAGCACTTAAAGGCCACTGCGTTTTACGGCATGTGTGCTCCGAAAAGTTCTGATGAACTCTGCAGCAGGAGCTCTGCTAGTGCTCAGGCATGTCTCTGACAGCTTTGTGTCTATTCATAGCACCGCTTCTCCATCACTTCAAACACTAATGATGCCTTTAGACCTCTACCACCCCCTTGCTGTTTTGGCCTAAGGCTTGAGTATAGGAGTCAACAAACTAAACTAAGGTCCTAGTAATAGAGACAAAAGGGTGGAGGACAGAAAGAGAGAGACAGAGATGCAAACAGGCAGAGAGTGATAGACAGAGATGGAAGTGTGATGAGGGAGCTGGATTGTGATGCAATGAATGAGTCATAGATTAGTGCTACTTATTACATCTTCTCTGTCCATTATAAATCTGTCCTGTCCTCTGTCTCTTGTCAGTGTAAGAGGAGAGAGTATTTTGGGTGGAGTAGAGAGAATTTTTATAGGTATCTAAGTTCACGAAAAAGCAGATAAAATGTTATTCAAGTGGTTCAGTGCAAGTCCCATCAAGCTGTCACAGCAATGTTACACGTATGCCAGAGTTTTCCCTTGGTTTGTGGAGGGCTTAGGTGATGTGAAGGCTTTTTGTGTCATTGTTATTTAACTATGAATTTTTTGCCTTATTTTGGACCTATAGTATTACAATATTTAGAAAATATCTCAAAGAAATGGAAAACAAATCTGCTCAACATATAATTTCATCACAACAGACCCCCTCTCTCCCTTTAAAAAGCTTATTTCCAGAAAAAAAACGCTGTCTATTCCAGCAAATATGCCATATTTTCTCTCCAGAGTGGTAGAGAAATCTCAGCAGAGTTGTTCTGTTTCTTCAGCTTGGGTGCTGCGCAACAGCACTCAGGTACTGCAGCTAAGTCTTATAATGGTAGGGAAACCCGGTATGCTATAATTTGAAACATTCGCATGACTGGTTCCAGTGTATTTCAGAATGCACTGCAACAGCATGAATCGATTAGGAATTAATGCAGCCGCCTCACTAACACTTTTTAGAGATTACTGTGTAGCTTCAACACTGTTCTTGGGTTTGTAGGGAAAAAAAAGTGAGAAGAAGAGGAGTTGTTTTGTGTTTATGGTGTTGGTAATGATAGGTTAGAATAAAAAGAGCTAGGATGACAGCGGTGAAAAGCACAAATAGCAGGGGGTCTCACGACATCCACCCACTCTGCATGGCAAGCTGACAACACATTTAGGGGCTGGACACCAAGCTGCTCCACGCGTCCATACACATCACACATAAGCCCACACACAAACCTGCTCACACACACACTCACATACACACACACACACACACACACACACACACACAGAGGAGCACTAAATTATTGGTTGTTAGTACATAGAATGAAAAAGAGCAGAGGAGGGAAGATCTCTGCAGCCTGGTGCACAGGAGAACCCATACAGAAATCATCTGTGCATATGGGCCTGTGTACACATGTGAGGGGTCCCCAGCCCTCAAACCACAGCTCGGAGTCAGCCAATCACAGCTATTTTTATCTACGTAACAATGGGTTGGTACATTAACAGATTACACTCTCCATTTCCCCCTGGATGTCAGCTTAACAGTCCACATCAGGGAGTGAGATAGAGACAAGGGAGACAAAAATGCATCATGAATGAAAATAAAGAGAAAATATGGGTCAACAAAAATACATCCCTCTGAAAGGCATGTGTGTTAGTGCATAGTAGTTGCCATGGGTCTAGTGCTTTATTAGCACAGTACAATGGCACCCATCTCGCCACAAGATAGTGCATAAAAAGTTGAAAGATATGGACTTTAACTGGTTATTTTAAAGGAAACTAATAGTTAACTAATTCCAAAACATGCCAACATATACAAGATAGGTGGGTGCCAAGTGCAGTATCTTGCAGTATCATATCTGCACCTGCTGCTGTCCCAAAGCTGCTTTGTTGTACCAATAGTCACATGGGCAATGAGGGAGAGTAAATATAGTGCTGACACCCTGCAAGGACATTATTAAACACATTTTGTATCTATGTGTACTTGCATATGTGTGTGTGTCTGTGTGAGACAGTGAGTGTGTTTGTGAAAGAGAGAGAGGGAACCATCAATCCATATTTAGTTCTCACCTTCACCTGGGGTCATGCGCAGCACAGTTTTTCCAGGCCACATTATCAAACATACGCAAGAGATTGTTATGCACATATTGGAACTGTGTGAACACTTACACACCATATACCTGTGAAAAATACATGCCACTTCTCATGATGGTTACAAAGCATGGTGCCCTTCAGTGGTGTTATTACATAAGAGGGGGGGGGGGGGAGATTGAGACAGACCAAGTCTATTTTTACATAAGCCAAACAAAGAGAAACCACACATCTTTAAAATGTAGATTTGCACATTGAGATGCAGACGCACAGCGGAATACACAAACACACAGAAAAGTACAAGGCGAGGGGTGAAGTGAGAGTAAGCAAATAGTGAATAATGAGTAAAGCTGGTTCACCATCCTAATAAACGCTCAGTGAGTTTCACAAGTTGTACAGCAACTCAGGAGAGCAGATTTTGTGGAGAAAAGACTGATAAATGACAGAACTTCAAACTCGTTGCCTTTATTACCACTATCTACTCTCCCTTTCCTCTTTGCCACAAAAAAACCTTACCTATTGAAACCATATCTTGAGGCCACTGACATCTAACACACTGCACTCACTCTTTACTGATGCATATGTATTTGCATTTTATTTTAGCCATTCATCTATGTACATTGAGTCAGATTCAAAGCACAGATTCGATCCAGTGTGGGTAGCAGAATACATGGCTGGTATAATGCGACCGACACTGTGATGAACAGACCCAGCTGCCAACAAATCCTCGTGACACAAGGCCAATCCGACACACTATGAATCACAGTCAAACAGGCACTGAAACTGGGCTATGAGGGACTCAAGCCCACAGCACCATTTCCATAGCTTACAAGTTCGCTGCACAGTAAAGCCAAACTGAGCTTAATCTTCCAGTACACACTGCCGCTGATGATAATTCATTAGTCTACAAACCAAAGCCTTTTCTATCAATAGTCTGCAAACTCAAAGCAAAGCTCACTACATTTTAAATTAGCACTAATCAATAAACCATATATCAGCGTGTCCCAGTAACACCAAGGCATCAGTAAATGATTCCATGACACAAACATTTTATAAAATACATTTGAGAGAAAAACAGCCCAAAGCTGAACTTGTAACAGCAAATACACTTATTTACTACTATTAATTTAAGCATTAACATAGTATATCATCATCACTTCAAGTGCATAACAGAAAAAGGATTCTTCTAACCCTTAGCCCAATTTGTTACGAATGCAAAGAACCCAATGCTACCAGATCAAATAGAACAGAAACATTTTAAGTAGTGTATTACCAAAAATAAACATCTTCAGTGTGACGTCTCCTTGTGAGCCTATACAATTCTAATTTAATAAAACAGTATCCTCCTTATAGTCCAAGTTCCTACAACATGCTTTTAGAAGATGTTAACACTCTAGCAAGAGGTGCAATCTACCTCAAGAAAGCTAAAAGGAAATGTGTCTGTAGAATGTGGAAAAACTGGCTGAAAACTGGATGTTTCGCATTACTCACATGCTTACACAGCGATGAACACACACAAATAGGCTACACAATAGGAAAATGATTGTTATTCTTACCGTACATCAATCGTGATGGGTGAGTGTTTCACTACAGACGCTTATGTTTCCTTAATGCAGCTCCAGTCGCTCATACAGACAGACTGCTGTGCCAAGAGGCACTAAAAATGCACACAAATACGCACACTGCTCACTCTGGGATAAATGTCTGCACGTGTGCTTGGAGCTAAAAGGCATATGAATGTGCACCGTGATTGGTGCAGAGCCTAGCTCGATGCAATGAATTACACACTCTCCCTGCTATCCTGACACACACGCGCACACACGCACAGCGGGTGCTGAAAGGCAACGTCAGAGAGAAGCATGCCGTGATGACCTTGGATTTTCCCGTTCGTCTTCTGCAACAGCGCTACTTCTCAAGGGGCTGGGGGGTTGAGCAGGTTTCACATGCAAGCACACACATACATACAAACATACACACCCACCCCACTTCTAATCATTTTTCTCAGTTGCAGAGACACGAGAAACGGGGGAAAACAGAGAGACGTGCATCACAGGGATAGAAGGGAGAAGACCTCCCACCCACGCAATCTCCTTTTCTCCCTTTCTCCACCCCCTCCCAGCATCCCTTTCCCTCCTCTCCATCATTAATCTCCCCATGCCTCCTGTTTTACTTAGTTAGTTTTTCCATCCTTTTTAATTCTTGGTGTTTGCAGCATCTTGCACATATTCTTGCAGTTCTAGCTCACCATCAAAATATCTATTTTACTCTTTCTTCATTTTGTCAGGAATGGAATAAACTCTTTGCTTTGTGAGTCATAGTTGTGGATGCATACCTAACACCAAAACAACAAATATACCAGTCGTTCCTTTCCTTATAATTCCCTCTTTCAATGCAAATGAAACACAGAAAAAGATGATTATATAACCGTGTCTACTGGTATTTACATTCTTAAAAAGCTGTAGAAATGCAAAACTGAAAAATCCTTTTCAAGGAAACAGTGTTTACTTGTTTTCTTCCAGGTTTGATTTTCCTGTTACACAACATAATGTACATTACGCTCCAATAGCAGAGTGCCTAAATGAGAGCAAAATGTTCAGGTCAATTTATGCTTACATATGTACTACCATACAAGCATTACTGTGAAGGCAAATGACCAGATACGATCACATCACTCGGTGGAGCACCTGCACCAAATTAACCATGATGCTGCAGTGACTATATAAAACCACGAATAAGTGATTGAAATCTATTAAACATGTGGTAATGTTGACACTGACGCTTTTTAAAATGAGCTTTTACGAGAAACAAAAGACATAAATAGCAGTTTAACTGGCTCAGTAAATCTAGACAGGTTTAATGAATGAAGAGGTTGTGATTTTTTTTTTTTTACTACTAACATGTCTATTTGTACATTGACAGCTTTACTACTGAAATCATCCTGTGTGTACACGCTGAGTAAACAAGAATCTTAAGGTGAACTTTAGACTGCATATTTGGACAAATAGGACTGTGGACTTCGCCATCTCTTACACTGACTGTGTTTAAAAGGATTTCAATAATCAAAGTCTGTTTGTTTGGTGGAGGAGGGGGAGGTGAACAACAGGAATCACTGTGGGTCATTCCATACCAACTCACCCAGGCCTCCCTGTTCATGTTGTGGATGTTCTTGCCAAAATAATGTGGAAACTTCTACCAGGTTCACAGGACTGTGCAAGAGCTCTACTCAAAATACATTTTAGTTATTAATTTTTAAAGTTTGTCTCTCAGAGCTACATTACTGTGTGTATTCTAAGCCTCACAAGTTGTTTTTTTCCACTAGATTGGGTTGAAATTTGTACTGAGCATCCAAGACTTTTGCAACATGTATTTATGAAAATAGTTGTTGCTGAAATTAAATTAATAGACATTAGCATTACCCAAAAGAGAATCATTTTTCCAAGGACTATTTGAATTTCCTTTCCACTTTTTGTGTTATCATTCACTTCTGATACATAAAAAAAATAAAGATATTATATTACCGCATCATTTAATTTTTTTTGGAAATGGCTAATTTTTTTATACTTTTTCACTGGCTACAGTCAGTGGATTTATTTCATAATGTTACCTTCAAGGTTTTATATCTCTGGGTGGCACCAATTGAGCCTGTTCATTTGGTTCATTAGGAAACTTGCTGTAACTTGCAAGTTACATACTAGATGAAGTCATCTTTTCCATGTGTCTGGACTTGTTTATTGTTTTCTAATGCTACTTTTGATGGTGTGAGAAATTAGTTCAGAAAGGTTTCAAATTGCGAAATAATTAGGGACACACTAATTGCGGAATTCCTGATACCAATGTTTAAAATTGGCATCATCAAATTGGCAGATAGCCAGTGCCAGTGTTATTTATTACACCTTTCATGTCAAGGAAATAAATAAACCTTCATTATAAAAAAAATGACTGTAATGTTTTAAAGTCTGTCAGGCCCTCATCATATTATCTTTGAATGAACACTAATTCAATCATACAAATTTATGAAACAACCTTCAATATAACACAGCACATAAACATGGGCCACTGCCATCAGTGAAATGTCATCTTATTTGCTGACAGCCGATAGTGTCATTAAGGCCAATACTGGCCAATTATGATGTTCAGCCGATATACCTTGAAATAATAACAGATTTTTTGAACTAATTAATATTTTCATCATCATCATCATCATGGAACCGGGCAGTATGGAATCATCCTTGTGCGTCTGTGGTCACTTTGCCTAAATATCTGGCATCCTGTGAATCAAGCTTTGTTTTCCTCATCCTTGCATTCCAACAACTCGGATCAAATGTTCCACACAGATTTACATGAATCTCCTTCCAGAAGAATAACAAAGAATTCTCTTATATAAACCAATAAAGAGTGCTCATGTTGGACTTGTCACTGCAAAAATTAAACAAGACCTATTACTGTTACTAAAAGAAGTTTTCCTTTTATAAGCAACGTGCACTAAAGTACCAATCACAGGCAGTATTCTTTTTAAAATGTTGACCAGTAAATCCCAAGCACTAAAGAGCTCAAGTATCTTTAAGAAAGCATGAAATGTGAATCAATTGCTCCCAACTGCAGTGTGACATTTTAATATCTGTCTCCGTGGAACAGTATGGATTAAATCATCAACACTTCAGTGCAATAACTCTGTTCGTGCAACTAGAAACAGAGCCGGAGAGAGAACAGAGGAGTTGGTGTTATCACTTACCCTTGCTAGTGCGATGGTCCAGAAGGGTACGACAGTCCACCAGTGCCAGCCTCTGAGAGGCCGGAACATCAGGCGCAGGCAAGGGCATGTCAGGCAAACTAACACACAACAGCCCACAAAGACACACGCACACACTCAGACACACAGTACAACTCCTCACACATAAAACCTTCTAACCACTGCCTAAAACATACATGTTACACTACAGCAGCAGACTAACATTGCAGATGCACACAAACACAGTCCTTGACAGATAAGCAGATAACAACCGCCCAGTTCGGCTGCAATAAAACACTACACACATGCATACAGAAAAATATCCTTGTCCATAGTCAAGCCTGTACAGTCCAACTTCTTCTGTAAAGTTGGGGAACAACAACACACTCACAAATTCAATAATTCCCTGCAGACTCGATCAACTCATGTATCCCCGTCTTGAGGTGTCTTGGTAATTTATGTTAGTACATAGGCTGGATAACCGTATTAACAAAGAGATTAGCGATTAGTCCTTCAATTGCAGCTCTGCTCTGCTGTGTGCCTCTCTCTCATTAATAAACATCTCACTAACACAATGGGCCTCACTATCCATCCAAAGTCTCTCTCTCTCTGGGAAAGAGAGACAGACAGACACAGAAAGAGGAGGGTAGAGAAAAACAGGGAGAGAGGGGACCTGTGGGTCAGCCATTCAGTCAGTGGGCTTGAGCTTCAAGGAGGAATGCAGCCATAAGAGATGCCAACACAGACAAAGCATCTGGTGAGTAACAAACTGAAGTGCAAGGCCATCCATCACACACTTGGCTGCAAGAACAGACACACGACATGTGTGCAACACTGACGCAAACACATTTTGCATTGTTTAACCTGCGGCAATTGCTATGGATTTTAATTGGAAATGTTGTTATAGCTTCCTGAGCAGTGCATTTTCTCTGCTTTTACATTACATTCAACTTCTGGAGCGCCACAGTTATCTCTAAAAACTTTGATGGAGCAGGTGTCTATCTTTCGGCGTTACCCACCTGTCATGCTGGATGCTTATCACAAGGCGGCGTTGCGCTTCCTGGTTCACAGAGTCAGGGAGAGGAATAACGCTTGAGCTACGCCCCACGCCGTGTCTCCACCGCCGCTTTGAAAATCAGGAAAAACGCCGGATTATTTTTGGCCTGTGGAAGTTAATGTAGACAAATTAGCCAGTGTGTTACAAATACTGGAGTATTATGAACATATTAAAAAACGCTAAGTCTTAACATTTATTAAGCTACCTGACCAGTGTGGAGAAAGATTTATAATCTTAGCGCATCCGGTTAAAAAAAAAAAATCAAAATCTTGACAGATGCGAGTAATGTATTTTGAGGCTAGAGATGCTATCTTATGCTACAGTTTTTCGGTGGATGCTACGGAAGCTTCCCATGTGTTTCGTTTAATTTTCTCTTAATTCCGATATGATGTAGACGTGACATGAAGGTATCTTACAATGAAAGGCAGTGTTAAACACCATATTATTAAATGAAGCTATGACTGGTCTACGTTGCTAGCTACATTATGCTAACGTTAGCTAACAGAGATGCTTCAACGGCTGGGTATGCCTATCTGAACAACGAGAATCACTGTCAGCATTGAAGTAGTCAGTTTTTACTTACCATTAAGTGAACAGAATTACGATCCTAATAATGCGTGGCATGCAGGCAGTTAGCTTCAGTTAGTGTTACGACGATACCATAATAACTAGCGTTAGTTGCTCCCAGCTGTTTCTGGCTTTAAGTGTGTGTGAACCCATCCCTAAAGAGAGGCTTTACATGTTTCAACACATACACAGTTCAGACGGACATCAACAATATCCCCACTATGTCCGGATACCGGAAAGATGACCAGAAGTACATAGATACTTAATCAGAGTACAGGTGTCTACAAATATTATTCACTTTAAGTAGCTGGGTAAGATGTTTCTGTAGACAGCAGCGTTAGATAGTAATGCTTTAATATCATTATGGCTATGATGTAATTATAGGATGAAAGCTGGTGTCGAGCCTAATTTCTATTTATATATATATATATATTTGCTTAACCTTTATTTAATCAGGAAAAACATAAATGATCATTTGAAATGGGAAACTGTATTAACTGTTAATTGCATTTTTAAAAAGTTCACCTTTTTTTGAAGTGCGAAAAGTGTCAGAAAGAGAATTTGACATCTCTTTTACAAAAAGAATTTACATGAGCAAAAACAGTTGCAGAATCATAAATACACTGTGCAAGGACATTTTCCATCAACTGTGTATTCACTCGACTGTGTAGTTGTGGGATCCTGGTTTTGCAATATGCCTTTTTCCAGCCAGTTGGTGACAGCAGTGAGTCAGATGGATTTAATTGGCTTTTTTAAAGACAGGTCTGACATTCTTTAGCCTATTATTTTTCTTAAAAGTATGTTTTCACTGCCGTTACGCATTACATCAACGTGAGCTTGTTGCCTGACAGTTAAATATTTGTTGCACACATGACGTGGCAGATTAGCTGTCACCTTTTTTTGAAGATTAAATTTAGTGCCTCTGAGTGGTACCACTTAGCACGCTAAAGTCATTTACTTTCCTGAATCTCTTAACCCACTAAGCCATCAGGTTTGACCTAGACCTCCTGGTCCTGGCATCTATTTATCTATTCAGCCCTCAGTAGAGGTCTGGCAGTGTGTAAGCTCTTTAAATAACTTAACCCAGGCCCAGGTTAGGATTGATTTTTTTTCTGTCTACATGAACGTGAAGATAAAACGTGATTCACTACTACTAGTTCTACTACTACTAGTTTTCTTGATTAAATCTGCTTTTAGTATATCAGCCATCCACAAGAATAACAAAAAGCAGCAATTATAAGGGTGTCAATATGCATTATTGGTTGAAAAATAAAAATAATTTGACCTAAAATATAACACCACTGGTAGGCAATGACTAGGGAAAGGCATTCACATTGAAAATATTACGAGAAACAGGTAGATTTGGGATTTTTACTGAGCAAGAAAGGTCTCCAGAGGAAGCACTTCTCTCAATTTTACAATTTGTGCCCAGCCCTGGACCTGGTGGGTAACCAAAATGGTCACAGAAAGCCCATCATATCGTAATCGTTTCAGTTTTAGCTGAAAATGTGTGAACCTGTTTGATAAAAGGTTTTCAAAGTTTCAATAGTGAGTCACTTTAAAAATGTCAGCATATTAGTAGTGCAGAACAGCCTCTACTTTTACGTTGTTGTCCTTTGTTTCACTGACCTGTTCATGTCTTCACTTAAAATAGCTTTGTACGACTGGCAACAAAAGCAGGGATGCATTCACTGCCCAAGTATAGTCTTATGCACCACACATATGCTTATGCAGCTCATTTAAGATACAAATCAACAGACGCAAATAGACAAACTGTGTCCAGTGTAAGTGAAGTGCTTGGCAAACACATACAGGCCATAGGTCAGTTTCATTGGTGGCTTGAGTACACTTCAGCTGATTAGTGGACAGCCAAAGTAGTTAGCGTTAATACTAATTAGATTTTGGACTTTTGCCTTCAGCAGACTTTGATCCTAACTCCTCAGGTGGACTCATGTTCACTAATTAAAATGGCAGATTTAATGTGTACACTCGACATTCACAGACAGTCAGAGACACTAACTTCAAGTGCTCATAGTAAACATGACGTCTGTATCGTTCCGAAATGTCCGACATTGATGTAACTATTTTCTCCCTTTGTTTCTAGTGACATCTCCATAAATTGCCTGTATTCCTGAAGCGCGCGCTTGCCAAGTGTCAGCGAGCTGTGCTGATGTGGTAGCAGTTAAAGCAGAAGTAATTGCCTTAGACACTGGAGCTATATTTAGATGCACTGTAATCAGCAAGAAAGGTTTGAGCCACACAGTCATGGTGGGACAGATGGGAACTCATTAGCTCAGCCTTAAGGGCTTTGTGTGTTGCCTGGACACAATTAGCAAAGCAAGTCTCAAAAACTTTAACCAGCTTACAACCAAAGAGACCGCAGCCCCGCTGATGCTATTACTCCAGAAGGTACTTGTCATCATCAATACCGAGGTCTCGCTCACCTCACCTGTTGTTTCTGATATCAGTGTTTCTCAATTTTACCTTAGAACCCAGTTGTGGAATCAAAATGATCAGGAATCTGTGCATTTTCTTTGATAAACAAGCAAATAGACTCAAATCATAATTGCAAATTGCAATATTGTTCACAATAATCACAATATGACTTATTTATACAGCCATACAATTAAAAAAAATAAATCCTTGGCTGTGGGAAGGTAACCTGGAACTCTTAACTGATTTGTTGAATGATAACTGTGTGAATGTGGGCAGACAATTCATCAACAATACAACAATAGGCAACAATGCCATTAAATTACCAGAATATTACTAAATGTTTTGTACACTGGTAACAGATCAGACAGCTGAGATTGTATGAAACACAAAATGTACAAAAATGTATTTATGGTGCACTGAAGCAGGGCCTCTGCTTTTTACTTCAATGATAATGTTAGATTGGATGTAAAGTAAAACAATTCATAGCATATATGAAAATAGAACATGCAAGAACATTACTTTTCAACCCTGCTTTTACAATAT
This sequence comes from Coranthus polyacanthus, assembly GCA_037367275.1. Taxonomy (NCBI): domain Eukaryota; kingdom Metazoa; phylum Chordata; class Actinopteri; order Kurtiformes; family Apogonidae; genus Coranthus; species Coranthus polyacanthus. The sequence continues at coordinate 860,285 of JAPQRN010000017.1, read as the reverse complement.
CTGGTGACTTCCCTTTATCTTGGTATTGTCTTGGTGCCAGTGACCTAAACTTTGCAGACCAGTGAGAGTGGCTGCTGACTAACTAATCCTCTTTGCACTCCGCTCTCCCACAGCTCTGCTTCATGGCACTGTTGACTTCATTTCAAAACAGTCCAGGTGGTGACCTACAATCTTGCCGGAAGGGCTCTACGCTTCTTGGTTGGACCTTTACTTCTTTCTGGCCCAGTTTTTTGGATACAGCATAACTTTGGGGACTACTTCACTACCATATTCTCTTTCTAAATATGCCTTAATTTTCAGACCTACAGCCCTTTGCAATGGAATCAGTTGAATTGAATTATGACCGGCTGGTGGAATATATCCTATGGCAAAAGTTGGAGATGAGGAGTGGATGCAAAATATGCAGAACAATACAGGTCAGTTAGATAACTGTAGACTAGAAACAAAGACTAGCAAGGCAAATGATTGGATAGAGGGGAAAGTTATTAATATCAACCTGTATTAACATGTAGAGGTAAATTCTGTGTTATTTTAATGTTGTTAACTCTTCAGTGTAAAAAGATGGCAGCATCCTGGCACAGCAGAAGGTCAAGTGATCCTAGATGCTACAACGTTTGATGCTTATTCAACAAATATCTAAAAAAAACGCGTCTATATTTGAACTTGTTTGAAATGTCGTACATGCACTCCGTGTTTTTAGCTGCCAGAATTACAGCTTTAACTGAAAATACATCTTTTAGTACGAAATATCTGTTAAATCCAACCTGGAGTGGAGTGTGTTTATTTTTTCAGAGAGATGAGATTCAAACTTGTGACCCCGTACTATAAGCAGGTACAGAGCTTCTAGAGCCAGAAGGACCTGGAGGAGTTTAACTCTTAACTCTGCATTAACCAGCTCAGGTCTAAATCTGGCCACCAGTTAATTTGTTGGAAAGCTGCCTCGCGTCTGGCGCACCCTGCATGAACACGTGGAGCCTGCCAGGTGGCTTATTCACCATTTTCTCACACTGGTTGCACACACGTCAAAATTTCAAAAGAAAAACATAAAAGATGACGTTTATTTCCTGTTTATTTATGCCCTGGGTGTCCCTGGCTGTAAACAGCATCAAGTCAGTAGATAGATGTGTACATTTTTTTCTACCTGAAACTCTATGGCCTTAGCTTATTTTCTGTGATAAACATGTACAAAAAAAATAAATTTGAGCACACATGCTACTGTACCCCACACATTTCCATCCTTCATATGGTCTTCATATGGTCTTCAGGTCAGTTTGACACAGGGACACACACAAACTTGAACACATACACATACACAGACAGATAATGTTACATTGTTCTAATCTATTGTTTGATGTCACTCTTTACCCTCTGTCATGTGACCACCTTCAAACACCTTGTTTACAATGTTATTCATAATATTCTAAACATCAAATTTTCTCACACATACGTCTCACCTGTACATCAAAGAGATCAATACCTCTACGTCACAGTACACGATCTAACACCTCAGTACGACACATTTATGACCCAAGGTAGACCAGAGGATCTCAAAAAGGGTTAATACACACATATATTGTCCAATTCAAAAAAAATACTGTAATGGAAATGTCTTGTAAAAACTACAGTTAAGTAGTATTATATATTATACTGCACATGTTAATAAGAAGGCTAATTTAAAGCAGGTTTAAAGCAGCAGTCATCTTGCCGTGAACAAGCTTTCATAGCTTTTCCAACGAAATTACAAATCAAACATGCAAAATTGACCAAATATCTGTTCTGCGGAGTTTTCATTAAAAAACTAGAAATTGTGATGTGTAGCGCAATTTTAGTTTATCAAAGAAAACTGATAAACAAGATAGTTTTGATGTGATGTAGATAGTGTGGAACGAACCTATTTTTAATATCCCATATCCCACTCCAGGCTCCCACCCACTCCTGATCTGAGATCAGTAGCTGAGGTCAGCTAGGGTCACCACGATGGTAACCTTCGTTGAGACCACACAAGTCTCTCCCATGGAGCTGCGTGAGCCGCCCTGCCTGACCGCAACCCTGTCCCCAGGGCTGCGGAGGAAAAAGATGCTGTGGCAAAGGGCTGTCAAACACATCATTATCCAGCAGGAGCTCAGTGCCCAGGTGATTTATTATCCCACAGTTATCTGGAGTCTTTGTTTTTGCTGTTTTGCTGCTTGTTTTTTGCAAATTTGTAGGATTTATGATGGATAGCTTTGGTCAGACACGGTATCTACTGATATTCAGAAGAGGAACAGAATGTGCACACGGCCAGGCAAAATATCTTGGTGTAAGAAAAAAAAAATGTCACCAAAGGTCACCAAAAAAAAAAGAGAAAGATGAAAAGAGAGAAGATGTTGCAGCTCAGAACACTGTTTAACTAGAGAATTTTAAAAAAGAGAATCAAACTACCTACTTTGAGCCCAACAACGTGCAGACTTGTCTCTCTTGTCTTTCTCTCTTTGTGACCATCTCTTGTTCCACCTTGTTCTGTATTAAAAAATGAAACTTGAAGCGATATCATGGACATCAATTATTGTAAGGTTTCTAATTAAACACAACTGAACTGAA
>JAPQRN010000017.1:835355-846434 GCA_037367275.1 Coranthus polyacanthus | reverse complement strand
GTGTATTAGTACTTTTCCTTGTAGTGCAGTATCTCCAGCGTGTCGTGTATTAGTACTTTTGACACAGATCAGTCGTTTATTGAACAGACAGTGTCTTGTGTTCTTGTTGCCGTGGTAACAGGCTTGCGGTGAAGGTCGTGTCGCTGCTGGTTTGAAGGAACGCCTCCACTCTGGACCTGTCGTCACACCTGAACTCACCTGGCAGACAGGCCCCGCCCACCAGTCTCCTTCATCTGATCGACAGGATGTGAGTCAGTATGCAAATAACTGAACACAATACTTCACCAGAACATTGAGCCTTGAACTTGACTTCTGATGAAGGTCCCATGAGGGACACGTTTCAATCTGCTGATAACAAGTCATGTCAGTGTGTTTTTTCACGTTCAGCTTCCTCTGAAAACAGAGACACCTCATTGAAACGTGTCTTCTGCAGATGGTGAATCTTTAAGGGTCAGATCCGTTCACATCACTCCAATACAACACATTCATCAGTAACAAGACGTCTGCAGGGCGGATCACCTGACTTATTTTGAAAGTGGTTTATGATTGGAGGTTTAACCCTCGTGTGTCTGCAGCTTCTCGTTGCCATGGCAGCTAAAACCATGTGGGGGAGCTTGAAGGAGCGTCTGACCAAAAACCCCGACCTCGACCCGGACGCCTGTCCGGAGGCGAACCTGGAGAACGCCGACCCCGAGCTCTGCATCCGCCTCCTCCAGGTGCGTCTGTACATAATCACTGCTCTGCGTCTGCACAGCGGCCATATTGGGGAGGTCAACATCTGGCAGTAATGTGTATAGAGACGTGACTCACTGAATTCTGAACTGATTTTCATGAGATTTTTTTGATGTGAACGTGTCGACTTATTGGGATTCAGTTCAGGTACTGAGAACAGATGAACAGACTGAGACCAGATGTAATCACATCTGTGCCGAAGCATTAACTGTGTGTGTGTAACTGCGCCCCCTGCTGGTCCCATACAGGTGCCCACCGTGGTCAACTACTCGGGGCTGCGTCGGCGTCTGGAGGCCAGCGACCAGGTGTGGATGGTTCAGTTCCTGGAGCTGCGGGGTCTGGACCTGCTGATGGAGGCGTTGGAGCGTCTGTCGGGTCGAGGCTGCTCCCGGATCGCAGACGCTCTGCTGCAGCTCACCTGTGTCGGCGCCATCCGGGCCGTCCTGAACTCCTCCACAGGACTGCACTTCATTCTGGACAACGAGGGCTACGTCAGGACGCTGACGCAGGGTCAGAGGTCACCTGTTTACCTGTCTGTTTGCCTGTCTGTGTGTTCGCCTGTCTCACCCGTTGTCTGTCTGTGTGCGTGTCTTCAGCTCTGGACACGTCTAACGTGATGGTGAAGATGCAGGTGTTTGAGCTTTTGGCAGCTCTCGCTCTGTTTGACCCTCAGGGACACCGTCTGGCTCTGGACGCCCTCGACCACTATAAGGTACTGATACCTTTAGCCCCACCCACACACACCTGGTTCCTTTGGTGTTTGTGTCTCCATCAGAAGGTTAGATTAGGTTAGTTTTTTTAATGATTAATTTCATTATAGATGAATGTGTAGATAAATACCATGTGACCTGCTGACGCAGTAGAAGTCGTGTTGTGCGTTTCGTGGACTGTTCTGGAATTTGCTTGGTTTTCAAAGTAAATTCACAGATCACGGATCATTTTGAAACTCAAACTCAAACTTGAACTAATTTATTAAAAACAGAAACATCTGCTGAATCTAAAAACACCAACCTTTATTATATATTTACTGAAAATGTGATTTGATTATAAAGAGTAAATAAAAACAACAGCAGATGTTCACACTGAGAAACTGGAACCATGGAACGTTTACATGAAAGACGTGGTTCATTTCCTGTTGTCATTTCAGAAGAACTTGAAGGAATAAAACATCTCATTTATTTGAAAGTAGACGTGTACTGAAGTACTGCAGTAGTGATATGAAGTATTTAACTGGGTTGATCAGTGAACGCCGGCTCCGGTCGGGTCTTTGTGTTGTTTATCAGTGTTTGAAGTCGACCTCAGAACCAACCTGTCTGTCCCCGAGGCATGATGGGAAACGCTCCGTACGACCATCGTGAGGACTAGAGCTCAGCCGTCCACTCGCACAAAGACACGACTGTCTGCAAAAAAATGATAAGCATGTTCTAGATGTGAGTCATCTGAGCAGAGGATGCTGGGAAAGACGAAGGAATTTAACCCCGTGGAACCAAACGCTGACTCATTGATCAGCGTTCTGCTACTTTTTACGCCGTGTTTCGTGGTTTTTCACGTTTCGTTGTTTGTAGGATTCAGTTAGAGCTGGTGATGTCATCAAAGACGTCGGTCGATGTCGATAATCATCACAGTAAACGTCAAATCCTTACTTCTTTACAGTTTAAAGGCTGATTTTTTTTTTCAAAGTTTAAGAACCCAGATGTAATTGTGTGTATATAGTATGTAATAGTGTATTTTATATATTTTTAACTCTTGAAGTTTTCTGTGACTAAATACCTTTAGAATAAAAGGAAAAAAATGCTACAATTTAAAGAAATAATTGCATGTAAATGTGTTGACATTGGTTCAAAAGACAGAGCTGAGGTTCAGATGTGATGTTTCACTAAAAACTGCTTCTTTGATACGGTGGAGTGTGGGCTGCTGGGATATGTAGTCATGAATACTTGAACACCTTCTCATCTGAACCAGTGAGACTCAAAACCTGAAGACATTTGATAAAAAATCTTTGTTCATGTGTGTTTTGTTGCGTGTCCAGAGCGTGAAGAAGCAGCAGTATCGCTTCAGCGTCATCATGAACGAGCTCCACGGCACCGATAACGTCCCCTACATGGTGACGCTGATGAGCGTCATCAACGTCCTCCTGTTCGGACTCGAAGACCTGAGGAGGAGGAGTCGACTGCGGCAGGAGTTCATTGGTACCGAACACTGATCGACTTCATGACTTAAACTGAAGCAGTCAAATCGGTGTCGACGTGTTTCTAGAACCTCCAGGTGTTTATGTTGTTACTATGGAAACGGATGAGTTTAAATGTTGTGTTTTTTCAGGGCTGCAGCTGTTGGACCTGCTGCCCACACTGAGGTACCGATACCGGATCACACTCTGATGATCAATAATGATGATGTACGTTCGGTGTGTGAGCTCACACTGTGTGTCTCCAGGGAAACGGAGGATGAAGCCCTGAACGTCCAATGTGACGCCTTCGAGTACGCGTTGGCGGAGGACGAGGACGAGATGGAGAAACTGTACGGAGGACTCGACATGAGCAGCCACCAGCAGGTGTTCACCTCGTTGTTCACCAAGGTAACACGTCCACCTTAAAAGACTCCACCTTAAACCTCTTGAACACCTCCATCTGTAACAGATAAAGTATAACTAAACCCACACGACAGAAATGTAAAAAATGCATTTAGAAGCTTGATGGAATGTGACAACGTCAACGCGGCCAGAGGAAGACACGCCCACTTACACACAAAAACAAACAACAAACACACGTCCACATAGTGACGAACTAGAAACACAACGTCTCTCTGTCTCCAGTGTCTCCGTTTCCATCTTCAGCCTCTCTGTGTCCTCTTCCAGGTGAGCAGCAGTCCGTCCTCAGTCCAGCTTCTGTCCATCCTTCAGGCGTTGCTGTTGGTGGATCCAGATCATGCAGAGGTCTGGTTGGCCCTGGAGCTGCTGGCGGACCGAGCCACACTACTGGCTCAGGACTGTGAGTCCACCTGTACCTCTGTTCCCTCAAACAAACCTGATTGGTGATCACACAACTCCACCCTTATTCTTCTGTCTCTCTTTGTAGCTGAATTAGATTCTGCTGAGAGTCTGTTGGAGAGACTCCTCCCACAGAAGACCTTCTCAGCCAATCACAAGATACAAACCGTAGACAGGGCGGTCCAGACTCGACTGCCAGACGGCCCTATTGTCCAATCAGAGCTGCTTCCCAAAGACGTCACCAATGCTGCTTCAGCAGCTCCTCCCCCTCCTCCACCTTTACTTGGTGTCAGAGCTCCTCCCCCTCCTCCTCCTTTACCTGTTTTTGCAGCTCCACCCCCTGCTCCTCCTTTACCTGGTTTTGCAGCTCCTCCCCCTCCTCCTCCTTTACCTGGTTTTGCTGCTCCACCTCCTCCGCCGCCTCCACCTGGTGACATCATCGTAGCCCAGGTGGTTCAGAGTCTGGGCAGTTCATATTACAGCCCCGCCCACCCGGTGAGCCCCACCCCCTGCCCCACCCTCCGCATGAAGAAGCTGAACTGGCAGAAACTCCCATCCAGAATCGTGACAGGTGAGTCTGAGGACTCGGAGGTAACATCGTCCAGACCTCATGGTCACTGAGTCAAAAAGTTAGTTTCACTCCCTGGTCCTCATTTTTCATTGCATGTTCATTATAAGATGGTGAGTCCAGAAGAGACACCAGAGTTATCTTGTGGGCCTCGAGTTGACTCGATCGAGGCAGTGGTTTAAATACAACCTTTAAACTTTGTACAATATGTCTGTCTGTCCTCAGCCCAAACATCTCTGTGGACATCAGTGTCCTCCGACTCAGTGGAACCAGATTACTGCAGCATCGAGCAGCTCTTCAGTCTTCCTCCAACCGAGACCAAAACCAGAACCAAAGCTTTCACAGAGCCCAAAGAGGTCAGCTCTCTCTGATTGGTTGTTGTTTTTTTTTCAGTTAGTACGGAGCTCTGATGACTTCCTGTCTGCGTCCACAGATCTCCTTCATCGACGCCAAGAAAAGCCTGAACCTCAACATCTTCCTGAAGCAGTTCAAATGGTGACAGAGTCTTTGAACCAATAGAAGGTTTACAGGTGATGACGACAGCGTTCAGGTCCGGGTCCTGAACGCTGGTCTCTGTCTCTCTTGTCCTCTGTCCTTGCTCACCTGTCCCACCTGTCTGTCCCTCCTGTAGTTCCCATGAGGACTTTGTGTCCCTGATCCGGACTGGAGACAGATCCAGGTTTGATGTGGAGGTCCTGAAACAACTCATCAAACTTCTGCCTGAGAAACACGAGGTCAGAGGTCACAGTGACGTCAACGTCTGTCATGTCTCACCTCTTTGTCCTGCCTGTTCCTCACCGGTCTGTCCTACCTGTCCCTCAGGTGGAGAACCTGAAGGCCCACCAGTCAGACCGGGGCAAGCTGTCTTCAGTCGACCAGTTTTACCTGCAGCTCCTGGACGTCCCCGCGTAAGAAAACACACCAAACACACTAACACAACACACAGCGGTGGTCTTCCTGTGTGAACACAGTGTTGTGTTTCAGTTACTCTTTGAGGATCCAGTCCATGCTGCTGATTGAGGAGAGCAGTTCAGTTCTACAGAGTCTGAAACCGAAAGCTGAGCTGCTGGACCGAGCCTGTTGCAGTCAGTACACACCGATACACAACACAGACACACACTGGCCCCGTCGACACCTGGTATTATTGTATCTGGATGCGTTATCTGGAGAGGCCCATCCCGGTATTTTTAATGTGTTCTCCTCATTGAGATCAGATCTCTGTATAGAACAGAAGTCCATTGTAACATTAGTGTTGGCAGGATTAAACTCATTTTTACCGTTTGAAGTTGAGTTCATGTCTGGTTATTCTTCACCTCCTGCTTTTCTTTTTATCTTTAGCTTCATGTTGAGTCGCCTTTAGGTGTTTTTAGATGTTTCTGTTGAACCATCCAGGTTAGTTAATCCAGAACCACCTCTGAATGTGGATCCACTTTGTTTTGTCTCTTAGTTTATTATTTGTTCTTGTTCCAGTGAAACCAGGCTGTTACTGTTTCTGCTCCTACTTTCTCTCTTCTCCTTAAACTCAGTAGATGATTTAATCTCCACCAAACACTGGGTTTATTATCAGTTACTACACATTATTTTTTCCAGTGGTTTCTCTTCTTCTTCAATGTTGTTGTCGTCTCCGTCCAACCCGTAGAATACGACACGACCACAACAGAGAAAACCCGACACTGATGCCATCATTCGTGACATGTTAATGTTCATGACCACAACTCAGACTCAGTATTATGTATGTTTCTGTTCTCTGTTACGTTGGACTTATTGTGTCGTGTTTTCCAGGTGTGAGGGAAAGCGCTCGACTGCCCAGATTCTGTAAACTCATCCTGGACGTCGGAAACTTTCTGAACTATGTGAGGAAAAAACGAAAACTGAACCTTCTACAAAAAGCAGAGGACGCGGATCATCACGAGCTCCATGAAACCGAGTTACTGAATAATAATCACCTGTTCCGTTTGTCAGGGGACTCACACCGGAAACGCTGACGGTTTTAAACTCAGCACTTTGCTCAAACTGACCGAGACCAAAGCCAACAAGTCCAGAATCACGCTGCTGCACCACATACTGGAGGTAGGACTGTACTGGTCCTCCGGTCTCATACTGTTTTTGTGGAACTGGTTTTATTTTAAGTAAAGCTTACGTTTCATTTGATCATCAGGAGGTGGAGAAGAACCACCCGGACCTGCTGCACCTGCCGGATGATTTGGAGATCTGTGAAAAGGCTGCTGGGTAATGAGATGAACAGATGAACAGACTGATGAGGTGAGAGGCGTGTTGTGTGGAACATGTGACGTGTGTTTGCAGGTTTAACGTGGAGTCGATTCAGAGTGAAGCGAACTCTCTGATGAAGCAGCTGAGGGCGTCTGAGATGAAGCTCTGTGGCGCACCTGACGACCTGAGGGAGCAGTACCTGACCTCCATCCAGGTATGGAGGGCGGGGCCGCTGCGGAGGGGGTGGGGCATGTCACTGACAGGTACTCAGGTGTGCTGTTCTTCTTCTGTGGTGTTCAGGAGTGTGTGGCGGACTGTGAGGAGCTGCAGAGCCTGATGTTTTTGGTGGAGGATCGTCGGACCGAGCTGAGCGTCTACCTGTGTGAGGACCAAAGCAACTTCAGCCTCGACGAGCTCTTCAGCACCATCAGGACCTTCAGAGGCCTGTTCATCAAAGCCACCAAGGTCTGAAGAGACTATTTGTACACGTGTCCACAACCAGCACCTTAAATATGTGTAGGACGTTAAGATATTTACACCAGCGCAAAGGTTTTTAACCCAAATCATGATCTTTCCCTAAACCTGACCTAAGTCATACAGTTCCCCGAATGACGACTCTCTCAGATATAAAACATATAAAACATGACCTTATAACTGATGATGATGATGATGATGTTGTCCATCAGGAGAACGAGAGTCGTCGGGAGCAGGAGAAGAGGAGGAAACGTCTTGAGGAGGAACGGAAACAACACAAAGGAGACAAGATCAGTGAGTGATGTTCAATTCTGTCAAACCACCTTAAACCATCACCATAGTCTACATAGATTCTTTATGAACAGACTGTTAATTCTCAGGTTTCAAAGTGTGTTCAAGGAGTTTGTTTAGACATTAGATGTTTGACATCTTCAGAAGGTGAAAACCTGAACCAGGTTTCTGAGTCTGACTGTGAGATGGAGGTTTTTCATATTGACCGGTCACTGTCTGTCTTCAGTCAGGAAGGACATTTCCCCTCAGGACGAGGGCTGCATCATCGACAACCTGCTGGCCGAGATCCGGAAGGGCTACAACCTGAAGAAGACCCGGCCCCGATCCGTCAGAAGCAGCCTGCCCCTTGCTGTGAGGTCCCGGGACAGCGCAGTCCACGATGAGGACCACGGTGGACTCCAGTCTGGGTCTGAGCGTAGGTTATGTATTTAAATCCTCTGTACAGTCCAGATAAAACCTAGAGTAGTAGAGCTGGACAACATGGGCTGAACTCATAACTGAGGGGTCCCAGACCTCAGGTTGGGAACCATGGAGTTGAGGTTGTAGCTGTTTAAAATGTGGATCAGTGACCTGTGACCTGCTGTCCTCAGATCCCCCTGTGAGGAGGTCCATGGCTGTGGACGAACCTGAACCTGGACCTGGACCTGGACAGCCTTCAGATCCTGCAGGGACAGACCACACACCAGGACCACGACCGGCTGAGACCCCAGAGCCTGATCACAACCGGGCCAGGCTCCAGGACTCGGACTTGGACTTGAGCCTCCAGTCTGACCCCAGAACCAGTCCAAGGTTAAACTCAGACCAGGGGGAGTTGGACTATGAGGTGATCAGCTCACCCGGAACACCCAGTCCAGGTCCTGGTCCCAGTCCAGAAGACACCTCCAGACCAGGTTCAGCAGGTACAAACATTTAAATATGTTAAAGAAGTGAACGTGTGAATCAGATGATGATGATGATGAGTTTCAAACCAACCTCCTGTGTCTCCAGGAGCAAACGGTCGCTCTGGATCCAAGCAAACCAAATCACGGAAAAGCTGCATCGCACAGTGAGGTGAGCCTTCAGTACTCTTCAGATCTATCATCTATAGATCTAAGAAAACCAGTCCCACCTTAGGAGCAGCACCTGAACGCAACATGAGGCGTTCTGGAACAGGCTGCTCTGATCCAGAACGCGACGAGTTACTTCATGTAGATGAGAGTCAACAACATGTTCTGTCTCTAAACCCTGGTTTAACTCACGAGCCTCATGTTCTGAACAGACCTTCTCTCTTATTTCTCTCTTATTTCTTACTTCTCTCTTAAACGTTTCAGTCGCAGTAGAACCGTTCGTTTTCATCATATCCAGCTGTGTTATGAGTTTTGAATCCTCACATTTAATGTGGTTGAAATCATCCCTGAAACTCAGGACAATGGATTTTATGATTCACAGAAAAGAAAGAATAACTAAAAAGGAGTGAATCTTCGTATTGTACTGGTTCAACCACAGGATTTTACATAAAAAAGGCTTCACGTGAAGCGGAGACGTGTCTTATGTTCCCGACAGGATGTGTCGGCTTTAATTTACCGTCTCCAACGTCCCACATGTCGTCGCTCTGATTGGTTGTAGGTCTGTCCAATCACATCCACAGGTGTCCGTTGATAACTTTAGAAAAATGAATCGACAGGTTCCAGACCTGCTCTCGAATGAGGCTGTGTTTATTATTTAGACGTAGTGATCATGTGATGAAATCAGCTGATTCTAAACTGTCATTGACACCTTGAAATCCAGAATCAGTCGACGTCTTCCATAAACCTTGAACCTTTTTCCTCCGCAGTTTCCGGCTGATTTTTCTGCTTCTTTGGTTCTTCTGCAGGTGAACGGAAGAGGATGGCCTGTTACCACGGCGACAGGTGAATGGAGGAGGCCCTGTTACCACGGCGACAGACTCTGACTCTGAAACACAGACAATAAAAAAAAAAAAAGTTTTAAGCAAAACACAAAGGGGCGGATTCTTTAGTCGAACTGAGCCTTTACCTGAACAGGTGGGCGGAGCTTGTTTTAACGTGATGACAGTGAACGTGTCACGTCTGACCTTTATGGACATGTCTATCCATAGTACTAGTGATTTTGACAGAATCCTGGTCATGTGACGTGTTGAACGTTCAGAGATTATTTCTGAAACTTTGTTGAAATGATCGTGTGGACGGAGGTCGTTTTGGTTTAAAACACAGGAGCGTCTCACATTCTCCAGATCTCCACACTTCAATAGTTCTGTTCTAGTTGTGGTTCCGGTTCAGGTCTGGTTCAGTCCACTATGGTTCTGGAATAGGGCTAAAAGTTCTCCGGGTTGTTTGTCGAGTTCTTTAAATGAATCTCACTCGTCTTGAGCGTCTTTGTTGTTTCACGTGTTGAGGACTTGGAGGATGAGGATCTGGATGAGTCCTGGTTCCAGATACATCATATGAACCGGACTCTGTAAGAATTAAAACAAATAAAACCTGAAGCCAAAGAGTCAACATGAGTTCAGATCATTTTAAAACCACCAGTAACACGTCGTTTATGTGTAAATGTATAAAGGTTTTATTTTCAGAGAAATGATCCGAATCAGACGAAGCAGATCAGAACAAACCCTGACGCGACGTCTTGTACGTTGTCCCATTTATTACACATTTAGGAGAGAAATCATACGTGTTGTGTTGATTTGAAAATGATCAGTAATAACAGAGATAACAGTGATTTGATGATTCCTTTAAACAGCTGGTGTGTGTCCTCTGTTGAGTCGACACTGGAACAAACATCTCCTCCTCTGAGTTCATTTAACGACCCCTTCCTGTGTAATGGTGGTTCATCAGAGTCTGATTCCAGTCTGTTAACGCCTCCTTCACGTCAGCGGCGGCTTTAAGCTTCTGCAGACCAACGAAGAGAAACGCACGACTTTCATTCACAGTAATTACACGTTTCAATGACTTTCAGCGGCAAAAACATGTTGTTTGTAAATATTAAGAGATGCTTTCTGACGATGCGTCGATGGAGTTTAAAACCAGACGCTGAAGATCAAATGATCTGAGGAGAAATTCATTATCTGTAGAAATACTCTTCATGTTCATGTCACGTTGATGTGGAGCAAAAAGATGGACATTAATGTTTTCTGAGTAGATTTAAAGTCATCGAATATTGATTAAAATGTTAATCAAATGTATTTAATGCAACTAAAACAATGAATTTAACAAGAATAATAGGTTAAAAACGTGTTAAATATTTGTCAAAAATATATTTACATTCACTAAATGTTTTTCCCCAAAATTTACATTTTAGCTCATTTGAATCATTTTTCAAATCATTTGAATCCATTAAATGTCATTTCTTTATTTCTTTCAATTCATTCACGTCTGTCACTGTATTTATACAAGTGTATTTAAATCATATTCAATCATATTTGAATCATCCGAGATTCATACTTTTTGTAGTTGTGTTTTTTTAAAGCCATTTAAAATTTAAAATGAAAATGAGTCAAATCTATTTCCTTTGTTTCGTGATTAAACTTGTTTTGTTTGATTAAACAACAATTTGTTTTTTAAAATTGAATTAATAAATGATTTAAATGTGTTTAATTCAACTTAATATTTGTTCAAACAACCTTTAGTTTGTTTTTATTCAGTAAATGTTATTGATTTATTGATTATTCATTAATTCAACTCAGTGTAAAGTAGAATTATGAATGATTCATATCAGATGGAATGTTGAGCTTCATTAATCTTCACTTATTGATCAGTTATTGATCAGTTATCAGTATCTGAAGCTGCTAACGAGCAGATGACGTCATCCCAAACCAGACCAG
>JAPQRN010000017.1:814335-832082 GCA_037367275.1 Coranthus polyacanthus | reverse complement strand
CATTAGGTGGTTGGTTGATTGGTTGGTTGTTTCATTGGTTGGTTGGTTGATTGGTTGGTTGTTTCATTAGGTGGTTGGTTGATTGGTTGGTTGTTTCATTAGGTGGTTGGTTGATTGGTTGGTTGTTTCATTAGGTGGTTGGTTGATTGGTTGGTTGTTTCATTGGTTGGTTGGTTGATTGGTTGGTTGTTTCATTAGGTGGTTGCTTGGTTGGTTGGTCTTCTTGCTGGAAAGGCTTGAACTCAGTTATTTTTTGGTCGTTCTACGTCTGGTTTTATTGCATATGTATTTGTAGGAGTTTCAATTTCCTGTCACAAAATTTGGGGAGGAGAGTATTTAAATTAATGAAACAAAAGACTTACTAAGGTTTGCGGTGTCGATTTACTGCTAATTTCACTGTTATTTACCACTGAAGTTCCAATGAAGTCTTAACTCATTGTGTACTGACATGACTGTGATAGTTTGACCAGGAGGGGGCGCTGCTGAGAACAGAACAGGTGGTAGAAGAAGAGAATTTTCTCCACTCGTGTTAATTTATCTGAATGACAAAGGAAGGCGTTATCAGAACAGATCAGTTACTGACATGTTAATCTGAATGTATTAGAGGAAATCAAAGACGAGCCCAAACTGCTGCTCAATCCTTCATTTTCTGTCTGTAGTTGTGTTCGTGGTATCGTTTCCTCTGTAGTTCAGATTCCACATTCTCAACTGAGTTGTCTCTGGTCCTAAAGTCATTAATGAGGAGAGTTAGTCTGTGTTCATAAATCTTTATGTGGAATTGTAATAATAATAATAATGTAATAATTTGCACTGCTGGTGCAAATATGGTTCAACATATTTCAATATGAATATGAAGATAAATAAATGTTTGTTGTTGTGTTGCTGCTCAGATTTAAAGTGTGAATGTTTGTGTTTATTTCAGTCTCGCAGCGTCGACAAACAACACGCCGTCATCAACTACAACCCGACAACAGACGAACACCTGGTGAAAGACCTGGGCAGCCTGAACGGGGTCAGACCACAACACAACAAACACAAACACAAACAACACAACAACAAATACACAAAGAAACTACAAGCACCACAAATCAACAATCACTTCTCTCATGTCTTTGAATGCATCACTGTGCGATTAAATGACCTTTGCTTGCTTGTTTGTTTGTTTGTTTTCTGCAGACGTTTGTAAATGACTTGAGGATTCCTGATCAGACCTACATCACCCTCAAACTGTCCGACATCATCCGCTTCGGATACGATATCCTTCACACTGAGTCTGTGTCTTACTTTGTTTTACTCTGTTTTACTGTATTATTGTGTATTGTTGTTTCCAGTTGTTTGTGTGTTTGTTCTTAACGGACGCCTTCACACTCTCATGTTTACGTTCTGGAAAAGAGTCAACACAAAGTCCCAGAGGAGGCTCTGAAGGTCTGAACCCCTGATATTATCATTATCCACCAACAGGAGGCGCTGCTTCACTTTAATTCCATTTCAGATCAAGGTTTTAGAACCGTTTCAGACGTCGCAGGTTTCAGTGTCAACTGACCTGTCTGCACTCGACTCAAACCCAGTGATGGCGTCGCCTCAGACTCCGTTTGTCAAATCTCCAGAGGCTGGTTTTAGAACATAGCGTGCTTCATTATCAGCTGTTCTCCTGGTGAAATCCTGTCTCCATAGTCTGTGTTTTCTGTTTATTAGAGACGACACCAACTCTTCAAAACAACACAACTGCTCCAGGAACAGACGGAGAAATTCTAGATCCTCTTGTTTCTGTTTTCGTCTTTTCATCAATACCAGAACTACAGCTGTAGTAAATAACTCACTATCAGTGTCCTCATTCATATTTTAAGACGCTACAAATTATATCCAGCTACAGACATTTAGAAAATCTGCAGTTAGGACAGAACTACCGAGTCGTTGCTATGGAAACTACACGCCTCGTCTCATTGGTCTGAACTAGGAGGTTTTCACAACGACGCAGGCGGAGCTTTGCAAGTCAATGCGAGTTTTCAGCTTGTCTCGCTGTGAATCTTTGGTCTGAAATGGGTTTAAGATGCTGTGATGTGTCACATGTCGTTGTGTATGTACTGAGCTCAGTGAGCGCCCCCTGTTGTTTCAGCATGAGAAATACACCAGTCAGCTGCAGATGAATCTGAAGGCCACGGAGAGCAAACGAAACGAAGTGGAAGAAAGAAACCGAATGGAGAAAACACAGAGCACAAAGACTCAAGGTACCTAAATAATACTGTGAATAATACTACAAATAATACAGAAAATACAGAATCTGAAGACATGAGACACAGAAGAAATACCACAAAACATGCTGTGAATAATAGTGTAAATCAAAACACAAAACACACTGAACAAGAATTAAATAACTGTAACATCAGTGAAAACCTGTAAAACGGACTTCATGAACGTCTGGATCAAACTGTCTGATTACATGTATGTATACTCTGTGTTTGTGTCTCAGAGGTCCCGGTGTCTCGTCCCACTCCTCTGTACGGTCAGCCGTCCTGGTGGGGAGAGGAGGATTATGGGAGTAAAGTCCAGACCAGCGATGAGTCTCATCCAGGTAAAGACATTAAAGGAGCAGCTCGTCTTCAGTGACTCATTTACAAATGTGTTTTATTGAATTAAATGTCACAGGAATTTGATAAATACATCATACATGTATATTTACACATATCTGTGTGTAAACAGACGTATTGTTGTCATCGTTGTTTTCTGTCAGACATGCACAAAGATGGTCCATCTGTGGATCCAGATTTTTCCGGGTCTCTGTCGGATCAGAAATCCGTGTTCCCTTCGTACCACCGTGAGCCGAGCTACTTCGAGATCCCCACCAAAGACTTCCATCAACCCAAAACCATGGGGGCGGAGCTTCACGAGATCCCGACCAAGGACACGGACCCACCTCCCGGTCCGGATCCGCCCTCCCCGCCCACCCCCACCCCCCCGGTGGTCCAAAGCCACGCATCCTTCACCATCGAGTTTGACGACTGCACACCTGGCAAGATCAAGATCAAAGACCATGTGACCAAGTTCTCTACGCGGCAGAGGAAGCATCAAGCTCCGCCCACCAAGGCCACACCTACTGCACCTGCCGAGCTGATGTCAGCGGAGAGCAAGGTGGCCGATTGGCTGGTGCACAGTGATGTCAGCATGATGAGACGGCGTCCGACGTGTGAGGACGTTTATAGCACAAAGAGTGACCTCGCCATGAACATCAAGACGCTCAAAGGTCAGGGCCGTTAAAGGGCTGTACTGCTGTTTTTACAGTTAAAGTGTAAAGATTCCTGATCCATTCAACAGATTTCACACTGATGTGTATAATACACTGGTTTGCATGGAACGTGTTGAAGTGTCAAACTGCTCTACTTCCCTCCTGACCTGCTGAAAATAAGACTTCATCCCAAAAAGCAAAACCCGATCATCAAAAGTATGCAAAGTTTACATTATATATACTGTATATATACATTTCACAGGCTTCAGAATTTCATCAAATGTCACCCAGTTACATTTACACAAACACTGGACTGAACCGGTACCACGGCTCCAGAGTGGAACATAATAAGACTGTCAGAGATATGAAAGAGAGTGTAGGGACTTCAGTCCAGTTGGTGGCGCTAATGCACCTCTAATCTGGTTAGACAACCACAGATAAACACTAAATAATGAGAAGAAGCAGGAGTGGAGCAGCTCTATGGACTCTTCCCAATTCCTAATTTTTCACCTCCTCGACTCCTCGCCTGGACTCCTCGGCTCGCATCTCTGGTGGGAGGGCCGAGGACTCGAGGCGAGTAGTCGAGGAGACGACCCGAGGAGCTACAAGCTAAGACTTGGGGAGAGCCCAATGTCCCCAATGTCCAGCGCTGACACAGCTCTAATACAGTGTGGAGGTTGCTGATGAAGGACACTTTAATCTGACACAACCTGAATAATGACAAATATCTGTGATTCATGGAGGTTTGATGGTTTGTTCTCATTGTCAGGTCACCATCATGAGGACGGGACCCAGAGCGACTCCGAGGACCCGGTTCTCAAAGGGAGGCGGAGCAAATCCCACCACTCTGTCCAGTCAGAGAAGTCCGATGTGTCTCAGCAGACGGTCCAATCAGGACACTGCCTGCCATCCGATACATTACTGCAGTACTCTCCGCCCAGACCGGAACCCCCCTCCCCCCCCTCCCCCGTTGCCCCTGAGCGACCCCTGTCCCAGAGCCCTCCTCAGCCTCAGTCCCCCTCCTCAGAGGCCCCGAAGCAGGGGCCTCCGGAGCACCTCACCCAGCAGGCCTTCATCATCGAGTTCTTCGATGACAACCCCCGCAAGAAGCGCTCGCAGTCCTTCACGCACAACCCGGCCCACGCAGACTCATATTCTGCCCTCAAGGCCAAGCTGGAGCGGCGGAAAGGCGGCGAGCGGCCGGCGTCTGTGCACGGCCACGTCCCCCCCACCCAGCAGGTGACGGTCCCACTGAAGGGCCAGGGTCACGCCGGCCCCCAGAGGTCCAGCTCTCTGAAGAGGGAGAAGACGGAGGGGGAGGTGGCCTCGTCAGGCTCCTCCTCCCGGTCCTCCTCAGGTAGGACTGACATAGATAGAACATGATGATGATGATTATCACTGTATAATTTTATCTTATCAAATCCTATGATTGTGTCAACATCTTTCTACTTATTTCTTTTAGGAATAATTTAAAACCATAAATAACAATCTGGTTTCCTCAACTTTCATTCAGGATCAAAAATCCTTTAAGCTATAAAAAAAATTAAAATAATAATTTGACATTTACGGTTATAATTATCGATTATTGACTGATATGAAGATGTTTCTTCAGGCATCATCATCCGACCCTTCGGCAGCGTCGGGAAGAAATCAAAGCTCGCTCAGGAGTTTGCAGCTGAGTTCCTGAAGGATTCTGGTCCACATGAAGCCTCCCCGACCCAGGACAAGATGTCGCCTCCTCCGATGTCTGCACCGCCAGTGATGGTGTCTCCTCCTCAAGCTAGAATCCCGTCCCCTCAAGAACCTCCAGCCCCCTCCTCAGTGTCCTATCCCTCCTCCCCTTTACAGCCTCCTGCCATCAAGTCCTCCACGTCCCCCTCCTCGGGTCCGAGCGCTGCCGCTCACACCGCAGACCCCGTCCACTCCTCTGGACCCCCGATGTCCCCCATGCTGCCCCTGGGCGTCCGCGGAGGAGACCCCAGAGGCTCTCAGAGGACAGTGAGGAACGAGGAGGACGACAGCCTGAGCGATGCTGGGACCTACACCATCGAGACGGAGTCCCAGGACAAAGAGGTGGAGGAGGCTCGCCAAATGATCGATCAGGTACTGGGATACACAGACACTAGGGATGTGCATCTCCACCACTGAGGCCGATGTGATTCACATGTCGATGCCACTGATCAGACGCATTAAAGATACATGTAACACAACGACCAATGTGATACGATTCAATATGATTTGATTCAACACAATGAGATTTGATGCAATGCAGAAAGAATCTGACGCGGTGCAGTTAAACACATAGTTTAATTTGATTTTATCTGGTTCTTCTTAAGGAAACAAAATAAAAAAACTACATTTTTCACCACAGAAACAGTGGAGTAACAAATCATTGATCGTATTTCTACATAATAAAGGCACAGAGCCTCTAATTACATTTAAACATTTTTTACTGATGCAAAGATGTTATGCATTTTAAACTTTATGCATCTTTGTGAATCTTACCTAATGTGTGCAATCTACAAGAGAAAGCTGACTGTAGAACATGACTTACTCAGTTTATTGCAAACGAGAGTTTCCTTACGTCCTTAGATTAATTTAGTTCAGAATGAGGGAAATGGAGGTGTCGACAGTCTCACTGATTATAGTGGAAGAGGAATGTTGCAGCATCTGCTCTGCACACATTTATTATTATACAGTAGCTCCAAAAGTGAGTGCAGTTGATGTGTGTTTCATGACGTAGTGGCATCATGTCAAACACAGGTCAGCTTGTGTGGATATCATGATACAGTATGTTTGATGAAGAGTAGAACAGTGTTGTGTCTACAGTCAAACATGGTGGTGGTTCATCGTGGTTTGTGGCTGGACACTCACATTCACAGATGGAATGATGGATCCACTATGTACTGTAACATTCTAAAGGAGAAGATGGTCCCTCCCTGTGAAAGCTTGGTCAAAGAGCTGTATTTCAGCCTCGATCCAAGCAGACCTCTGCCTTTCTGAAGGAGTGGTCCAGAATGTCGCTTCATTTGAACACAGTCCAGCTCTAGTGGGACCTGAACCACAAGGTGGAGGAACGGCAGGTGTCCAACATAGGGCAGCTCAGAGAGGTCATCACAGAAGAGGAAGAACATCCCACAAAGACCCTGTGAACTCTATGTCCAATAAGATCAAGGTGGTTCTGAAAAACATTGGTTCTCACACTAAATCCTGACACTGGTCTAGACTCTAAGTGACTGCGTATAAGGGTGAAGTCACTGTTTTCAGAAAACTCAACTGTATCTTTGTTTTGTTTTGTGAAATAACAGTTTAGTTTAATATATTTCAGATGAGTGTCTCTAATGCAGCTGTTTGGAAAGTTACAGTGAAATCATTTGTGTAACGTGTAAAGGGTGGACTCACTTATTGGAGCTACTGTGTATGTTCGGTGTAGCCAGGGGGTTATTCTTTCCACATAGAGATATTCAAGTCACCTGGTGAATGTATATCCATCCCATCCAGTATCACACAGCCCTGATAGATATAGTGAAGAGTTACTCTACTTTAGATTTGTTGATCCCAAAGGGACGTTGTGGCTCCTGACTCCAGACTCCAGGTGTTTTTCAGTCTGTGACCAGAACAACCACCGCTGCACCACTTTAAATGTAACCCTAACCCATCTTACGGTGCATGAACCTCTTGTCCTTGTTGCTCCTGGTTCTCGTGGTCCCGCCCCCCCTCCTCATGCATGCCCTGTGCTCTGACAGGTGTTTGGTGTCCTCGACTCTCCAGAGTACAGTGGTGTGAACACAGGAGTGTATAGGCCTGTAATCAGTGAAGGACAGGATGAGCAGGCTAACCTGCCTAGTGACGGTAGCACTGTGGACCCGTTGCATGGCTTTATCCCAGCTGCTCTCAGTGGCCCCCCCTCCGGCCCCCCATCAGGGTCCATACAGGTAAACTCCACCTGTGGAGCATGTTCTGAACCCGGTGCATGAACAATTATTCCCTGTTTCTCCTGTTACACATTTTACTCTTTTTGTCCCTTCACGTCCGTCATCATGTGGTTTTGTGTGAGTTGTTGTAGTTTAGAAATGTTCATGTTTTATTTTTATTGAGTCTTTCAGTGTGGTTTTTGTTCGTTTTACAAGTGCATACTTAGTTTTGGTTTGATTTTTATTTTGAGGAGCTTAGTTTTCATTTAGTTTTAGTGTTTGTTTTTTCAATGAGTAAATGAAGACTTCAGCTTGTGGAGTTCCTCAGGGCTTCATCCTCGGACTTTTAGCCTCTGCATGAAACCAGCTCAGGTTATAACATAGGATCTACTGGAATTACTACAGTGTTCAAATGTTCATTAGGTTTTTTTTTTCATCTTTCAGTTTGGTTTGAGTTAGTTTTACAATGTATTTTAGTTTTATTTAGCTGAATTGACTAGTTTTAGTTGCGTTTTTCTTTAGTTTTAGAATTAGTTTGAGTTGATGAGAAAAGTCTTGATTTATAGAGGCTGAAAAAGGTCAGATGAAAGAATGCATGACATCAAATATCATTTACTAAACATTGTTTATTTAAGGTCCATATTGTGCAAAGACATTTTATTCTTGTTCATCATGAACCATTTTCATTGGAGGAAAAACCAAACCCAAGCTAATTTTACCTGACATTCTGTTTGGTTTAGTTTTTGTTACATTGCTCATTGGAGTTTTTATCCAGTTTTCATGTTTTTTATATTTACTTCATATTTGTTCGCTGCTGGTTTTAGTCTTAGTTTTGGTTCTTCGTTCTAGGTTCCTTCTGGTCTGGAAGGACCTAAGTGGGTTTCTCGTTGGGCCAGTCTGGCAGACAGCTATGCTGAACCTGGTTCCACTCCGCCTCAAGGAGAATGTCTAGAAGGTGCTTCAGTTTGTTCTGTTTGTCACAAAATATATGAAATACATATTTTGAAAAATACAACACAAGTTTAATAAACTGTTTTTTGCAGATTTGCGCTTCATGAGTCGGTCGATGGGAAGTTACAGTTATGATAACTCGGAGTCTGAGTCCAGCCACAGCTCCAGGACCAGAAGGCTTCTCCCTCAGGTACCTCCTGAAAAACTGGACGGTGCCACCCCAAGTATCCTGATCCGTCATGAATCTTACCAAAGCCAAGAACCCCTGGACAGAACCTCAGGTCCTCCCCGGCCACAGGACTCCACCCAGCGCCTGTCTGTCCAGGATGACGTGGACCCAGACAGCCTGAGTGATGCCAGCCGCTCAGATGACACCCCAGTTCAGGAGAAAACTAAGAAGAGTCAGACCCGGGCTGGTGCTGTGTCTCCAGGGGGCGCTGTTTCTCACTTTAAGGGCCAGGAGAAAGTGTCTCCTTCCACCAAATCCACCTCCTTCTACATCGGCTCAGAGAGTCCAGGCAAACCTGACCAGGCCCGGAGTCCAGTGCAGTCTGACAGGACACGAGAGCCTCCAGCAAAAACTCCTCCTACCACAGTCCTGATCCGACACCTGAGCAGTCATGAGCCCAGGAAGACGGGAGTCAAACCCAACAGCTCTGCTCCAAACCTCCAAACACAGGACAAGGAATCTGTGCCCACTAAAGATGGCTGCATGTCGTCATTTGTCCGACAGGAGAGTTTCACCAAAGACCGACCCAGCGACACCGTCCAGATGAAGAAGCTTCCCCACATCTCCAGCCACCCATCCATCCGAGACATGGAGCAGAGGAGGGAGAACATCCAGGACTCGCAGACCTTCTTTCAGGAGACTCTGTCTGCTCTTGACACCAAGCTCCCCTCATCGGGCTCTGGTCGCAGCTCAAAGAAAGGCGGCTCGTCCAGTCACATGGACGACTCCCTCTCTGGAGAGTCGGACGTGGACACAGCAAGCACCGTGAGCCAGGTCAGCAGCAAAAACGCTCCAGTCACCTCTGCTTCTAAAAAGCGTCCAGCTATCAGCAGCCTCCAGAAGGAGAAGTCGTCGTCCAGTCCGTCCATCCAAGAAAAGGGACGCCAGCTCTCCGCCCGTGAACGCCTTTCTGAAAAACGCCGAAACCAGGCAACCACAGACTCAGCCAGCAAAGCAGAAGCAGCAAAGCGCTTCCAGATGCGCCGCAGTGCAGGCAACCGCGGCTCTCTGGATCTCTCTGAAGGCCAGCAGGGCTCCGGTCAACACTGGACTGAAACTACATCCTCTGACCATGAAATCTCCCGTCCATCCAGTCGGAGCAAGAAGATCATCGCCCCCCTTCAGAAAGAGGACAATGGAAAGACACCCAAGACGGCAACTCAGCAGGTCCTGACCCGCTCAAACAGCCTGTCGGCACCACGACCCACACGGGCCTCCATGCTCCGCCGAGCCCGCCTGGGAGAGGCCTCGGACAACGAAGGCACTGAGACCGACCGGGGCTCCCAGAACTCTGACCACATCGCCGCTCCGCCCAAAGGGTCGGCCGAGGGGAAGAAACTGTCCCGACTGGACATCCTGGCCATGCCCCGGAAGAGGACCGGCTCGTTCACAGCTCCCAGCGATAACGAGACCTCTTCCACCGCTCGCTCTGGTTTCTCCAACCGAAACACGGAGTCTGCCTCCACCGTCAGGAAGACGTCGGTGGGCGACGCCCGACAGGCAACCAGCAGAGGAGGCGGAGCTCCACCGAAGCAAACGTTAACCCGTACCCGGTCCAGTGGAGCCAAGTACCCCAGCACTGGTAAGTCCTGGACAGAGATTGGCCACTTAACTGGTTTGGTTGATTAATCAGCATAAACAGGACTATGAGAACTATCAGTATCAGCAGAACTTGGCAGTAGTTATTTCTGCTGTAAATTTGGACATTTTAACATGGGAGTCTATGGGGATGGAGCCTCAAGTGGACATTTGAGGAGCTGCAGGTTTTCACAGTTACACATTCATTTTTCAGCCACTTGATTTGATCTAAATCATAAAAGTAATAAATATATAAGTTTAGACGTAGACCCAGAACTAACAGGACATTTAAACTCATTTTTACTGAGAAGCAGCAGGCTAGTTTTATTTTTTTCCTCTGCGAACGTCTGACCTTTTTCTATCACATCTCTGTCTCCGGTGACTTCCTGCTGGATTCTGCAGCCGTTACCATAGAAACGCAGCTTCACAGCATCAGTTTGTCTGAACTCAGTCATGTGTGGAATTAAAACGATGCTGAAGTAGAAATTATGACTCGGTGGTTTCATCATATGACATCCTGTAGCTGGTCTTTTTAAGCTTTAGTTTAGAATCTAAATGGTGTTATATTAGATTTTTCTTTTTTACTACTTTACAGTTGACAATTTTATTTATACAGTAGAATCCGACATCATGAGTAGCTCGGGTCCAAAAATGTTATTGATGATGAAAATGTTCATATCAGTTGATATTGATGATTATCGTGATAAATGTAATAAAGGCTGATTTTTGGTCCTGAGTGAAAGTTGAAGAAGGTCTTGTTATGTCTCTTGCATCATTTTCATCTTCATCATCTTTTTTTTGGGTCTTTTATGAATATTTTAAAACCACAAATAACCGTCTGGCTTCTTCAAGATATAACGATTTGACATTTATCCTGACATTGATCAATACCAACTGATATGAAAATATTTCATGGCTAACAATCCAGATCTAATTCAATGTATTAACAGCTGCCAAAGTATATTTGACGAAGCATTTTTGAACATTTTATCAGTTCTAACTTGGATGTGAGGTTTTGTTCCCAACCCTACAAATAATTTGAACATATTTCCAGGTTCTCGTCGCAGGCAGAAGGGCTCGGACTTTTCTTCCTCCTCTGAAGAAGAATATGAGGCGACCGGTGGAAACCCCAAAGCCAAGCGCTCGTCCCATCCATCCACCTCGTCCCAGACTCCCCGTGGACACAGGACGGCCCCCACCCGCTCCAAGTCCGTCTCCCTGGAAACGGAGGAGGATGAGGACCAGAACGACGTGGACCCGTACCAGAACTGGTCCACGCACAGCGCTGAGATCGCCAAGTAAAAACAATCATACATGATACACACAGTCCGTGCATTATTTTCTTTTCAGATTTATTGACGGCTGCTGTTGAACAGAGTCAATGGTAAATTAAATTAAAGGTGGTGGACTCCCTGCTGGGTTTAGGGTTTTGTTCCAAGAGGGTTTTTTGTGCATCTGGACCTGATACCACATGCAGGGGCTGAATTTTATAGGGATTCCCAGCATTTCTACGACAACACGGCAGAAAGTCACCATTTTGCTAACTCTTCATTACAAAGGTCTTTAAATGAAAACTGACCACATTTCACGTTGTCTTCTGGATGGTTGACATTCAGAGGTTTTCATTGAGGTTCAGGTCTGGACATTTAGACTGGGCTCTTCATATTTGACAGAGCTGTACGTAGCTTTATTTTAAACAGTAAAATGTTGGTTTTGGTGCCAGGTGAAGCCAAACCTCCGTCCTGACGTCTTTGTCTCCCTGCAGACTCAGTCAGGATCTGGCCAAAGACCTGGCCATCCTCGCGAAGGAGATCCACGATGTAGCCGGGGACGGAGACTCGCCGAGCTCCGGAATGGGCACCACCACGTCACCCGGGTCGCTGCCCAACACGCCGGCCTCCACCATCTCAGCCCGGGAGGAGGTAGGACACGGCCTACATCTCCCATAATGCATCACTCATCACAGCTTCTGACACTGAAAACAGATGGATTATACTTTAGAAATATTCATGAATTTAGATTTTCAATTTGGTTTTTGATTTCTGTTTAGTTTGAGTTAGTTTTACAAGTGTGTAAGTAGTTACATTTTTACTTTGAGGAATAGTTGAGATTTTATTGGGAGATCTTACTGATCGCATGACTTCTCTTTATCATATAATCTGAAATTACCTTCATGACTCATCGGCAAATTTAAACATCTACATACAGTCAAAATGGATGCATATTGAGTATGAATTTAGTATCTAATGATTAAAAATCTTTCAGTAAAACAACTTGAAACTGATCACAGACGTACTATTGTGGAGTTTGAAAAGAATTAGTTAAACCTAGACCTTTTGAAATCTGTATATGTAGAAACAAATGAGACATTGTACAGATTTTAGGATCTAATTATTAAAAGTGTTGTAGTGAAAGAACAAGAAGGGAATGACAGGTGAAAGTCTAATGATTTAAATGAAGGAAAAAAGGATAAAAAATAGCAACTTTCCCATTTTTAAACAGGCTTCGTGACCATTTGAGTGTAGGCTTCTGAGTTTCCGAGGAGCACCTGAATGCACCATGATGTCGCCGTCCCATATAACACATGACTTTTCACTGTCTCCGAAAGTCTCTTCTTAGCATCGTTTTTGTCTTACGTCTTATATGTCGTTTTCATTATTAGCTCATTTTTGTCTTTTTTCGTCTTTCGTGTCTTTTACGTCGTTTTGGTCAACATTCATAAACTCTTCCACAGAACGCTCTTATTCTATTTTAGGAAATTAGGAAAATGAATTTGCGTATCATATTATTGTTATATTTTACTGATGAGATTTGGCGACCTGATTAAAAACAGGTCCGTAACCCCTGTAGGGTCTCGACCCTAAGTTTGGGAAACTCAGACCTGTTCTTAACAACACTGGATTTCACGTATTAAAATAAACACTGACTGGAACCAGACAAAATGTCCATCATAAACATGGACCATTATTATAAGTCAGAGCTGATCATTGAAGTTACATCTCATTTTGAAGTCTTTCCAGTATTTCCTGTTGTACCTTTGTTAGTGTTGTCTATCGTTTACATTGATTATAACCCAGAATGCACTGGGAGACGTTCAGGTTGATTGACAGGTTCCTCCATCGTGCTTTGGATTCTCATGAATCATTTCTCTGTTCTGCTGCACAGACGCCATCTTTTCCATATTTACGGGGGGTTCGACCATCTCAGGTGTCCGACTCTGACTCATCACTCATCCTGCCCTGTGATTGGTCCTCCTCCTCCCCCATCTTGCCCCTCCCATCACTGATCCTAACACTCCCCTCTGACCGGTGTTGGATTGTTGTGAAGCACATTTGATCTCCAATTTTGGGTTTGAATGGTCCGATATGAAAGATTATTGACGACAAAATTATTGAGAGAACACAGACTAAACTGGATGCAGTCTTCAAAGTCCTAAACCAGCAACTACCTGGTCTAATCTAGACCCCTACCTGAATAAACCTAGATCTTCATTTTCAGACTGATTTTTGCTCCAATTTAAGTTCTACAACATGATCACCTCAAAAAATTTTACCAATGTACGTTTCTGCAAACCATGGATATGTATAAATTTAATATAATAATTTATTGTTGAAGGATCTGCTTCTCAATATTCAGGCAGTGGTTGGAGTTTGCAGAAACATACAATAGGCACATTTACTTACAGCGATTGTTTGGTTGTCGTGCTCTTTATAGTCTTTTTGTCGTTAATAATCTTCCATCGTCCTGCACCATGAATGAACTGGTTTTAGTAGTTTTCGGGACAGTTCATGGAGCTGGATCTGGTGGTCCGTAGGATCCTCCTGCACTCCCACGCCTCCCTGTTGTTGTTAACACGCTGTATCCCAGCAGTACTAAAATTCACTGCATACACTGTTGCCCTCCACCATCGCAGCTGCATGTTGACTTGGTGCATGCGTTCACGGAGCACCCCCTTCACCGCTCGGCTGGTCTGATGACCGTCTACTCTCTTTCCAGCTGGTCCAACATATCCCTGAGGCCAGTTTAAACTACCAGAAGGTTCCTCCAGGTTCTGCTACCTTCTCGGACCTGGACGCAAACATGAATGAGCCGGAGCCCGGTTCAAAGCAGCGCCGTCCGTGGAACCGCGAAGAGGTCACTGTCTAAACCCACTGAGGCTACGTTCACACTGCAGTTTAGCATTCCCAGACCTGAATTTAACATTTAATGGAACAGAATGATTTCAGTCCGTGAGGACGTTGTTACTCGCTAAATGTGCTTTAGGCCCACATCTCATCACTGATTTTATAGATTAAGAGGAATCATACAAAAGTAACCAAAACAAAAAAATGTTGACACCAAGGGCAAAATTCACAAAGAATGGATTTTTTTCTGCTAAATGCATAACATCTATGTCTACAATCGGCTCCGTTTTAAGGACCTATTCAGAACAGATTTTGTGCTGATGCTGATTTGTGCGTTTTGCCCTTGTGTTGGAACAAAAACAATAAAACCGAAGCCTTCAAATTGCATTTCTTTAATGATCAGAGATTGACACACAGATCTCTTCACAATCACAAACCAACTTCATGTATTTTGCTTCTTTTGCTTCTCTAGTATTTGATGTCTATAACACAACCTACTGAAAAATAAGCTGCAGTTGAAAGCGTTTACAAAAGAGGCTGTGCAGATATGCACGGTTCAGCAGCAGTAACTTCATAAACAGCAGATCGTCAGGTTCTGAGGTCGTTAATGTTGTGTTTCTGCTGTTACTGTCAGATTCCAGGTTTATGATGTTAGGGTTTGTAATAGAGCAGCCTGGTGTCCAGCATCACTGTTAGGACAGTTTTATTTTTAAGTAGCTGGAAGTCCAAGATCAGCCCCAGACCCACCTGTTCCCCTCAAAGACTTTCAGACTGATGGTTTTTGCATCAAAGCTTATTTGAATAGAAAAGGGCTGATTTTACTCAATGTGTGAATATTTCCTAACTTACATCTGTGTAAATAGCACAGACGCATCATGACACTATTTGATTGGCAACACAACACAGTTTGTGGTGAATTCCACCTTTAGCGTCTGCTTTGTGAATTTTGCACCAATTCAGCAGCTGAAAAAGCTGCCCAGTCCTTTTGTGGATCTGGCTCTTTGTCTCAAAGAAATTCTCAGAAAATGTCAAATACAATATTTGATGTTGAAACAGGAACCTTCTAATACGTTAAACTAAAAACAACCTTTTTTTTAGTGAATTACATCCATTATTCAACTATACATTATTCAAATTCCGTTTCTTTTTATTGACTCTCTTGTGTGACGTGATGTTTGGATCTTTAAGCACTTCCGAATATTTCTAAATTTCAACCAGATTATGTGAACTGTGAATATTCTTTCCTCAAGTTAGCATGTTCACCTCAACTGTGACCCGCTGTAGACTTTTATTACAGTCACTTAAAATGTTGGACAAAGTTTTTCTTAAAGGTAGCACTAAAGCAGTCATTAAAGGAAAAATATAGGGTCCATCAGTCCATCTCATAACCGAAACAGCTTCTGGATAAACATCATGAGGCCCCGCCCCTAGTGGGATAAACAAACAAACAAAAACAGGCTGCACAGTGTGAACGTAACCTACACTCAACAGTTGACAAAGTCCTAGACAAAGTAAAGGAGACTGCGACTGCTGCAGTTAGTTTTGGTTTGCTGGGAGCTGCTGTTCTTTATGCTGTTGCTGATGTCATGTCAAAGCTCCTCCTCCTTTCAGTTGATCATGTTTCTCCTTCTTATAAAACTCCTCCAGGTGATTCTGGACAACCTGATGCTGAATCCAGTGTCTCAGCTGTCTCAGGCCATCCGGGAGAACACAGAGCAGCTGGCTGAAAAAATGAAGTGAGGAGGTTTTTATTTTGTGGCTACATTTAGATCATCTGCAGCTCTGAAGGTTAACCTGTAAAACCTGAATATGTCAACATCCGGTGTGATGTTTAGAAGACGTTAATGGCATAAACATGACAGCATAGCGTTGGTTTTGGCATAATTCACTGCACAGGTTGGGCTGTAGGTGTGTGTCTGTTTCAGCTTTGAGGAGGTGTTTCTTTGTCTTTTGTTTGTTCATATTGACGCTGGAGTGTGTTCGTCTGTTCTCAGGGTTTTGTTCCAGAACAAGGCGGAGGTCTGGGAGGAGATCGAGGCGAAGATCAACGCTGAGAATGAAGTCCCCATCCTGAAAACCTCCAACAAGGTTCGAGTGAAAAGACTTGACTTACTCTGAGCTGCAGTCATACCTGACGTGAGCGAAGCCAAGTTTCATCTGCTGTTTCTGCTTCATGTTGCAGGAAATTACCTCCATCCTGAAAGAGCTGAGGAGAGTCCAGAGGCAGCTCGAAGGTAAACGCAGATTTAGTTTGTCATCATCAGGTAACAAGAGGTAACAACCAACAACAATAAAAACACAGGCTCATTTATAAATCAAGGCCAAGCCGTTGGAGGGTTTAAATAAAAAGCCAGTTTCAGTCTGACAGAGTTTTATTAGGTTTTATTACCAGTATTTATGAGCAATAAATACCAAAGTGTCGTGAACATTGAATCCTGTCTCCTCGATCTGTCGGTCATTCATTCATTTGTCGTAGTTATAAACACCATCGTGGAACCCGGTGGGAGTCTGCAGACGGCGGCCGTCGGGACGTCGTCTCTCAGCCAGACTCGAGTTTCCTCCAAAGACAAGAAACCGGGCTCCAAATCCCGCGGTCCTTCGACCTCCAACGCCAACGAAAGCACCAAGAGACCACCTCGTGGACCCGACGGGGGCCACTACATGGCCTGACGGGCCGACGTAGCACCTGTGGACCGAACCTGAGCATCCACACCCGACGCAGCCTCCGAGCACCTCGTGGTTCGAGTCATTCAAGGTTCACCAGCAGACCCGATGAAGATGAGGTTTAACGAGTCCTGTTTGGGGGTTGGTTCAGAAAAGACAAATGATGAATAATCAAAAGCAGACCCGATGTTGTAGTTATTCATTAAATATATAAAACTTATTTCTTTTATAAAATAGCAAAAAAAGAGTCTTGAGTCTTGTTATAAGATGTAATAAATATTCTCTGCATTGAGTTTAATATGAGTTTAATGTTATAAAAGTATTAAATTCTCCACATCGTCTAAATATGTAAATACTTGTAACGTTTATCTGCTTCACATTTTCACAAATTCAGATTTGAGTCGATCAGTGACATTTTAGAAGATTCATGATTTTTGTTCATTTTCTTTATGCTGAATATTAACCTTTAAGAGTTTTTATTCAACAAAATGAAAACGAAAAAAAACAAAACGGAAACGACGTAAAATTTCATATCAAGAAAAACACTACTTATACTTATACTTATACTTACAGTACTTCAGAACATTTTACATATCTATACATAAAACATAAAAAAAAACGATTATAATGATAAAATGTTCAATGATCAACATTAAAATATACAGGTTTAAAATGAAGTAAAAACAGCAGAACGTTGAAACATTTGTTTTAACTGAGAATGTGAACAAAATAAACCCCAAAGATAATGTATTTCAGTCAATATAATTATTGTTTTATTACCATGGCTGTCGTCCAGACCCGAACCCGAACCGGACTCCGAACCCGAACCCGAACCTGAACCCGAACCCGAACCCGAACCCGAACCTGAACCTGAACCTGAACCTGAACCCGAACCGGACTCCGAACCCGAACCTGAACCCGAACCTGACTCTGAACCTGAACCCGAACCTGAACCCGAACCCAACTCTGAACCCGAACCTGACTCCAAACCTGAACCTGAACCTGAACCTGAACCTGAACCCGAACCGGACTCCGAACCCGAACCTGAACCCGAACCTGACTCC
>JAPQRN010000017.1:663993-681289 GCA_037367275.1 Coranthus polyacanthus | reverse complement strand
CAAGTCACCTGGACCGGTTCAAGTCACCTGGACCGGTTCAAGTCACCTGGACCGGTTCAAGTAGACAATACTGCACCTCCACCACTAAACATTAGTACAAACTTACTCATAACAGACAACTAGAGTTTGAAGAGTTAGAGTCCATAAAAGAAGCTCTGTCTTTTCATTTAAAACGATTCAGAAATGGAATCAACTCCCACATCACCTGAAAACGTGCAGATTTTTAAGATATTTTTTCTTGTGATGCTAAAAAGTGGATTTTAAGAAACCAGTGTTGTCGGCGTTGAGAAATATTTTTATGTTTTTACTTTATGACTGTGCTGATAGAGTATATTTATACTGCATGTGTTTGCATATGTTTGTCCATATGATTCAGTACCTCAGATATGAATTTGTTTTTCATATTTACTGTTGTACCTGGACCTGTTTGTGTTTCTTTTTGCAGACTCATGTTTGTCTGCTGCAGACTCCTGCAGACAGTTCTGGCTGAAGGTGTGGAAGGTGAACTTTTTTCTGGTTTCACGTAGTACATTTAAAGAGTGTTTGTTTCGTGGAGGTGTTTGATTCAGGTGAGCTGTGTCGTCAGGTGACCTGGAGGAGGTTGTTCAATCAGCCTGTCGGGATCGTTACCTGTGGATCCAGGTGTCTTCAGAACAGATGCCACGATTTGAGGCTGTAGGTGAGTTATTTTACTGTGACGCACAAACTACAGCAGCCTTCAGTGTAACCGTCTGTCCACTTGTAACATTGTCCGCCTGTCCTGACACAGTTCAAAATGGCGTCCACGTCATCAATGAACAGCTCGCCTCACGCTGCGGTTATACCATCAGCAGCTTCAAGGCGGACGGCATCATCACCTTCAAAGCTTCATACTACTCCTGCTTTACCCAAAACCAGGTAGCTCCACCCCTCCTCCATCACCTGCTCAGGTGTTCTGAGAACATGTACACTGCTGAGTTACTGTAGAATCTGTGATTTACTCATAAGCTCAGAAAACATGTTCAGGTTTTATAACTGAGCTGAGGTTACAGGTGAGTTTTGGGTGAGGTTACAGCCAAAACTCACCTGGCTTTTAGTCTGAGTTTAACTGTTTGTTCTTTCAGAACGACGAGGTTTTCACCTTCAGATTTAATGTGATCATGACGGATGGAGCTGGTGGATGGAGCCAACATCCTGTTTCTGCAGTGTGTTCAGGTCTGAACTGGACTCACAGAGAGATCATGTGTGAGGAGGACTACATGGAGGTAACGCTATCTTCACATTTATGAACTAAATGTACTCATGTTTTAAGGGCTGGAGGTTAAAGCTGAACTGTCTGGATGTGGGGTTTCTTGGTGTCTGATGTGGTTTCTTTGTGTGGTCCAGGTGAATGTGGACAGAGAGTCTACCTGTGGAGGACAGGTGTGGCAGTCAGCCTTTTCTCAGGTGAGCTCCAGTGAACAGGTGTACTGTGGGGCAGTTCTACAGGACTTTATGATGTACTGTAGGGTGTTTTTGCTGTTCAGGCTCAGCGGACGGCAAGCTCCACCCATCAGCTGATGTTCCTGCAGCCTGATGGTCAGGTAACCTCGATGTCCATTGGTGAGGCTGAAAGGCAGGGCTACACCCTGAGTTCCACGGCGAACAGGGTGGTTCTGCGATCGCAGTACAGAGGACCACACGCCGAGCTGCTGACTGTGAGTCAACACTGTTAAGATGCCAGAAACAATCAATTCACACTTAACTTCAAATTTAAGATATTAATAGGTTTCTATTTTGTACAGATTTCACTTTGTAGTAAGAAGGATGTCAAAATCAAATTAAGGACATTTTAATGCATAAAATTTCGATTATTTAACAACAAATTCAGACTTTTCAATGACCCAAAACCCTGATTTATGTCCTGTGTTTCCTACTATAATTTAAACTTCTGTAAACACTTCTGTTTCATGTTTAGATTTGGTATTTACGTGTTTTATGTGTTACGTCGTTTTCTTCTCTTGCTGTCTTGTACCTCATTTTTGTCTCGTTGTGTCTTTTTACCTCGTTTTCATCCTTGGTTTTATGGACAGACTGTGATTCTTGGTGTTCCAGGTGGACGGTGTCCCTGTTGAGGTGCTCCGGTTGTCTCTGTTCTTCAGAAAGAAGCTGATGGTGTTGATGATCGACTTGTCCATGGCGTGTACACTCAGTATGTTTTTCACACAGCTCACCAGGTTCACACTGGTTTCTGCAATTGATGATGATGCTGATGCTGATCCTCAGATCCGGGTTCATTTGATGGTGCTTTGCTGTTCTGGGACATCCCGCGGGTCATCACCCCTCTGGTTGGTGAAGGAGCAATGTTTGAAAGTCGTAGCCTTAGTGTGGGAGTGGAAGGCGTCTTGCTGGATGTGTCCACTGCCACCACCAGAGGCTTCAATCTAGTCCAACAAGGAAACCTGGTCCAGATCACAGTTCCTTTTGGGGCAGAGGGCGGACACAGGAAGGTACGGCCCAGGTTTAGGGTTACAGCTCCAACGTAAGCTCGACCCACACTAGGAGATAATTAGGACTTTCTGAGTCTGGTCAATGTCATCTGGCTACATTTGTTGTGTGTTTGGATCGGGCTAATCTGTTACTTCTTCTCTGCAGAGTTTGGTGATGAACAATATGTACAAAGAGACATACGCGATCTTCCTGCTGTATGAACATGTGTTCTCTCTGCGCTTTGAAGACGGCAGCAGCATCGATACCAGACACCGAATGTACAGGGTGATTGACACACCACTGGTCTGTCGGCCCGCCTTCAGCCTGGACAGTGAGTCGACCACAGACTGGGTTAAATGCAGATTTAATAACCACAGACTGGTTTAAAGACTGGTATACTATTAGAAAGCTATTTCAAATGTATCTCTTGTTGATAAATGATTAGATAAATATCTGTGGAGAGCTTCTCTATCAGAACGTTGAAAATGAATCTTTCTCTTCTCAGAGACGCTCAGTGATGCCCAGGTGTTCAACGTCTACCTCGGGAATGTTCCTGCGGATGTGGTTTTAGAGGAGGTCTGGATTAACAGGAAGCGGCTTCAGCCACTGGTGGGCGCTGGTCACAGCATCACTCCAGTCGTTCATGTTAATGGTAGCCAAGGCTTCGAGCTCAGGGTTCCCTTTGAGGACAACATTGTGCACAGAACGGTGAGTCTGGACCAGTCCAGGGTCTGATGGACAAATGTTTAACATGTTGGTCTTTATCTCACCTGACTCACCTGTGTCTTCTTAGTACCTGGGTGGAGGGGTGGTCCAGTACTCCATAGAAGTGAACTTTACTTTGACCATCATGCCTCAGAGAGACTCGTACTTCCATCACACCTTCATCACCGCACACGTCTACGACGCATGTAAGTCAAACAACTTCAAGTAAAATGTGGACAGACCAGAGGGACGCTCTGCTGCCACTGTGTTTTACCAATCAGCCATTCTACACATTACACTTTATAGAAACGGGACAATTTGAAGCTCTGTGATTGGACGTTTGCTGCTGAAATGCATCCTGGGAGTTGTAGCCAAACATACTTCTTAATGTTTTGTTGCCTCTGTGTATTTTTGTATTGCTTCATTAAGATGTAATGTGACATTATTAGCACATATTTAATGGTAGTAGCAGTTAATGGACCAATCACAGCAGTGTCTCTCCGGCTGCACCACTGTAGCTCTGGACCTTCGTAACATGTGGACTCTGTGGTTTAAGTTCCTCCAGAAATCACGGCTCAGTGTTTTGATGGCGGGGTCTCGTTCGTGGTGGTGTCATCGCTCCTAAGTCAGAGTCTTTGGGAAGTGAGCGTCGGCCTAGAGCCTCTGACATCACAGCTGGCGACCAAGAGAGGGTACCGCCTACACAGCGACGGACACCGGACCACCCTGGACGTCCCGGTGTTGTCTATTGGATACACCTACGAGGTATGGTCCACTGACAGTCTGACACACAGAATGTACTCTGATGGAATAATCCTACCACTGTACTGTATCTACAGTAGTCAATGGCAAGAGTCCCAATGAACATTTGTGACACATTTCATTCTGTCAAACTGTTCCTGAGATATCATATTTTAAACGTAGTGTGGACACATCTAAAAACCAGTTCATCTAATTTTAGTCTTGTTTTTTATATTTTCAGGACATAAACCTGTCTGACTTTTATGGGACATTTAAACTTGTTATCAGAGACTCCAAAACTCTGGAGGTCCAGACGTCCACGTCCAAACGCTGCCTCTTTAAAACACAGGACATGATAGGTAAGTGTTCAGGTCAGAGGTGAGCTGAGGCTGTACGTGTGTTTGTTTTAGAGTTAGGGCACCCCCTGTGGTGTTGTGTGTAGTCACGGCGCCTCCTGTGGTGTCAGTGTGTTCTGCAGATGGGGCCATGACGGTGGTGACAACTCTGGCCTCCACGTGGCCCATGGTGCAGGCCGACAGAACTAGACTTCTGGACTCCACCTGTGGACCCAAACAGACCGACGGAGCCCGGGTTCTGTTCCAGTTCAAACTGGACTCCTGTGGGACCAGATACGTGGTACGACACAGGACTCGGCTCAAACAGTCTTAATTTATGCAAATGTCCGCTTTGTGGAATGTAAAGGAAAACAAGTTCTACTGGTTTTAAATAATTTAAACCCATTTTTCCTTACGAATACATTTTTAAATATTATAACAGTGGAACCGTTTCTGATCTAACCCTTTTTATAATGAACAGATTATTTTTCTTATTTCACACGATGTAAAGACATGTATTAATACTGAAACCGGTAGAGGTCTGTGTTAGTCAGACCTGGACCTGTGCTGGGCTTCGACACCGCTAAGTTCAAATGTAGTGTAGTTTGACTGTAATCTGCTAACACGTTAAGTGTTGCACCGGCTGAAGTACTTTCATCGTAGACGTAAGTTAAACTTAAATCTGAGTCCGAGTTCTGAGTAGGTGAACAGTTCTCTGTAAAATAACAGCTGTTATGGAGCATCGTTTGGAAAGGTGGATAATTTGGGGAAAACAAGGAGTCAATTATGCAGGTTTTTTTTTTTTGTCGGTAACTCATTCACTATTGTAGAGCAAAGTGTTCAAGGACAAAACAGTAACAGAGTAAGAAGCAAGTAACAAGATGAAGACGACACAAAAGACATGAGACGGAAATGATGTAAAGGTAATAGACTTCCATCACAAAAATGGTTATCACTGATTCAATGTGAAAATGTCACTTTCAGTGACGATATCATGGTGAGTTTGGACTTTACACCAGAGTAGTTGAGATGAAGCTTACATCTCCATGGTAACCAAACATCAATAAGTTTAGTGTGGACTTTACACCTGACAGAACTTACACAGAGCTGGTTTTGTGTTACTTTTCTAATTGAAGATGTGTAACAGGTCGGGGAGTTGTATGTGGTTTATGAGAATGAGATCCTCCATGACAGACAGCTGATCGCAGACGGACCAAATTTCATCTCCAGGGAGTCCCAGTTCAAGTAAGGAAATGCTTCTGAACCTGGGAGTTCTGGTCCTGGATAAACCTCACTGTCAGGATTTTAAGCAGATAAACTAAGCCCTGACATCTGGTCTGTGTTCGTGAACAGGATGACGGTGAGATGTTTCTACCCACTCAGTGCAGTCAGCAGACTGTCTGTAGACCGGATCTTCACATCAAACACTCCTGGGTTTGGTTCTGTCCAAGTCTTCAAGAGCTTTAAAGGTCAGAGTCGCAGTTTAGTTTAAATCAGTTGTAAATACAGGGTTTTCTTTCCCACAGAAAGGTTTAGTCACTGCTAATTTTGTCACTTTACATCTTTTTTTGTCTTAAGTCTTTTATGCCAACTTAACGACTCAGAAACAAGATAAAACTCATTTCAAAACTCTTCGAATTTTACAGAGAAGACGAGGTTAAAGGTCATGTGTGACTAAATCATTGGTGACATCACTCTTTCCCTGACCTTTTTATATCATGTTATTGTTAGTTTACAGACTCAGTGATGTCAGTTAAATCTACATAACCCTCTCTCCTCAACTGGATGTTGACACATGTCTCCACTTCCTGTATCCATTGTTTCAAATTAAAAGCCTCTGCAGAGTCAACCGCATGATACAGTACTGGATGTAGGGTTTCCTGGTGTGGATGTACATTCTTCTGTACAAAATAGAAACCTATTAGTATCTTAAATTTGAAGTTAAGTGTGAATTGATTGTTTCTGGCATCTTAAACAGTGTAGTGGTAGTGTTGACTCACAGTCAGCAGCGGCACCACCACTGTAAACTGTACATGAAGCAAATCCTGTTGTGGTGTTTTCATCTTGCCATTTGGTGAAATGCATAGACGTTTGAGTGACCAGCTTCATTTTACTAATATGTTGAAGTTAATTTCCCAACATTATGTGGAAAAACCTCATCCCTCTGAACCCACACCTAAACTGAGGAAAACCTGTCTTGTTTTTGTCAGTTTCGGGAGATCCTTCAGATAAACATCCTGCTGCTGAATACTCACGTGGAGGTTCTGATCAGACCATCAGAGGCCCGACCAAACCAGTCCAACATACTCCAGAGACTGGATTCAGACCTTGGATCAAACCTGGACCAAGTCACTTCATCAGAGTTCCAGGACATCGCCAACTGCTGTCCTCCCAAACCTCAGACCTCCATCAGACCATCAGAGACCCTCTACAGGTCTTGACTCCTCCAGGTCCTGTGATGTCTCAGAATGAGGACCAACTCATATTTGGATTTCCAACCGAACAAAGCCTTCCCAATCTTCCTCTCGGATACAACCAGGTCTCACACATCAACACACCAAACTTCAACTCTGTGGATAGAGCCAAACATCTGGCCTCTCGCTCGGGTTCTTCAGGCAGGATTCCTAATGGTGTAGATACAGAACAGGTCCAGACTCTGCAGGGGTTCAACAGTTTAGGGAATAATGTTTGGCACTATGGAGAGACTAATGTTAAACAAGGTGTTCCACCAAACAGAGAAACTCAAAGACCGAGTCAGGAACTGGAGGCCAGGCTGGCTCTGAGTCTCTACGGTTCTTCAGGAGGTTGGATGGAAACGCCCCTGAGTTCATATCAACCTGCAACCTCTCGGCTTCACCAAGTCTTTCAACCACCAGCTCAGTACAATGTGGATCACACAGGGACCACTAAACTACACCTGCCCCGAGAAAAGAAAGATAGTCCAGATGACACCAAAGATACTACATGCAAAACCACCGACTCAGACTCACATGGAGACACACAGCCGTATGTCAGGAAACACCTGAACCCTACTGCAAACAGCCAAGTCAAAAACCTGGAGCGGACGGAGTCCATCCAATGCACCAGCAAGACGATTAAACAAGGGTTACAGAATAGACGTGTACAAAATGTCAGAATCAAACCCCACAGCAGGATCAGGTCTTCAGGCAGACACCATCTGAACCGGAACCCACAGATTCTCAGTTCATCTCAGTACAGGACTGATCCCACATCGATCAGCTGGACGTCCCAGCAGCCATCAGACCACAGAGGACAGGAACGTGAACCGGATAGGTCAGGTCTGCCAACATTGAAGGAAGAGCATGGTGTTCACAGAGTCCACATGAAACCACAAGGGGCAGGGGTCCAGAACCACAACGTGGTCCAAAACTTGGTCTGGCCCGGAGTTCACCTTGGAAACAGTGGAGGGCAGGAAAGAAACGTCCCCCAACAAGCAGGTACAACAGTCCACACAGACTGATCCATCAGTGGTTTTATTGATTGTGTCTTTAATGTAAAGAGATGGAGTCAGTCCACGTCCCGGACTATGAGATGCAGTCGGCCCTGGTCTCTGTGTGATTTTGACCTTATTTTTCTGTTCTCAGCATCTCATATCAGAGTCAGACCTTCTCCTGGTCTCACAGGACAACACACCCCCGAGCGTCCTGGACACCTGGACCAGCAGAGCCAGCAGAACCCAGATCAGGTGACTGCCGTGAAAACCAGCTTGACATCGCAGCTCACCTCCAACGCTCTGACGTCTCACATGCGTCCAGGTGACACAGGGTCAGACCTGCAGACCAGGTCTGATTGTGGTGGACTGTACGGAACCAGTGTTCACCATGGCATCAGGAGAGGTAAACACACCAGAGACCAGAACTGAGACCAGGGCCTTGTTTCAGAAAGTGGGTTTAATGCAGTTTGTTCACCCTGAAATGAGGGAAACTCAGGGTTTTCGTTTCCACAAAGTGAGTTCAGTTTAACTCTGGGTCAGTTACTGCAGTATCTTACTCTGTGAACCTAACCTGCTACTGACAGGTTTTCTTCAACAAACCTTGAGTTTCTGAAGGTCTCCTCCCTCCTGCTGTCTAAATGGAGCTCTCTGATTGGCTGCTTCATTTCCAGATGATATGACGATGCATCCATAGCACAGATACATCCATGATCCACACATTCATTAGAGTTTAACAGAGGAGATCACCTTCACTTTTCAGCTGCACAGAGATGTAAAAGTGGATGATGGTCTCTGCTGTGTTTAGAGGTAGATGTTGATTCTACAGTGGTTCAGTCTCTGCTCTCGGACAGCGACGTAACCCGAAGCATCTGCTGATTTCCTATAGCTCACTTTGTGATGCCGATGGAAAACAGTAAATGTCATTGTGAACACTTACCAAATGACTGACAGTGTCTCATTATAAAAATTTGGTGAATAATTACACGTTTCACATGGTCACACATTACTCTTGATAGATTTATACTCGCTGAATAAAATCTGTCCATTTCATTGTTTCTGGTGAGTGGATTTTTTTCCCCTCTGAGTTTGCACTAAACCCACTTTCTGGAACAGGCCCAGAACTGAACACTGAACTTCACAGCAGAAGCTGCCATCGCAAGTGTTTTGTGGTCTGACATTTGTTGTTTGTTTCGTCTCAGGTGAATGGAGCAGCTGACGACACGAACAGCTGTGATTTCATCAATAAAGCTTCAGTTTGTCTGCGTTCAGTCTGGTTTTACTGTTTACTGTAATGTTGGATACTGAATCTGTGACACAAACGTCCAGGCTTAAGGCACAGTTTTAATTTATAAAGTGAATCTCCTTCTCTGTGATATTTGCTGTTATTGATATTGATTGTTGGTTTAATAAAATCCTGACAGGTTTTCGTGGCTTTAAATGAGGCGGAGGCTCAGGTCAAGAGTAAACAAATTACAACTCATAAAAACTGTACAGTAACATGTTTTACTGTACACCTGGGACCAGCTCTGAACCATGACCTTTGACCCTGAGCACTCACCTTCAGAGGATACAAACTGTCCGACAGCAGACGAGACTCCACCGCTTCCCTCCACGAACTGGACCTCTGACACGATTATGTTGTCCTCCAGGACCGAGCCACATCCAGTGCACACGGCGCTGCCCCGGGCCTGGTCCAGGTCTATGTCAGACCCTCCACAGGTCCGGCACACCCCGGGACTCATGGTGCTAGGGTCAAAGGTCACAGTGACCTGCCAACGATAGGAGGCAGCTATTAACAGAACGGCACAAATGGTTTAGTTTTGTTTAGATG
The DNA here is from genome assembly GCA_037367275.1 of Coranthus polyacanthus. Classification (NCBI taxonomy): domain Eukaryota; kingdom Metazoa; phylum Chordata; class Actinopteri; order Kurtiformes; family Apogonidae; genus Coranthus; species Coranthus polyacanthus. The sequence goes on along the minus strand of JAPQRN010000017.1, from coordinate 671,775 downwards.
AACTGACTAGTTTCAGTTGAGTTTTTCCTTAGTTTGAAGATTTCATGAGGAAAGTCTTGATTTATAGAAACTGAAAATGGTCAGATGAAAGTAAATATGATTTACAAAACCACTGTTTATTAAAGGTCCCATGTGGTGCAAAGATACTTGATTCTCTCAATCCAACATGAAACATTAACACTGGAGGAAAAACCCAAACCAAGCTGATTTTACCTGACATTCTGTTTAGTTCACGCTGAGTTGATCATTGGACATGTAGTTGTAGTGTTATAAATAATTTTTTCATCATACGTTAGTGATTCATTAATCAGTAACACTTCATGAACTCCAGGGTTTTCCCTACCATTATAAGACTAACTCAAACTAATGTAAAATCAGTGTGGAGAGCATCAAAACTAACTAAATCACCTTTCCTAGATGAAATATTTGAAGCTGGCCGCTACAGTTTCTTGTAGGACATCCACGCCCCCACCAGTGCATCTAGGTCTTCCACAGACTTAGGGAAAACGTCTCAAATTAGCGTTTAGTCAAAAAACATCCAAGAAATTTGAATGTTTTCACCTCACAACAACCACAGCACCTATGTTCTCCAGAGACCTCGGTAACGTTTAATAAACGCCGAAATGTTTAATCAACTCAGTTTTACAGTGAAAAACAATCTGCTTTTTATTCAGATTATCAGTTTTTATGCTGAATATATTGACACTGTTTACCTGTATTTACCAGAGATTCAGTTCAAAGCAGCAGAACTCACCTGCAGTAGAACCGGTCCAATAGAAACAGTAGATTCAGTCCGGTTTGTCGGTTAGATTATAATCGGATCGTCATGTTCGCTGTTCATTTAAACTATTAATCCCAGATTGATTGATCACTGACCACACACTGATTATTGATCAACAGCTTCTGATCAGTGTTTGGTTTGGGCTACTTTGTTTTCTTCCTGTGGCGCGCTGAGATGGCGTCATTTTGTCGTCGCGTGCCGGTGTGGGTTATTTAACATAAACCTTAAAGCTTTAGCTCGAAACTCGACACATTTACCCAACATGCTGAAGCGGGAAATTCATGTTTTATTTGATAAGTACGGCACATGTACATTACGTTGCATCTGCACAGACACACGGAACTGGTTTACATTTAAACCCGGACCCAGACCATCCACCCCCGCGTATCCGGATAAATGGATTCACCCGGCGCCACGTGATGTCGTCTGCTGTTTAGGCGGGTAAATTCCATTGTTCAGGGTAGGTTCAGATACAGTGGAGTAAGTGGAATAAAGTGGAAAATGTGGAATACAGGGTAAAAAGGTGTGATAAAGCAGCAGGTTCGGAGCTCAGCGATGGACTGGGATCAGCTGGAGCTCCACCCGAGAATCAAAGCGGCGGTCCGGAGAGGTAACAGTCCGCTACAGTCCACCAGAGTCCACTACAGTCCACTACGGTCCTGTCAGGTCTATGGATTTATCTGATACAGTAGTCTGATAGGTGTCCACGATGGCCGCCATTTTGATAATGGGGGGGTGGTAATGTTTAATTTTATTTATGCTTATTTTCTTTATTTTGATGAAATGTTGTGAAAGCCAGATGGAAACACACAAATTCTCGTTTTCTTTTATAGATTTTATGAAAATTCTGTTGAAGTCTGTGACACATTTGGATGTAAACCTGACTTTGATCTGCTCAAACTCATGTTTCCTCTTCAAAATCTAAATGTGGGACATTGTCTTAATGTGTGGGATAAAATGCCGTGATGTCCTCAACACATTGGGACACCGGGACAGACTATGTACATCCTCCTGACTCCATTCACATCGATTTATTGATTGATTAGATTATTGAGTCATGCACATAATCCGTTTACTTGACTGTTAATCAGTAAAAGAAACCAGTTCCAAAGTACCAACTTACACTACAATATAATGAATACTAAACAAATGAACCAGTCTGACACAACGAGATGAAAATGATGTCAAGGTATGTTTTATTTCCAGATCTCGTCCATCTGGTCCATGCGTGTTTTGTTTTATCGTATGACTGATTTTTGTTATTTCTTATGTTATTCTTGTTTTGTTTCCAGCTCAGATCTCGTCCGTCCGGTCCGTCCTGGTCCTGTCTGGCCCAGTCCTGCAGAGACTCACTGGTTTGTCCCGTTCTGATGTCCAGCAGCTGCTCCACATGGCCGCCACTGCCTTCAGAGGAACCCCTCCGATCCGGGCCATCCTCATGGATGCGAGTCCAGGTCCCAGGCTGAGTCTGGGCTGTCCGGTTCTGGATGGGCTGCTGAGGGGCGGTCTGCCAGCAGGGGGCATCAGCGAGCTGTCAGGACAGAGCGGAGCTGGGAAGACCCAGCTGAGCCTGCAGCTCTGTCTGAGTGTACAGTACCCCAAGGAGTACGGAGGGCTGGGATCAGGTCAGTGAACGCACCATATACATTTATAATTAATATACTATGCCCCACATTAGGTCAGTGAAGACATCATTGCACTGCTGTGTGTTATTGATCAGTTACTGGTGTATGTAGGCGCTGTGTTTATCTGCACTGAGGACTCGTTTCCAGTCCGACGTCTACAACAGCTGATCTCAGAACAGCCGTGTCTGCGCGCCGACGTCCCTCCATCTGTCATCAGCAGTCTGAAGTTCAGTGACAACATTTATATCGAACACACCGCCGACCTGGTTAGTGTGAACACCTGAATACACCTAAACACACCTGAACACACCTTGTGTTTTGTCATTTTCGTCTCATTGCCTCTTTGACGTCAGTTTCGACTTTTTGTGTTTTGGACGTGGTATTAGTCTCGTTGTGTCTTTTATGTGGTTTCCGTCTGGACCTGGTCTGGGTAAAGTTTGCTAAAGTTGGTGCAGATTTTTGTGGAGTTTGCTTTCAGTCTCTACATTTTGTCGCTGTGTTCTCTTTACTCTTTAGTTGTATTCTTAACCTACCTGTCCTTTGGTCCGTCCTCAGGTGTCCCTGCAGACCTGCGTGTCCCGTCGGGTCCCCCTCCTGCTGTCTCGTGGTCTGGTGCGTCTCCTGGTCGTGGACTCGGTGGCGGCTCTGTTCAGGTCAGAGTTCGAGGCTTCTGATTGGCTGGAGAGGAACAAACAGCTGCTGACCTTCTCGTCCACTCTGCACCGCCTGAGCCATGAGTTCAACACACCTGTGCTCTGTGTCAACCAGGTACCACTCACACCTGTCCTCACTTTGGTCAGTTTCAATGTGTCTAACTACAACTCCCAGAATGCCTTTCAACTACAAACATGGAGTTTCCTGTTTAGTCTTAGTTTAGTTCCTATAACAGCTCAGGTTCACAAAGTGATCTTTACCGTCATGTCTGTTTCAGGTGACGGATGTTTTCAGCGACTCAGGACACAGTTTGGGGTAAAGTCTGAATGTTTTTTATTGGTTTAAGAAACTCTTTTACACAGTTAACAGAACTGTTACAGAACCTTTTGACTCCGTAAAGTTTGATCTGGCATTTGTGGATGTAACTCCGTACTGTAGAGCTTGACAAAGGTTTGTCACACTAACCCTGATCCATGTGGTTCTATCAGCTATAGATGGTGTGGGATCAGAGGTCATTGTTCAGCTTAGGCTTGAACTCATCTTCTCTCATTTCATCCGGTTTCATCTTGTCTCGTCTCATTTGACCCGGTTTCGTCTCATTTTGTCTGGTCTCGTCTCATTTGACCCGGTTTCGTCTCATTTTGTCTGGTCTCGTCTCATTTGACCCGGTTTCGTCTCATTTTGTCTGGTCTCGTCTCATTTGACCCGGTTTCGTCTCAGTCCTCTCAGGTCTAGTGTGTCTCCTGCTCTGGGTTTGGCCTGGTCCAATCAGGTGATGGTTCGTCTGATGATGCTGCGTCTCCAGGGGACGGTTGCCCGTGGCAACCAGAGCAGCGCCCTCCGCAGGCTGGAGGTGGTGTTTGCGCCTCACGTGGCCCCAGACGGATGTGACGCCGCCGTGTGGAGGGAGGGCGTCCGCGGAGTGCATGATGGGAAATGACATGGAACAAACCAGAAACGTTAATCGATCAATACTCAACTATTACATGAATCAACAACTGGTTAATGATGGATGAATCAGTTTGAGTCGTGTTTTAAGAACTAATCCTCAGTTTGTTGAATGTGAATATTTTCTGGTTTGTGACACTAAATCCACATTTTATACCAAACGACTAATGGATTAATCGAGAAAATAATCGACAATAAACGTTAGTTACAGCCTTAAAGATGATGAATCCTTTGATATATTTAATATATGGATGTGAAACTGATAAGTTTAACAGATTAACTCTTGTATTTTATTTCTGTTTTCATGAGTTAAACAGATTTATTTATTTATCAAACTGATTGCAGTTTGTGAAATATTTTGTAAATTTCTCTTTGTTACTGAGTTTTCATGAAATAAATGTATATAGTGTTATTCTGTTCAGAACAAACCACACATGACTTTAACATGAGTTTCTGAGTTTTTGACTTTCATCTCAGAGTTTATTGGAGTTTTTTCTTGTAAATGTATAATTTTAGAAAAACGGTATTTGAATTTTTACTCATAATTTGTGACTTTAATCTTGAAAATTCTCAGTTCTTTCCCTCCATATATCCCTAATTTTTTGTTTGTTTGACCTAAAATGGTCCTGATCAACAATTCCATGTTTTAAACAACAGCCTGTTTAGTTAAATCTGATTCACAGTCTTTAACTGTATTGAAACAATTTGACTTTAAACTGTTCTAATAGAAGAGATTCTATTAAAAAGGTTGAGGTTCTGAGAATCACACGTAGTTTATAAATACACTTAATAATGAATGAATGAGTTTAAACCTGGGGTTAAAATGTCTTATTTGAGAATAAAATGACATGACTTTTTTCTTTCATTAAATACAAATGACTTGTATCTGGATTGGATTTTCTAACAGTGTTTTGTCTTATGTTCATATGTTGTATTTTTGATGGATAAACGGATGCGCATGCGCTGTCCATGAACTCCGCTTTAGTCGAAAACAGGAAGTGTGTGAGATGTCTGTCAAAATAAAACGCACGTGTCAGAGAAGCGGAAGCAGCGCAGCGTCAGAGAAGAGGCGCGTGTGCGCGTGCGTTCAAGTTCTAACAGTGTTGATGTCTGACGTCAGTTTACGTTTTGTATTTTCGTTTATTTTTATTTACGAACGTTGAACCTCTTTTATTTTGGAAAGAGCAGACCGGAAGTGTATGTGCCCCCTTCGCGGTGATGCGCAGCTCGTGCAGCTTCAGAGGAGAGTGACGTCTGATCAGATGAAAGAAGAAACGCGCAAACACACAGGTCCGTTTGTTTGTTTAAATGTGTGTGCTTTTTGCCTTTGCCTGTTTCCGATTGTTGTTGTTGTTGTTGTTGTTGTTTCCAGCAACGCGCAGACGCTGCATCTGGTCAGCTGATCACTGTATCATCAGTTCATCATCGATAATCAAATCAGAGGCAGAACAGAAGCTGATCAGTTTTAGATCAGCGGATATGGATCCGAACTGATCAGAAAAACAGTCTTTCAAAGTAAAAGCCTCAAAATGAAATGGTTTTATAGAAACCGATGAGTGTGACGTCATTGGATGTTTGAGGGCGTGGCCCCGCCGACAAGATCGCGGCTCCTCCCTGATTGATGATCGATGATACGGATCAGTGTAGATATTGATCATTTCTGATTGGCTGCTGAAGGATGTAACTTGTTCCTGATTGGTTAAAAGTAGGTCTGTAACCATGGAGACGGCAATGGGAGGAGGGCATAAATACGAGCAGGATGAACATGTTTTTCTTTTGTAAAAAGTGTCTAACATATGGTCAGAGTTCAGCTTAAACTTAGAGTTCATTAATAATAAATGACTCTCGTCTCCAGCAGAGGGCAGTCGGACCATGATTCCTGTCGTGGTCGCCGTGTTCCTCCTCCTCCTCAGCTCGGCATCGTCTCAGACCGCCATCAACAGGGACATCCAGGACCTGAGCGACAGGAACACTGACTTCTCAACCCGGCTGTACCGCGCCGTTGCCAGTAAGACGGACGGCAATGTGTTCCTGTCGACGTTCACGCTGTGCTCTGCGCTGTCGGCGCTGACGAACGCCGCCGCCGGGTCGACCCAGCAGGAGCTGCAGCACACGCTGAGCCAGACTGGACTGGATCCTCAGAGTGTCCCAGGTACATACAGGTCTGCATCCGCAAAGGGTCCTAGTGAAAAAGCTGCATTTTATAACAAAAAGGCTGTGTTTTAGCGTGGAAAGACTTTTATTGTGAAATCATTGCATTTTATTGTGAAAAGACAGTGTTTTACAGTGAAAAGACTGTTCTATAGTGAACAGGCTGTGCACACTGAGTGGTCCTGTTGTCAGATATGTTTCAGAGTTTGAGGACCAGTATCACACAGGGGGGCGGAGATTACCTGAAACAGGGCGTGTCCGTCCTCCCGTCCCGGGGCTTTGAAGTGTCAGCTTCGTACCTGGACCTGGTTCAGACCAAGTACGGTGGGAATGCTCAGAACCTGGCCTACACCACGGCCCAGGAGGCCACTGACACCATCAACCGCTGGGCTCAGGAGAGGACCGGAGACCAGATCGAGACGCTGGTGACTCAGCTGGACCCCCAGACCCAGCTGCTGCTCGCCACCGCCGCCGCCTACCAGGGTACGTCACCTGAAGGGGGCGGGGCCATAGTGTCGATGTATATAGACGTACTGTCTGGACCTGATCTGTTCACACACAAAATACAACTGTCTCCAGTATTTAAATAAAACATGTTGTATATTCAATTAAATTACGTATCTTTAGTTTTACTTGTGATGAAACAGAAGATTCACACTATTCCTTGTTAAATAAATATACATTTTTCTTTTGGAAAGTGTATATGGTGCATTTTATTAGTTAAATAAACGGAGTCTCCATTACTTCACTAAATAATAAAATAATAAATAAGACGTTTATATGTTTTAACATAGATTGTATGTAGATTGTATCTGTAAAAAAAATATTTTTCTGATAAAAAATATCTGTATATGGTAAATATTAAATATAGTATATAATATATTAAGGACTTCAATCCTTACTAAAACCAAACATAACATTATTTTATTTAGAAATTCTGCCGACTGTTTATGTTCAAATGGCCACAACGGTTGTATTTTTGCTTCTTTACCGTAGTTTATGAAGAGCAGATGTTATGTTCATGATATACTTTTGTAAGTTTGGGTCCAGAGGAGAAACCACATTCATCTTCTGGGTCTTGAGTTGATAATAATAATAATTCATGTGATGCTCACGTGTCTGTCTGTAAATCAGAATTTTATGAATAAAGTTGTCTGTTTGGGTCATGTGACCTGAATGAATCAAGTTTATTCTGTCTCTTTCAGTGCAGTTCAGCCTGCCCTTTAACGTCTCGTCCACTCAGGACGATCGTTTCTACGTGGACAGGTATCATGTCGTCATGGTTCCCATGATGCTCCGGACCGATAAGTACTTCCTGGCGTACGACCGTGAGCTGCGGGTCGGCGTGCTGAAGCTGCCGATGGTGGGGGGAGCGGCCATGTTGGTGGTTCTGCCGGACGAAGGTGTGGACATCGTCGACGTTGAAGACAAAGTGACGGGGGACAAGATGCGGGCGTGGATTCGACAGCTGAAGAAGACGTGAGGCTCTCTGCGTCCTGTGATGTCACTTCCTCTCTGTTTATTTTGTTCTGTGTTTTTCTTTGTTTGTCTGTTTGTTTTCCACATGAACTGAGGATTGTTCAAATGTATACAATAAAGTATATAATAAAGTATATAATAAAG
>JAPQRN010000017.1:600616-626194 GCA_037367275.1 Coranthus polyacanthus | reverse complement strand
CAAACCACACGTTACACAAACTCTGCAGGTTAAACACACTCAAAGTCAACACTTTAGTGAAGAAAGACACTGAAGAAACACTAGACGCTGTGTAAAATAGTGTAACACACTGATAACACTGAGTAGAAGTGATATTTAATGACATGATGAGTCCGATGCGTCTGAAAAGGATCAGGTGATGAATTCAGATCCATCATGATCAACCAGATCTACATTTTTACAACAAATGACAAAGACATTCAGTTACTGTCACAGAGTTGGACAGAAAATATTCACACGTAAGACGCTGCAATCAGACAATTTTGACTCTTTTTTTTCTTACAAAAATGGCCCAAACTGATGATGACAAAAATAGTGTTGATTAATTTAATAGTTGACAATGAAAACTAATGGATTAATTGTTGCAGCTCTGGTTGAACTTGAATCAGAACTTCCACACATTCCATGTCATGATCGAGGTCTTTGTATTGAAGTGTTGTGATATTTTCGTATATATTTCTCATGTTGTAAGATGTTCTGCTGATCGGTGCCTCAGCTGGACATGAACTCTATTCTATTGTTTTTGCTGTTAAAAGCTGCTGTGAAAACAATGTGACGTGACATTGAAAAGAGTGACACAGTGTGTGTCTGTTCAGGTCTGATGTTCAGATGTTAATGGACTCTTCTGTGATTGAACGATGAGCAGATGAAACGTTTTCAGTGAAACAGACTGAGAGTAATCGCTCAGTTTACAGGTCGTTCATTATTAATGACAGACACATCAACAAACCCTGTTTCACTTTACAACACGGTCACATGACACTACCCAGCCAACGCGCCGTCACCTTCGCAAACACTAAGACTGAGATACAGCAGTGGGTGAAGAGGAAAACATTTGAATACTGGAGTCATGATAAATAGCATCGTTGCTTAAGGCTGAGCTGTGTTTTGAAGCTATTCCTGGTGCTTGTGTTGGCAGTAATGTGTATAAATAACCTGATGGTCTGATCTTCATCACTAACTGTTCTGGATCCACCTGGACTCACTGAGGACAGGTTCTAACGTCTCCGTGTGTCTGCAGGTGAACTTCGTCGTGTGTCAGCTGTGTGCGTTGCTGTCGGCCTTCTGGTTCCGTCTCTTCCTCCATCCCAGTAAAACCAGTCCGTTCATCAGACACGTGGTGGCCACTCTGCTCGGACTCTACTTCGCTCTGTTCTGCTTCGGCTGGTGAGACGTCACGCTGGTTTATCTGGGGAAAAAAACAACAGAAAATAAAATCATGTGCTTGGAGGTGAATGTCTTGTTTTTTGCAGGTACGCCCTTCATTTCCTGTTCCAGAGTGGACTCACATACGGCATCATGATCCTGACCGGAGTCGAACACATGCACAAGTACGTTTCCTAAACTCCTCGTATTCATTCATCGTAATTCTGTTTTTGTACGTTTGTCTCCTTCCTTCACTTGGATAAAATCAAGGGTTCAGGACCTCGACTTAAAGGCGAATCCAGTTGTTTAGTGTGTTCCAGTGTAATACCGCTGACAGCCACTAGATGCTGCTCCATAGACTTACAATGAACTCGTCTCTATAAACACTAAGGAGTCATTGTGGTCTCATTGGTTTTATGTGGACCCTCTAATAAGTGTTGTGGTCCATGGTTCATCAGGTCTCAGGTGTAATAGAAGCTTTGATTGACAGGTGTGATTGACAGGTGTGATTGACAGCTCATTCTGCTTGTCCAAATATGGTCACATCCGACTAAAACGCAAACTACTGACTTTAAAATGACAGTTCAGAAACCAATAGGAGACGGTTCCTCTGTTCACTTATTATATACAGTCTATGGATAAAATAAACTCACGTTAAAATTAAAGTATTCAATTCTATTATTATTGAGTAAATTAAATAAAGATAGAAGCACCAACATACAACGTATAAAGGCTATTCTGATTAATTAAAAAATACGGTAAGGCAGATTTCTTGAGATAACGACATAATTCATCAGGAAAAAAACCTTTGTGTCCATCTTGTTACATCTTTTTATGTCATTTTCGTCTTGTTACATCTTTGATCTGATCTGAGTGTTATCTCTAACAGAGACATAATGCAGTTTCTGTCTGCGTTTAGAGCTTCACTAAACTCAGATCTGAAGTCTTGATCAAACAAACAATATATATAACCTTTATATTGTCATATATCACATAAACAAAGCATTATACCACAAATAAACAGGTTTCAGGTAAACATAGGACGTCCGTCGTACAGTAACATCAGTGTGTGCTGCTGTATTTCCAGGTACTGCCTGCTGGTGGCGCTCAGTTACCTCAGTCTGTGTCAGATCACTCGAGTGTACGTGTTCGACTACGGCATGTACTCGGCCGACTTCACCGGGTAAGACTGATCCACATGAGTTATATCTGACTGTGTGTTTTATATCTAACCCTGTGTGCTCTGTCTCACAGACCCATGATGGTGATAACACAAAAAATCACCAGCCTGGCCTTTGAGATCCACGACGGTAAGGAAATGTAGAACTGATGTGAACAGTTTGGTTCATTTAGGGAAGAAAAGGACTCCCTCTTTTTTATTTATTAGCTCAAACTAGATTATTATATTCAGTTTGTTTTATTTTGGACAGGAATGGCACGAAAAGAGGAGCATCTGACACCAGGACAGAAGATCTTAGCCATCAGGTTTGTTTCCCTGTTTTAGCTGTTTAAAAATATGGCACTTCTGTGAAGATGGATGTGGTGAAGTTCATAATCTGAATAAGATAATGTTCAAAGGCTGCAGTGTCACCAAAACTCTATGAGGAGTTTTCTGACTGCTTGAGCCGTTTGAAGTTCTTGTTTCGCTTTGACTCTGTGTAAAAATACCACGTTATGTCACGTTTTTCTACATCGAGATCTGAGATAGTACAATACCCATGAGGCTCAGCTGGTGTTGCCATGGAAACAGAGCCTCGAAGTGTAATGTGCAGCTTCAGTTCCCCACTAATATCGTCTCATGAACTGTGGAGTTCCCCTGGGCTCAATCCTTGCTCCACTGAACTTCTCTGTCTACATTTTGTAAAAACAGGAGAACATGAAGCTCAGTGATTGAGTGTTTGTTGCCAAAATGCACCTTGGGAGTTGTAATCTTAATATAGTTGTTCCTCTTCTGTTGGCATTAGGTTTTGAATGAGTACAGTAATCTTCTAACCTAAATTACTAAAAATGTCTCTGGAGTTTTCTAGTTGCTTGAACAGAACGTGTTCTATAAGTTCACTTTGATGCCAGTGAGATGAATATATATCATACTGGTATTAAGGCCTCCAGTGTACAGAGCAGACCGGACACCACAGCCTTACTGGTGTAGAGGTAAACCACTGTGTTTCTATGTTTGTTTACAGGAGGATGCCCAGTCTGTTGGAGTACTTCAGTTATAACTGTAACTTCATGGGCATCCTGGCCGGACCCACCTGCTCGTACAATGACTACATCGCCTTCATCGAGGGAGACCCCCGTCGCCATAGAGACCAGGAGGTCGACAGGAAGGCCAGCAGCAAACAACGGAGGCAGAACGAACCCTCGCCAAACGTACGTCACAATGTCTCAGGATTTTTATGACTTATGGGACGGCACTGACCATCAAATAAACCATATATGGTACCATTATATTACTCCATAGAGCAACATAACACTATCCTAGTATTAGACAGATTAAAGTGGAATGTTGTAACAAACCTAATGATATCCTACACTTACAAACCGTTATAAATTAGTAGCTGTCTAATGTCACCAGCTTTGCAGCCCTACAACACAGTGTAATGCTGTGTTGGTGTCAGTTTATGTACTGTTACAGGGGTTTAATGGTGTGTTCTATCACAGAACGAGATGCTGATGCCCATAGCCAGTATAATTTGCTCCTCATCCCAAGTTATGTCAAATTTCGAAATGATGCTCCATGACAGCTGTTATTTTAACAGACAACTAACAGCTTGGAGTCAGATTTAAGTTGTAACTTATGCCTATGGTGGAACTCTTTCAGCTGGTGAAACCCTTAAAATGTTATTAGTATGTAAATGTTCAAACTAGGCAGAGTCTGAACTTACGCAGAGCAGGTGCACTAATCTAAAATCTAAAACCGTAAAACCTGAAGCTGAGCTGTGAATGCTGTGTTTCCTCAGGCCGAGGTTGTCCGTAAAGTGGCCACTTCCTTCTTCTGCCTCCTCGTCTTTCTGTCAGTATGCAAAGTTTTCCCCGTGGAACGAAACATCGACGATAACTTCATCGCCAACACGCCGTTCTATGCTCAGGTGGTCTACCTGTACCTGTCCATGCTGACCACCAGGCCCAAGTATTACTTCGTCTGGACCCTCGGTGGGTGTCTGAGTCCAACTCGGTCTCACTTCCTCTGTGTTGTGGTAAATCAAAGCTCTACATAACCCTCACTAACCCTGTTTTTAATCACAGCTGATGCCATCAACAACGCCGCCGGTTTCGGGTTTAATGGCTACGACAGCGACGGCTCTCCTCGCTGGGACCTCATCTCCAACCTGCGGATCCTCAATATCGAGGTCAGGACCTGTTCTTATTCGGACAAACAGATAAGTATTGATCTGATTGGTTGATCATGCTCCTGTCTCTGATTTGTTGCAGTTTGCCACCAGTTTTAAAGTTTTCCTCGATAACTGGAACATTCAGACAGCTCATTGGCTCAAAAGGTCTGAACACTGTTTGTCTAATATTAATCCACACAGTGTCAGTATGTACTTTGACCTCTGACCTTTGACCTCTGTCTGGTCCACAGGGTGTGTTATGAGAGGTGTCCCTACCACCCGACAGCAGCCACCTTCATCCTGTCGGCCATGTGGCACGGAGCGTATCCAGGATACTACCTCACCTTCCTCACCGGCATCGTCATCACACTGGCTGCTCGAGCGGTGAGTCTGACCTGCTACGTGTTAGCAGGTTAGTGTGTTAGCTACCTGTTAGCACTTGGCAGTCAGCTAAGATGTTTTGTTCTCTCAGGTCAGACACAATGTTCGACCGTACTTCCTGCAGTCGTCCACCCACAAACAGGTCTACGACGTCCTCACGTGGGCGGCCACGCAGATCGCCATCTGCTACACTGTGGTGCCTTTTGTCCTGCTGTCGGTGGGGCCGTCAGTGAAGTTTTACAGGTCAGTATCTGTATATAAAATGACAATATGTTTTCCATGTTTTCATATTACATTTTCATATGGGTGTTTTTAGATTCATCTCTATAAGAAGGTGATGGGCTGTCACTCAGTCCACATTATGTTTAAAACACGATATCTCAGGAACAGTTTGACAAAATGCTGCAAAATTTGGCAAGGATGAACTGATTAGATTTTGCTGACCAAAGGTCAAAGGTTGTATTTTTTTTTACATATATGGCATTATGTTACGTTTTCATATGGGTATTTTCATGTTATCTGCTGTCTTCAGATCCTGGTACTTCAGCCTTCATATTGGTTGTGTTCTTCTCGCTGTGGTTTTACCCGTCAAACCGAGACATCTCCGCCTCAAAGACCAGCAGAAGAACCTCCTACAGGAGCCAGTCCAGCACCACCTGGAGGATCCAGACGGCATCTACAGCCAGAAGCAAAAAACCACATGAGGAAAAGGACAAACTCACTAAATGTCCATCAATTTGTACAGAGCGACAAAGAGGTGACCCATATCAAACGACCTGCCTCCAGTCTGTGGCCACATCGAGGAAAAAATACTGTATTACTGCAAATGGAGTCCCTGGATTTCAAAGGCCTGTTTCTGTACGTGGAGGTCCAACATTTTTAGGATCAGGGCAGATTCATGATCATGGAGGATAAATAAACATACATGTACTGAACTTCATGAAGAACAATGCAAACTGCCTTGAGCTCTCATTTCATCTGCAGAAATTAATGATAGGATGATGTCAAAGGAAAGGTCATTATATAGTGAAAAGATGAGCGAATGAATGAATGAACGAACGAACGAACAGGCCGGGGAGGCAGTGCATTAAGTGAATGAACACAGACGAAGGTGAACATTCCCTTCAGGCTGTCTGACGTCACGCTGACAGTTCTTGTGTTATATTTATGTGATGGCTGTAAAACCATGACTTCACAGTATTCGTAAAAATGTGTTTTTGGAAAGTGCCAATGATTATTCCACTGAGTCGCCTTAGTTTGTTTGTTTTTTTACCAGTAGAAGAAGAAGGTCCTCTGCAGCAGAAGTATTTACACTTTCTTGATGTTTGAGTGAAAAGGGGGACGTCATGTTTACATTTGTACATGTTTTTGTGAAGTTATTTATGTACTTTATGGACGACTTGGCTTGAAGAATGTTAAATTCACTGAATTGGATCTGAGTTAACATAACCTCTTCATAGGAGGTATTTCAAGAAGGTCATGTTGTTTTCATTTAACATTTAGCTGGTTTTGTTCTGGTTAGTTAATGGTTCACTTCAGCAGCTTTGGTTTATTGAAGTCTAAACAGTTTGGTACAGGTAGCCTTTCAGTCAATAGCTAAACGTGTTTGGTACATACGATGAAAATGGTTTGTGCCCAGGTTAGCTAATAGCTAATTAAACCAAACAGTCAGTAAAGCTAATGGTTCAGGTTAGTGGACATTTTAGTGAAGATAAAACCATTAAGGTAATTAGTGTAGAACGTTTTGTGAGACATAAATAGCCTGGTTGTGGCTAGCTGGTGGAGTTTTGAAACTTCAGGTGAGCTAATAGTTAGCATTATGTAGCCCGCTGTAGTTTTCCCATTAATCTTAAACTTGGTTTGAAGAGAAAAAAGACACAACACCATGTGAATCCATCGTTATCTTAGACCAAAACCTTTATGTTTGTCTTGTTCTTGGAGGAATCATTACATGAAGGTCCACATTTGTGTTTTTTCATGTTTATCTTGACTTTCATGAGAGCTGGTTGATAATGTGACATTATAAATATAGTGACTGATGCACTGATGAGTCGTTCTTACACTGAACCAGCCTCCATCTCTATGTGTCAGCTTGTTATGGGCAGTATTTGTTTTTTGTAAATTATGTGATTAAACCTTGGATTTTTTGACACTTGACAACACAAATGTGTTCTTCTTGATCCATTTTTTAGTTACAGTAAATCTATGATCATGTTGTTTGTTGTTGTGGGGATACATGAGTGAAAATGGACAGGTCCGTATCCTCACACACGTTCCATCCATTCATCATCCAAACAAATGCACTGAATAGCCCGGTAAAGACAATGAACACCTCCAGTGTTTTCTTAACTCTAGTTCTATAATTCCATAAATACACCAAGGCATTGATTTATACTATAAATATTCTGGAAATGCAAAGTTGAAAATATTCATAGTCACCATGTGGTAGAACTTAAATGAACACCCATGTAGGTCTATTACTCGTCTAAAGTTCACCTGCAATAAAGGGCCTAAATATTATGTTTTTTATGGCTCCAGACAGATATTTTTTTCTTAACTTTGTGGTCAAATTAAGATCGCTGACCCCTGTCTTAAACCTACCTGACCTTCTCTGGAGGACTGGGGAAGACCTACCCATGTGCTTCCTTGACAGATATCTGTGAAATATTTGAGAATTAAAAAGTGGGAAGTTAGTGGTAATGAGGGGTCGGATTCAAACCGAGTCTAAATATGAACTTGTCTTGGCTTTAGACACCAGTGATGTCAGGACAGTATTTTACCTTTAATTTGTCAGGGTGTGAAAGGTGATAAAAATGGGAAATGATAAGACGCCTGTTACTTCATGTTCGCACTTTGAACCCTAATAAACCATTAGTAAACAAGACTCATTACTACCTGAGCACCTCACTGTCAAACAGTCATTCAAGCTGACCCTCACACTGACTTTAAACAGGTTCTTCATCAGGAGGTTTGTTACTATTTTCTGACATTGTACCTTAGTCAAACTGTCCTTTAGGATTTTCACCTTTTCCATCAGAATCCTTCAAGTTTCTTGTACATTTTGCCAAATGTTTTAAGACCCTTTATATGAAGCATGTTTGGTTTATAAGAACTTTCCCAGGCCTTTTGTAAATCGATAGGCGTCTTACATTAAGGTTCTTAAAAGATCATCTCCATAAGAACCAGTAGGACTCTTATTTTAATAATAATCATGTTTGATACACCACTGTGCCAATAATTATTCAATTCAGTACATTTATAGGCTTCAAATTCACACAATTATTTGTGTACATCACATCGTCATATGATTACTGTTATGATAGTTACAGTACAGATTATTCTGCTGTTCAGGTGAAAAGACAGAAAGACAGATATTTCTGAATTAATGTTCATGTTTCCTACTGTGTCACATAGCATTATCAAATCGTAATATGGACTAAAAAGTGGTTGAACACTAATGTTAGTTGTTTAACAGTAGTTAAGCAATCTGATCAATTAAAAGTGGTGAATTGACAACAATTTGTCAGATTCTCTGTGTTTTTATGACTTGATCACGTCGTTGTCCTTTGATAAAAACACACCCTGAACATGATGGCAGAGGGAAATGGCCGCTTTGTGAATATGGTCCAAAGATGAATCAATCTAATAGTATTTTATACACATCCAACAGACAGCATTTAACAAACAAAATACTTATCATTTAGCAGATATTTGTCATTTGTATGCAACCCAAAAATAAAAAATAAAATAAAAGTAAAACACGTATCATTAAAAATAATATTTAGTTTATATTTTCTTGACAATGAAATGATTAAGTCGTCCACATTAGTGGAAACACACCGGAAGTCGTTCAGTTATTTAGGCCAAATTCCTTAACATGGTAACTCCTTCAAAATAAGTGGTCGAGCAGGACGTAGTTCTTTAAAAGGTAAAAACAAAACAAAAATGTAAGGAAGAAAATGGAGTGTGATTCCAGAGAATGTTGAAATCAAATCAGAAGAAACATAATAATGTTCAAAACGGCGTATTTCCACCTTAGATCTGCTTATTTAATATTTTATTTAAAAAAACGCCACATGATTTTGGTTTATTTTGAAAGCCGTAAACGGAAGGCCTCCTGTGATTTTGGCGGGCTTGACGCGGCGGCAGCCTCTGGTTGGCTGGTTGTTGTTCTGATCAAGATGGCTGCTGTTGTTCTGGATGGAGAATGATCCCCGACCGTCATCCGAACTCAGGCCGATAAACAGCGCACAAACCCGGACAACGAACACCGAGACCCGGCGGAGCCGCGACCACAGCGCTATAAACGAACGTGATTCTGTTCTGAAGGTACATACGGATCTTTTTATTCCGTCTCCGCCGACAGCATCCCTTCCTGTCATTGATTAATATTTGATTGATAGATAAGAATCGATGAGAAAAAATCAGTTCAGCGGTTTGTGATGAATTTGTGTTTATTTACCGGCGAGAAAACAGTTAATCTGCTTATTTTTGTAGTTTTATTTTCATTTTCCGTCGTTTTAACGATTGGTTTCAGCTCATTCCTGTTCGAAGGTTATTTCGGTTATTACGTTGTTATGTCAATAATGCTGACACACAACATGTAATAATCATAAAAACTGAGGAATAATGGTATTTTATTCGTGTTTAAATAATGTCAGGGCGTCGCCTCTTTCTGTCATGAACCTCAATGTAATAATAGAGTCAACAAATAAAACCATGTATTTTTAACCACCTGTTCTAAAATACTGTCATATTTAAAAAGTCGACTGAAAACAGGCTTCTATCGACCCTGCAGTGGCCTTGAATGATATTTAAAATAACAGGGACATTCCTTGGATGTGTAGCTATAATTAGATATGAAAAGACTTTGAACCATAATGGAGAGGATTGTATATTTAGTTATTGAACTTTAACTCATTCCTTATATTAAAATGACTCATATAAACCTTAGTTTATTTCATGTCAACCTTTGTGTATAAAGTTTTTGAAAAATATTGTACATTGGTTTGATACAGATTATTAATGTGCAATACAATGAATGAACAGATGTTTTTTGGGAGGCGGGGTGCAGACTGATCAATAACTAATCATATTGATCAGCTGTGGGTTCCTGTCTGTCATAAACACTAACAACAGGATCCATATCATTAACTCAGACAAACTACTCCATCCTAACCTATTTACACATTTTAAAATCTTATCGAACACTTAAGAAAATAATAACACAAAGAAAAGACCCTGGAGTAAAAGACGTAACGAGATGAAACGAGATGAAACGACACGAAACGTCTCACATTTAATCCAGTTAATCAACAAACATTGAGTTTCTAACTCCATTCTAACCCATTTACAGATCCCACAAAGACACAGACACGTTCATATTAACTAACTCTAACTCTTAACTAACTATGTCGATGCAGAGAAACGCTGACATGAAAACAGGTCAACAATCATTAACCTGGTCAAACATTCATCTTTTTATGACATTAAACTGGTCTCCATGTTCCTCCATGTTGTGTCTGACTCTGTTTAATCACATGAACCTCCTTTAAAGACTTAAACGCTGCCATTTGGTCCTAATTATAGAACAGACAGAAACAACCACTAATTAGTTTAATTTGAAAGAATAGACGGAAACGGAGCAGCAGCGACAGAAAATAAAAGACTGTGAATATCTGTGTGGAAGCCGTGTGTCTGCAGAGCTGATCTGAGGTCAGACATTACAAGAAGCTGTACATTATCTCTGCTCTGCAGCCGCACCGTGAAATGTCAAGCAGACTCCACCCACATTTTCATACCTATAAATAAAATCCTGTTCCAGAGTGAAGCGGGCAGCACCGGTCTGACCCAATCAACGGGACATTCGATACGTCTGCAGCTCATTCACTGTAGTAGTTCTAATAGTTAGAATCATCATCATCAGTTTCTCTCAGCATGCCTTTATTTCACCAACTGAGTTTAGATTCTGTCGAGTATCAATAACGCCTCATCATTTGATACTAAATGTCAGTAAATAAGGAGTCAATCCCACCAGCGTCAGTACATGTTGATTATTTTACATCATGGTGATAATCGTCTCCATTCATCTGCATAAAAACAGTTGGTGAAACTAACAGAAATAACATTTTTTACCATTATTTCCATGTTGTTTACCATTGTTTGGTGTCTTTTAATAGCATCATCGCGTCGCAGCTCGTTCTTCTTCCACTACGAGTTTCAATGTTGAACTAGCGTCGCACACTTTTACGTCGTTTTCATCTTGTTTTGTTTTTTATGTCGCTTTCTCACTTTACTTCGTAAGAGGTTTATTTTGATTTTGTTTCTTGGTCCTTTGTAGATTTAATTTTTTAAAAAGTTTTTATCAACTAAATTTCATTTGTTCCGAAATTCTATGCCAATAAATGTCTCTTCTTCTTCATAAGGTGTATAATTGAACAATTATTAGACTTAAACAGCAGTGTCATGAAGTTAACAAAATAGACAATAACATCCGTCAACTCAAATTTCAATCCGATGACAGCTGTGGTCGTGGTAAATCAGTTTATCTTGATGTGGTGAGTGGCGGCCCCTGCTGGACGCTCACTGCTGTGTTGCGGTTCCTTTTCCTGTCAGCAGGCGGCGCTGTGACTCACCGCAGACATGGACACCACCACGTCCATCAAGATGACCACCCTGGCCATCCAGAACCTGTTCAGCTACGTGGAGGAGGAGAACCTGTCGGCGCTCAAAGCTCACCTGGACCGATTCAAGGAGGTGGACGGACGCAGCGACGTACGTAGCAACGACCAACGCACACGTTACAAACCTGACATGTGACCATGATATCGTAGAAAAACAGCTGCTGTTTCACTTTATATTATTGTAGTAATTTGTTTGTTTTCTTCTTAATAAATTGTGACTTAGTGAACATTTAGATCAGTCACATGACTGATCAGCTGTTTGCGGCGTCTTAAAGTTGAATAGATTATTCTATTGTACTTATATTCCTTTAACAGAAGGAGTCCATGGCACTATGTTTCTGGCTTTAACTTCATTTTCAGTGTTGTATAACGGTATTGTTTGCTGCTCTGTTTGTTTGTTTGTTTGTTTGTTTGTGTTTTGACAGAACGGTCAGACTCCTCTGATGCTGGCGGCGGAGCAGGGCAGTTTGGAGATCATCCAGGAGCTCATCAGGAGAGGAGCCAACGTCAACCTGGACGACGTGGTGAGGAACACAAACGCACCGTTACAGACGGTGAAGGCACCACGGCTGCCTTTGTTTATTTCATGTCAGCCATTGTTTTTCCCGATCCACGGCTTCCAGCAGGTTTCTCTGATAATTAAAGGTCTGTTCACCTCAGAGCTCTGTTGCTAGGTAACAGGCTCTCAGTGAGGTGATGCTGGAGCTGCTGTTTCCATGGTAACGCCTGTCTGTCTCTGCGCCGTCAGGACTGCTGGTCGGCTCTGATCTCAGCGGCTAAAGAAGGTCACGTGGACGTGGTGAAGGAGCTGCTGGAGAACAGCGCCTACATCGAACACAGAGACATGGTGGGAGATGCAGAGAATCGTGGGAAATGTAGTGTGTGTGAGCTCAGTAATAGGACTGTGTGAGGTTAAACCCTTTAGTTAGAAATATGTAGTGACAGTTTATCATCTAATGATACCAAGAAAACAATAATACATAAATAAATACATGAGAATATGTCATATGTTCAGATGAAAGGACAAGAAAGAAAGGATTTGAACATTATTATAATTATTATTATAATGAATTCCTTTGGCAAAGTGTTTTAAGTTTATGGAGTTACAGAACTAACAGAGAATGAAATAAGGTCATGGATAACTTTGTCCACGTTTTATTTGAGTCTAATTTTTAATCGTGAACTGAAAACATCTTGACAAGAAGTGACTTAGCTTTAAGTGAGACAACTTGCATTAGTGCTTTATAGTTGTTGAAGTGAATACATTTGTGAGTGATGTTATGTGTGTTGAATGCGTCAGGGCGGCTGGACGGCTCTGACCTGGGCGTCTTACAAAGGTCGTGTGGAGGTGACCGACCTACTGCTGGAGCACGGAGCCAATCCCAACACGACGGGACAGGTAACGCACACCTACAACCCAGCTGCAACAACCCCAACGTTACAAGCTCCGAATCTCATTGACCGTATTTTCAACCATGGTTCAGCTCGTTACCTGCTGACTCCGCCTCCTCTTTACTTCCTGCAGCAGTACAGTGTGTATCCCATCATCTGGGCGGCAGGACGAGGACACGCCGACATCGTCAAACTGCTGCTGGAGAACGGAGCCAAAGTCAACTGTTCAGACAAGGTGAGCAATCAAACGCCTTCATTTATGTCCAAAATCTGTCTGACATCGCCGCAGCCATTTTTTACACAAGATAAAAGAATATATTTTGAACCTATTTACGTAGGAGAAGTTCATCTTAAATATTACATTAAAGAAATATTAATGTTACCAAAGAGTAATGATGCTTCTGTTTATATTACAGATAGTTGTCTGATTTTTGAAAACGCTTTGTAAATAAAATGATTTAGATTTATGTGACTGCTCGTATTAGCCATGTGCAGTAATTGTGGATGAATCGAGAATCTGTTTAATTGTGATTTAATTGAATCGTGAGGCCAGTGAAGATTCACACCTCTAAGTTTTACACAGCGACAGTGTTCTTCTTAAGAGTCTATGATCTGAAGGACAGACTGCACCTCACTGGTTAATGACAGAACAGGAACATAGACCTGGTTACACAGAACAGGTATGTATGAACCTGTATGAACTACTGTGTGTTTCAGTATGGGACGACTCCTCTGATCTGGGCGGCCAGAAAGGGACACTTCGACTGCGTGATGCACCTGTTGGAGAACGGAGCCGACGTGGACCAGGAGGGAGCGGTATGTCCTTTATTTAATGTACTGTGGTTCTAGATATTTTCACTGCTGCTGCGTCAGCGTCTGAACTGGCTCTGATCTGCTCCGCAGAACTCCATGACGGCTCTGATCGTGGCGGTGAAGGGCGGATACACCGACGTGGTTAAGGAGCTGCTGAAGAGGAACCCCAACGTCAACATGACCGACAAAGATGGAAATACGGCGCTCATGATCGCCGCCAAGGAGGGCTACACCGAGATCGTCCAGGACCTGCTGGACGCCGGGACCTACGTCAACATCCCGGACCGGGTCAGGCGCTTTTATCATGTTCTCATGTTATGTTTATCATGAATAACCTGGTTTTAATGAATCATGACCCTGATACTGTAATGACATAAGGTAAAATGACCAGTGTTAGTGACTTGTACTGTGGTACAGAGCGGTGATACGGTGCTGATCGGAGCCGTGAGGGGGGGTCACGTGGAGATCGTCAGAGCTCTGCTGCATAAATACGCCGACATCGACATCAGAGGACAGGTGAGGTGTCACTCAGGTGATGACAGTCTTTACACAGCTCATTAAAACTACAGTAATGTCTTAAATCTGATTATTACGTATGTTTCAAGCTAATGTTACTTTTATAATAGGGCTAGTTTCACTTCAGCTCTCTTTTTCAAGTCTACAAATACTGACTCTGAATACTACTAATACTACCCATGAGCCTCAGCTGCCGTTGCCATGGTGAAGAGGCCTCAGACTGTCTAGGTTCGGTTCACCACTAATGTCGTCTCATTAACTGTGGAGTTCAGGGCTCTATCCTCGCTCCACTGAACTTCTCACTTTGTAGAAGCAGGAGAGAGTGAAGCTCTGGGATTGGGTGTTTGTTGCTGAAATGCATCCTGGGAGCATCTCCGTGATTTATTGCTAACTGACTCCGACTTTGAGTTCACGTCTTTTTCTGGAGCTGAAAAACTAGTCAATTCCTGCAAATAAAAATAAACAAAAACTTTTCTTTACATTTATTCAATTACTTTAGCTCCAAAACTGACTTTTTGGTGTATTCAGTGTAATCTGGCTTCTAGACTCACAAACTCAACTAAAACACCAAACTGATCAACATTTCTAAACTGTAATAATTCTGGTTCATTGTTGTGAGTCTGAGTAACATTGTAGATGTGGCGGCGATGTCTCACTCTGTGTGTTTTCCAGGAGAATAAAACAGCTCTGTACTGGGCTGTGGAGAAAGGAAACGCCACCATGGTGAGAGACATCCTGCAGTGTAACCCCGACACCGAGACCTGCACCAAGGTGAGACCTAAAACCCCTGTCGGTCCACCTAACCCGCTGCCTCTCGGCTGCTGCTTCACTCACCAGCTGTGGTTCCTGTTTCCTGTTTCAGGATGGAGAGACGCCTCTCATCAAAGCCACCAAGATGCGCAACATCGAGATCGTGGAGCTGTTGCTGGATAAAGGCGCCAAAGTGTCGGCCGTGGACAAAGTAACCCCCCCTTCAAAATAAAAGCCTGTCAGTACAGAGACCTCGCTGCGTTCTGCTCACCGTGTCTATCCCGTTTTCCAGAAAGGAGACACGCCCCTCCACATCGCCATTCGTGGGCGGAGCCGCCGCCTAGCCGAGCTCCTCCTCCGAAACCCCAAAGACGGTCGCCTGCTGTACCGACCCAACAAGGCCGGAGAAACGCCGTACAACATCGACTGCAGCCACCAGAAGAGCATCCTGACACAAATCTTTGGAGCTCGTACGTTCACCGGCAGCTGCGTCTGTGTCCTCACAGACCATCGTGTCTTTTTAAGATTTGTGAAGAACTAAGTTCTTGTTTTAACTTGTTTGTAAGAAGCCTCTATTAGTTGTTAGTGAGTGGGTTGAAAACCATTAGTTGGTTTTCAAAAATACCCCAATAATTTCTGAAAATCAGCACATCAACCACTCAACGAATCAGTGCCTTAAGAATGTATTAACACATGTTAAAGAGATTCTTTATTCTCTATTTGTTTTGGTTCTGTTTCAGAATGAGATTTTCAGATTAAAGGTACTTGTGTGTAGTGATGTGTTGGTGTGCTCCGCCCCCTGCAGGTCACCTGTCGCCCACAGAGACGGACGGAGACATGTTGGGTTACGACCTGTACAGCTCAGCGCTCGCAGACATCCTGAGTGAACCGACGATGCAGCCGCCGATCTGTGTGGGTCTGTACGCTCAGTGGGGCAGCGGGAAGTCCTTCCTCCTGAAGAAACTGGAGGGTGAGGATACAAATACACACAGACATACTTTTAGAATCAGGTATCTGGACTTTACTTGACTTTACTTTGAGGACCTTTCAGAGCCTGGGCTTTGTCGCTTTTAGTGTAGTAAAGAATCAGTACTTCTACTTTGACCACAGTATCTGTACTTCTACCAGAGTAAAGAACCTCCTCCTCTTCCTCCTCAGATGAGATGAAGACGTTTGCTGGGCAGCAGATCGAGCCGTTGTTTCAGTTTTCTTGGCTCGTGGTGTTTCTGTCTCTGCTGCTCTGTGGCTCCGTCGCCGCCGTCCTCGGCTTCACCGTGGACCCCAAACTGGCCATGGCGGTGTCCCTCAGCCTGCTGGCACTGCTCTACATGTTCTTCGGTAAGAAATGTAGTCTGACACAGGACAGGAGCCTGTCTCCGGTCCCAGAGTGGTGTTTAAATAAAGTCTGTCCTTCCGTAGTGGTGGTGTACTTTGGTGGACGGAGGGAGGGTGACAGCTGGAACTGGGCGTGGCTGCTCAGCACCCGTCTGGCTCGTCACATCGGGTATCTGGAGCTGCTGCTGAAGCTGATGTTCGTCAACCCTCCGGAGCTGCCGGAGCAGAGCACCAGGGCACTTCCCGTCAGGTGACACATCATGTCATACCTGTTACTTTCAAAACATATCAGTGTTAGTCCATGTTAACTCACGCAGAGGTCACAACTTTGCCCGTTCATGTTTGTCTAAAAATGTGAAAACTCTGATGCTAAGTTGAAGTCTAAGTAGATGGGAGCTTGTAAAATCCTAAAACTCTTCTCAAAATGGAATGAAAGTTGGAATATGTGGAATGAAACAACATAATCCTTATGGTTTCTTCAATGTTCAGTACAAATTTCAACCCAAGCAAACATTCAGAACTACAACGATGATTTGGATTAATGATGAGAAGGGGGTGTGGCCTTTGTCTCTGAAGTCACTGTGATGTCATTGTGTCTTCCTCAGGTTCCTGTTCACAGATTATAACCGTCTGTCCAGCGTCGGAGGAGAGACGTCGATGGCCGAGATGATCGCGACGCTGTCGGACGCATGCGAGAGAGAGTTCGGTTTCCTCGCAACTCGTCTGTTCAGAGTGTTTAAGACAGAAGAGACGCAAGGTACACACACACATGAACACACGTGAACACATGAACACACGTGAACACATGAACTCACATGAACACATGAACTCACATGAACACACAGGCATAGCTGCTCACCGTCTCCCTTTACTCTCAGGGAAGAGGAAGTGGAAGAAGACGTGCTGCGTGCCGTCCTTCATCCTCTTTGTCCTCGTCCTGGCCTGTCTGCTGACCGGCATGGCGCTGCTGGCCGTCTTCAAGGTGGACGGAGAGAACCGCACAGTGAACGCCGTGCTGATTGCCATCAGCAGCGTGGTGGGTCTGGCTCTGCTGCTGAACTGCAGGACGTGGTGGCAGGTGACCGACTCGGTGCTGAACTCTCAGAGGAAGAGACTCCACAGCGCTGCCAACAGGATGCATAAGTTGAAGAGCGAGGGCTTCATGAAGGTCAGAGCGGTCAGAATAACGGTATCAAAGGGACTGTCCATTGTTTTTATTTGGGTTCATTTAGTGAATTAAACATCTCCTCCAGGTCCTGAAGAACGAGGTGGAGCTGATGGCAAAGATGGCAAAGACCATTGATGGCTTCACGCAGCATCAGACTCGGCTGGCGGTCGTCATCGACGGCCTCGACTCTTGTGAGCAGGACAAGGTTCTGCAGATGCTCGACACGGTGAGGACGCAGCGTCTTAAAGTGTCCTGTAGAACTGGTCCCAGCCACATCACAGAGTCACAGTTCAAAGCCCAGCTCAGACATGGACCCACTGGGTTTGTTTGGCTGTGGTTCTTCAGGTTTTTTAACCTTTGGGGACACGGTGTGAATAATGTTTTCATGTCTTTTTCTATTATAAAACAAGTCTGATGTTAAACACAGTCCCTTTTCAGAGAATTCTGGTTGTAAACTCGATTTCTCCTGGTTTTCCTCAGGTGCGGGTTCTGTTCTCCAAAGGCCCGTTCATCTCCATCTTTGCCAGCGACCCTCACATTATCATCAAAGCCATCAACCAGAACCTGAACAGCGTCCTCAGAGACTCCAACATTAACGGACATGACTACATGAGGAACATCGTCCACCTGCCCGTCTTCCTCAACAGCAGAGGACTGTCCAGCGCCAGGAAGATGTGTGCTGCTGCACCGGCCAACGGAGACGCCGCCAGCGCCGACGGTAACCATGGCGACACTTACATACTGTACTGCAGGTGTTTCCTACACAGTAACAGGTGACGATGACTGCTGTCTGTCTGTCTGCAGGTTGGCATGAAGAGTTGGACAGGAAACTGTCTCAACACAGTTTGGGAGAACTGACCAAGTTTGGCAGCAAGACGACGCTGAACCGCAGGGTGAGACCGTGATAAAACAATAGTAATAATAAAATCTGTAACCAGCGATAATCGGCCAGATTCAAACCAAAACGATGGACTTCTGTTGGGTTTAGGCTATGGCTCCAAGAGGCTTTTTAGTGTGTCTGGACCTGCTACATGTGTCGAACAAATGAAATCTTTTTCTTTTTCCCTTTCTTGAAACTCCTTTTTTGCAGTGTACATACTATAAATATAGACCTGTTGATCAAATTTAAATCAGCTGCTATTTTTATTTTTAGTATTTTGTAAACCAGCTTTTGTCCACGTCATGTCGATTTTAACTAAAGTTCATTTAGTGATAGAACAACATAAATCACTGACAGCGACTCCATCAGCGCTTCATTATAACTGATGTGATCATGTGACATCACATCGTCGGCAGGACACGTACCGGCGGCGGCAGGTGCAGCGCTCGGTGACGAGGCAGATGTCATTCGACCTGACGAAGCTGATGGTGACGGAGGACTGGTTCAACGACATCAGCCCGCAGACGATGAGGAGGCTGCTGAACATCGTGTCGGTCACCGGGCGCCTGCTCAGAGCCAATCAGATCAGCTTCAACTGGGACCGTCTGGCGTCCTGGATCAACCTGACCGAGCAGTGGCCCTACAGGACATCTTGGCTCATCCTGTACCTGGAGGAAACTGACGGAGTCCCAGACCAGGCCACGCTCAAGACCATCTACGAGAGGTCAGAGGGCACAGAGAATGCATGCTATAGTGGTGGTTTATTGTTTTTGCTTCTGGGGATCAGTTAATGTTCTCACCTATGCAGATGAATTCTCAGGTGTCCGTTGTTTGTTTCTTTGTCAGGGTGTCAAAGAACATCCCCACCACGAAGGACGTGGAGCCGCTGCTGGAGATCGATGGAGACGTGCGCAGCTTTGAGGTCTTCCTGTCATCTCGGACTCCGGTTTTAACGGCTCGAGACATTCGAACGTTTCTGCCCTGCACCGTCAACCTGGACCCCAAACTGAGAGAGATCATTGCAGGTGAGGACGACATGTCGTACAGCGGTCCTACGGAAATACAGAGTACAATGTTACTACGGCAACATGTAGTACAGATGTTTCCTTCTCTCTGATCCAGATGTTCGAGCGGCCCGTGAGCAGATGAACATGGGCGGGGTCTCCTACCCACCCCTCCCCCTGCAGGAGGCTCAGCCCCGCCCCACGTCTGTGTACAGTCAGGTGTCGTCTGCGTGTTCTCCGTCCGCCTCCTTCAGCGGACCGTTCAACCAACCACCAGGGGGCGTCGTCTCCCCGCAGCCACACAGCAGCTACTACAGCGGGATGGCCGGACCGCAGCACCCCTTCTACAACCGGGTGAGTCTGGGCTCCGCCTACACACACCTGGTAAGTGGCAGGTGACAGGTGAGGGCTTTCAGGCCGAGCCTTATGATTGGTAGGTAAGGCTGTGATGTCATCGCTCTGTCAGCTTCTCCTGCTTCAGTTTCATCATTTGTGACATTTTGATTTGTTTTCATTTACACTCCGACGTCACCTCTGCTGTCACACATTCTCCACCAATCAGCAGTCAGTCAAAACATCTTAATGTGAAGTAAAACTAGGCTCAAGTCTGTCTGAGTCACATTGAGAATGAAGCGTGTGCACGTTTTACCCTGGTTACCGTAGTAACCACAGGTTGTAAAACAGTGTGTCAGCAGTGATGACTTGCTCAGTGTTTGTTTTCAGTTGCCTCTTTTTAAATCATCTCCATGAACATTATTTTGATTTTATGCCCCTCCCCCTTCAGCCATATTTCCCCCATCACCTTTACCAGCTGCCACGCCCCCTAGTGGCCGCCTCCTACACATCACACCTTCCTCCTCCACGACCAAAATCCTGCTTCCCCCGGGACGCCGCCGCACCTGTAAGTATATACACACCTGAGGACCAGTGAGAACAAATACAACTAAAGGAGGACCAAACATGGACATAATAAACACATTAAACCCTAAAAAGTCAAAACATTTACACATGTAACAGTAGAAACATCATGAAATGTGATTCATTCAACAATTTACACACGACGTCTTTCAGACTGAAGTGAAGTCAGAATCCATCGCCCCCTGGTGGCCGGTTGATGTAGAGGTTATAAGCATAAAATTCTTCGAGTCTTCATGTTTCTGATCATTGATTATATAAAAGGGGTGTGGTTTGGTTTGATTGACAGCTGTATTGATGACCTGTATAAGATTAGACTTTATTTATAGAATAGACACTAAGTGAAACCGGCTCCGTTTCTTCTTCTGTGGTGGGAGGAGCTGTGTCCCTCCTCCTAAAATCAAACTGTTTTTCGTTCTGATGGTTCTCATCTCCAGGCTGTTGGTCCTGTCTGTCACTTTCCTGATGTTTTCTCTGCAGATGTTTTCATTCCTCACCTGTCTGTCTGTCTGTCTGTCTGTCTGTCTGCAGTATAAGGTTTCATCTTTGAAAAGGAAGCAGGTATTAAACTCTCTGACCTCCGTCATGTAGCTCCTCCTCCTCCTCCTCCTCCTCCTCCTCCTCCTTCTTTCCGGTCGGTGTTAGATGAGCTGAGTTGACGCTCTGCTCTGCTGTGATTGGTTGTTTCAGTAGCTGCGTCACGTCCACATCACCTGTTTTACCAGATAAAACGTTCACTACGTCAGAATTTACTTTAAAAACCTATTTCTATCTCACATTAAGATCCTTTACTCCAAAGCAAATGTAAAAAGTTCTTTGGACTTTTTTGAGGACACTTTTTTTCACATTTTGCCGTTTACGTAAACACTGCTGACAGACAAAATGTAGTGAAGTATAAAACTACAGGAAATACTGGAACAATACTGAATAAATGCTATATAGTACATATTCTCAGATATAACCACATTGTATTAAATATGTATTTACCAATGGATCTACTGACCAGCCTCCCTAACAGCCAATCACAGCAGAGCGTTCCTCCAGCTGATCCACATCTACTGCCTGTCAGACTAACTGCCTCCTACATATCCCAGCATGCCCCTTGCCTGGACTAGCCTGTAGCTTTGGTAGTTGGTCGTGTTTGATCTGAGTGACGACGCTGCTTTCTCTGAGCAGCTTCCTCTGAACGTTTGGTGTGACCTTTGACCCTGGATCAAAATAATTAATCCTCCTCTTACCCCTCCCTCCCCCATCACGCTGGCCCCTCCCCCTGCACCTGAGAGTTAAAACATAAAGCTAAAATAATCGGATGTAAATGAAGTTTAATCCTCTTTATCTTTCACTAAGTCCTCGATGTTTCATTTGTTGAAACCGGTCGATGGTGGTTAACGATGTAGCGTCCGTTCACTGCTTTAGCTAGTGAGGCTAACTGCTAACATGCTAATCACGCGTAACAAACGTGCGTTTCTATTTTCTGTGTACGAGTACCTGTGTGACGGCAGATTAGGGCCAGTTCACAGGAAAAAATGTTTTCAAGCCACGGAAAAATTTACAAGAAAAAACTGATCTCTCTGAGATTAAAGTCACTAATTTACGATATGGACTTGTCGCTGTATCTGACTCTATTTTTTGAAATTTGTACGATAACGTATTAAAGCCAATTTAGGTTTTAAAAAATGTACATGGTAGAGGTAATATTTAGAGAAAAACCTCCAAGATTAAAGTACAAAATGAACAATGAAAAACTCACATATTTGGGAGAAAAAACATTGATATTTTCTGAGATTATAAAGTTGCGAATTCCCAAGATTTTCTAGTGAATTTATGACTTTAATCTCAGAGAACATCCAAGTTTTTTAATGTCTAAGGTTCTTTCTCACCAACTTCTAACTTATCAGAGGTAAATTTACTGCCAAGTTTTCTCATACATTTGTGTTTTCTCCACAAATGTATGACTTTAATCTCAGAAAATGTCCATGTTTTTCATCTTTTTAATTTTACTCCCTCAGTTTTCGTAAACTTGACATTTTCTTCTTGTAGTTCAGTAAAGTTGACGAGGAGCTGGTTCATAGGTTTGTTAGATTCAGTCACTAACAGTCAGTTCACAGTGTTTATTACCTTTAACCTTTAACCTTTAACCTCTTGTGACTGTGTGTAAACCACGAACCTGTGGATCAAACAAACGAAGCGACTTTAACAAAGTTTGTGAGTTATTTAAGTAAGTAATTTGTGCAGGTTTATTAAAAGATAACTTTATTTTCTGGCTTTAATAAAAACTAGAATGAACGAGTAGTTTTTTTGTATCTGATAGTTTTAAAGATGCACAGTTTATTTCTTCTCGGTTTAATGTGATCACAGTTGATTTTATGATCGAACCAGTGAACGTGTGTTTTCACTGGTTGTTCACGTGTGTTGAATGGAACCCGCGTGTGTTCGTGTTCAGGGCTCCGCCTCCGTGGTGTCCGGGACCCCGCCCATCCTCCTCAGCTCCATGACGACGGAGGCCGTGTGTGAGCGCGTGCGGCAGATCGAGGGCATCGACCAGAGCATGATGGGACAGTACAACGCCACCATCAGGAAGGTCAGCGTCGTTACACCTGAGGAGGAGAAAACTGTTCACAGATTTAACCATTAAACTGAGATGAAGTCGTGTTTTTATTTGTGTTTTCTCCTGCTTTGTCTCAGGCCAACGTTAACGGCAGAGTTTTATCTCAGTGTAACATCGACGAGCTGAAAAAAGAGATGAGCATGAACTTTGGAGACTGGCAGCTTTTCAGAGCCACGGTGAGTCCAAACAACCGCAACAACAAAAATACAAACCTCAGTGAAAGAGTGTGATTAACAACTGAAAACGCTTCATCTCTTCAGGTGCTGGACATGCGTCACATTGAGAGTCAGGTGTTACACGAGGAAGCTGCCAGCGAGCAAGGCAGCGTCGTGGGCGGTCCCACCGAGACGGGAAGACGCGCGATGGCTCCGCCCCACGCCGGCGCCGCCAACACGGACGCGTCGCCGATGTACAGCTTCAACCTGAGCTTCGAGGAGCTGAGCACGGTGGGACTGGACGAAGCCCCGCGACACGGAAACCTGCAGTGGATGGTGACGCGTCACTTCATTTAACTTCATCAAGTTCACATGGAAACGAGATGAACTATTAGAGATATTAATAGAGTTTAAAAATGTTGTGAGGTTCTGTGATTTCAGTTCAGTTTGAGTCAGTTTTACAAGTAAATAAGTAGTTTTAATTTGAGTTTCATTTAGATGAATTAACTACTTTTAGTGAAGTTTTTCAGGTTTTATGAGGAAAGCTTTGATTTGTAGAAGCTGGAAAAGGTTGGATGAAAGAATGAATAACATCAAATATTTACAAAACCACTGTTTATGACAGTTCATATAAAGACAGTGATGGTGGCGTCTCAACTGGAATTATTTACTTTTAGACAAAATAATAAAAATTGAATTGCTTCCACCTAGATTTTTTAGGTTTAGTTACATGTTCAGTTCCTGATTTATTCAAGTATGTGAGTCAGTCAGCTGTCCTGGTCCTAAAGTGTAGTTTTTCGTCCGTCCTCAGGGTGGCGCTCACCGAACCGCCAGTATGACCAGTCTGAACTCCCAGGAGTCCTCCAATGACATCTCCAAACTGACGGACAAGCAGCAGGCCGAGTACCGCAACGCCTACCAGGAGTACATCGCCCAGATGGCCCAGTTGGAGATGGGCGGCGGCGGCGGAGAGAAGCCGGTCCAACCGCAGCCTGGGCAGTTCATGACGCCACCTGACGACAAGAGTAAGGACGGTGCTGATCAGGACGGACGCAAGGCCTTCACCAAGAGGAGTGGCGGGAAACCGGCGGCGGACAACATCGACTATGCCCCCAACGGTGATGCCCTAGACCCCATCACTGAGGAGGATGAGAAGGGCGACCACGGATCCTCCAAGTCTCTGCTGACCCGTAAGACATCAGCGGAAAGGGGCGGGCTGTTCCAGGGCGCCGCTGACCTGAAGCTGAAGGCCGGCGGCGGGCTGCGCTACCAGAAGCTGACCAGTGACGATGAGGAGTCAGAGGAGTCAGACAACGCCCCCCTGCTGAAGGACGGGAAGAAGGTGGTCGACCCAAAACTGCCCGGCGGCTCGCTGGCCCTGAAGGGGAAGGACTACCTGTCGGACGCCATGTTGGACAAGAAGGACTCATCTGACTCTGGGGTCCGGTCCAACGAGAGCTCGCCCAACCATTCGCTGCAGGACGAGGAGGCGGATCTGTCGCAGCTGGAGAGGGCCAACCTCATCGAGCTGGACGAGGAGAGTCTGGCCCGGAAGCGTGGCCTTCCCAGCAGCCTCAGCGGCCTCCAGGACCCGGCGGTGGCCCGCATGTCCATCTGCTCCGAGGACCAGTGCAGCCTGTTGGCCAGCAGCCCCGAGGAGAGCTGGCCCTCGTCCAAGTCCTACAACCTGAACCGAACGCCGAGCAACGTGACGCTGAACAACAACACCAACGCTCAGCAGGTAGAAAACAACCATACAGGGTTCACTGCTCAATACAGGGCTGGAAAATCTGGAGCCGTGACACAGAACTAGAGCTGAGACCATGACTATTACATTAAATATACAGTAGGACAATCTGCTCACTCATACACATAAGACGTTTTAGATTAGGTTAGAGGGTTTAGTTACTCATTAATATCTTTAAGTTTTTAAGATAAAATATTGGAAAACAAAACATAGTCATATTTAACTGGACTGTATTTCCTTCCAGGGAAACCGCCCCCGTCCGCCTGCAGAGGGCTCCACCTCCAGCCCTGCCTCCTCCACCAGTGAGGTCATCATGTCGCCCGGCTCCGGGTCCACCGGGACCAGACCGGGTCCGAACAACGAGAATGTCCGAGTGGTTCACCTGAAGAGGGGGCTGAAACCCGGAGACCCTCCAGAGATCTGCACCGTGTCCTCTGATACCGTGACCTTCGGGGAGGAGCGGGAGAGCATCCTGTGACCCCACGGTGACCCCGGAAGACCAGAAGATCCCTGAGGTCCACCAGGAGCCCCTCCCTCTCCACCCGCTGACCAATCAGAAGAATTTAAATTTAAGATGCTGTTTGAGTAAAATTAGAAAATCTGGAGCCGAGAAGACAGTTTGGACAGACTTCAGCGGCTGTAGTTTAGATGAATCAACCTACAGGAGGTAAAATAAAAACACACAGCTTTACTTTAAAACAGAACAAAAGCACA
>JAPQRN010000017.1:558752-582188 GCA_037367275.1 Coranthus polyacanthus | reverse complement strand
CTTCCTCCTCCTCTTCCTCCTCCTCCTCTTCCTCCTCCTCTTCCTCTTCGTCCTCTTCGTCCTCCTCTTGTTCCTCCTCCTCCTCTTCCTCCTCCCCCTCCTTCTCTTCCTCCTCCTCCTCTTCCTCTTCTTCCTCCTCTTCTTCCTCCTCCTCCTCTTCCTCCTCCCCCTCCTTCTCTTCCTCCTCCTCCTCTTCCTCCTCTTCCTCCTCCTCCTCTTCCTCCTCCTCTTCCTCTTCCTCCTCTTCCTCCTCCTCTTCATCTCCTCCTCTTCCTCCTCCTCCTCCTCTTCTTCCTCCTCCTCCTCTTCCTCCTCTTCCTCTTCTTCCTCTTCCTCCTCCCCCTCCTTCTCTTCCTCCTCCTCCTCTTCTTCCTCCTCCTCCTCCTCTTCCTCCTCCTCCTTCTCTTCCTCCTCCTCCTCTTCTTCCTCTTCCTCCTCTTCCTCCTCCTCTTCATCTCCTCCTCTTCATCTCCTCCTCTTTGTGTGATTGCTCTGCTCCCTCCTCTCTGCTCAAATGTCCGTTCATAAAACAGTGAAACTCTGCTGCACAGACTCATCTTGCATCTTAACAGACTCTGACCCAGATAAAAAAAGTCCAAGTGAAGACACTGGAAGTTGCTGCGTCTCTGACTTCACTGAGTCTGTGTTTATTCTTCAGGGCGGCTCAGAAGCTCAGTCTGTCTCGCAGGAAGAAGTCCCATCCGGGTCCCGCTCAGTCCCCCGCCGAGGCCCCGGGACCCCTGGTCTACACCGGGGGCTTCGGCGGGGCCCTGCAGCTGTCCCCGCCCCCTGTCCCACCATGCCTCCTCCGGGCCGGGTCGAAGGTCAAGGACACGCCGGGAATGGGGAAGGTAAGAGATTTGAGAGTTAACGCTGTGTGAAAATCCAAAATCACAGTCGTTTTCTGTCGTAACTTGAGTGAGCATCATTCCTCATCATTTCTCTCCAACATCCTGACCTTCGACCTGCAGGCGTGTTGTTGAATGACACGTGACGGGGCTGGTTTTTATTGGCGTGTCACGGAGCTGCTGAGTTGGCGGCTGCAGGTCAAGTTTAAAGCCGGTAACGATCTGAGAGCTGCAGATTTTAAACCATGTGTCGCTGCGAGTCAATGGAGCGAGACCTTTAAAACCAAGTCTGTTATAAAAGCGTCTGGTTTTAACCTTTAATATGAAGCTTTCAGAGGCGTAAAAGTCCACACATTCTTCATTCTTTACACACATTTATTGAGTAAATAGAAAACAGTCAGTCCCCACAAAAATCTATGAGGACAAAAAAACAAATTATGGACGAAAAGAAAATCTTATATCTTATATTCAGATTAAATCAGATGCCAATGAAAGAGTGTGAGAGACGAATCCTCCAATGACAGCATGAGCTCAGGTCACCTGATCACCAAAGGTTTAAGGTCATGTATCTACACTCCTTTGATGCGTACAGGAAGTGAAGAAATTCACACAAAAATTAAGTAAATACAGTTAAAAACACAGTTAAAAAACAGTAGTTTTAAGTGGACAATGTACCAGCTGACATTGAGTCTTTTTAGTAAGAGACCGGTGATAAATAGAAACTGTAGAAATCAGTGGATGTTGTGAAATTGTTTCTTGCAAGATAATGTCTCTGTGTGTGGTCCAGGTCAGGGTGATGGTCCGGATCTGCTCGGTCCACAGCAGCGAGTCCTCCGAGTCCATGTCCTTCCTCAAAGTCGACGGCCGGAAGAAGCAGCTGACGCTCTGCGAGATGTCGGCCGGCGGACACTCAGCCGCCGCTCAGAGACGCTCCTCGGCCTCCGCTCCCAAAACCTTCACCTTCGACGCCATCTTCTCCCAAGATGCATCACAGGTGAGACCAACTGAGTAGCCACCAAAGCCACCAGTCTCTACTGTCCTCAGCTGTGGCATATATCATTAAATGGTCACAAAAGCTGTTCAAAATGGATATTCAGTTGGTTGAAATCTTCAACTTCACCACTAGATGTCACTAAATATCACACAAGGAATCCAATCCAGCGTCTGTGGGATGTGCTGGACAAATAAGTCCAAGTTTTCTAGAGAAGGGCGTGGATGGAAGTTTTGACCCACCTGGCCAACAGGGGGCACTGTTGTGTATAAAATGGCGTCATCTACATACAGATGGATTGTACTGTTTCTACTTTTTCACCTAATTCGTTGGTCCTGGAATGTGTGAGTGTCCACCGTCTGTTTTTTCACAGCTTAGTGTGAATTCCTCCAATAAAAACGAGGCGTGACTTTTCTTGATTTATTGAACTATCCTGATTATCTTGTAAAACGTAATAGTAAGTATACAGCAAAAATATCAGAATGGAAAAATGCTGAGTCACCTGACACTCACTAAATATCAAATAACTATAAACATAAAAAAATACATTTCACCAAATCTAACACGACAATTTCTGCTAAAAATACAATAAATAAATAAGTACTTATGGATAAATAGTGTCCATGGCAACAATGATTCGGAATGATGTGTAACTAACAGTCCACATACAGACACAGACCTCTAATATGATTGGTTGCCACTGACTGGATGTCCGTCCTGATAGGCTGAGGTGTGTTCGGGGACGGTGGCCGAGGTCATCCAGTCGGTGGTGAACGGAGCCGACGGCTGCATCTTCTGCTTCGGACACGCTAACCTGGGTAACGACACATTCACGCGTTTCACACACATTCTATCTTCTTTTACTGAGTCACGTCACTGTTGTGTTGGCTCCGCCCCCTGCAGGTAAGACCTACACCATGATTGGGCGGGACTGCTCCACCCAGAGCCTGGGTGTGGCTCCGACCGCCATCTCCTGGCTCTTCAAGGTGATCGAGGAGCGTCGGGAGAAGGCAGGGGCTCGTTTCTCCATCAGAGTGTCCGCCGTTGAGATCTCCGGTCGGGAGGAGACGCTCACCGACCTCCTGGCTGAACCGTCCTCCTCCACTGGGGTTCAACATGAGGCTGCCGGCCCTGCGGTGTCCCTGAGGGAGGACCCCATCTGTGGATCTCAGGTGAGCTGAGGAGCACGGTTACTGTAGATAACAAAGACTGAAGTTAAAACTAATGCCAGGGTTGGACTTCAGGATTTTGAGGCTGATTCACAAGACAAATCTGGTCTCTGGCCTTGGTCAGTACTGATGAAAGCAATTAATCAAAATAAAACTCAAACTAAAACTACTTATCGACTCAAACCTCTAAATTCTAAACTGGAATCAAGGAGCTGGTTCTGTCGCTGTCTTTTTAATTCTGGTCCATTTTAAGGACGTCTGTGAGAAGTGGGGCATGCTGGGAGTATTTCTGTCGACATTTCTCAGGTCGTCGTCCTCTCTGACCTCGTCTTCACACCAGAGACTTCAGTCTGTCCACAGTCGTCCAATTAGCCCTGACCTTCCTCCTGATTTCCATTCAGACACTTTTATCTCCCACAGCTCCTTCAGTCTGACACTTTTTTATCTCAGCGTGCTTTAATTTTCTGTCTCTTCTCCTTCTATCAAGCCTGGTTCTGTCTTATTTCTTCATCCTTCTCTCCTTTAAACTCAGCTGGTCATTTTTATGTCTTCATAAACTAATTTCTGATTTGATCCTTTCTCTGCTCTGCATTTTAATAAAATATCCCCCATCACTTCAAATATTGGCCGAAACCTTGTTCAGGGTTGAGTCAGAGCTCTGCAGTTGGTCTTTGTAAAATCATTTATTTCAAATACTGAGTAACACTGAGAACCAAATGATTCCATGTCGAGTCCAACGTGAAGGGGCTGCATTGGTTTTATTCTCATTATTCTTTTATTTTTCGCTGCTAAAAATGTGGCAAAAACTGTAGCATTTAGAAAAATGAACCTTCATGATATGGTCCCAGATTCCAGCCACGACTCAGGTACTGCAGCCATAGGTGGCGCTGCTGTAATCAACTCTACATTTTCACAATTATCTCAAAAACAGTTTGGTCTAGAGTCAGAATTCCTTTACTGTTTAAATCTCTCAAACCATCTGCATCTTTGATCCATTGATCTTCTGACGTCGTGTTTTCCAGACGTAGGTTCATATTTTACATCCTTTTTATGTCTGGACATGAATTAAAATGAGAAAACATGGACTGAGTACAACTACTAGTACTACTACATTTTCTATTATTGATTTACATCCTACAGGAGGTAAAGTTATTGTACAAATATGACAAAACACAGAAGATCACAGATGTTTGTATACAGTTTGTGACGGTTTTACGTGTTTTTTACTCATATCTCCACCAGCTGCAAAATCAGACGGAGCTGAAGGCGACCACGGCCGAGCGCGCCGCCTTCTTCCTGGACGCCGCCCTGACGGCGAGGAGGAGCAGCCGGACGCCCGACGACCAGGAGGCCCGAAGGAACTCCCACTTCCTGTTCACCCTCCACCTTTACCAGGAGCGACAGGACAAGAGCAACAAGGCAGCCGGTCAGTGTGTGTTATTACTGAGTTATTAATGTCTGCACGTCCACACGTTTCTGAGCTTCAGCACAATTAAACCTGTCTCTATAAAACATGCATCAACAGTTTAAATATGTTATGTTTGGAGATTAAAGTCATACATTTAGGAGGAAAAAACAGACAAAGTCCTGTAAAGTGTAACGTATCTGAGTGGGTTGTTGGGCTGGAACCAGAGTTAATGTTTAAATATATAGTGTTTTCATTTTGTTAAGTTTCACCAACAAAACTACTGGGTTAGGTTTAGTTAAACATCGTGGTTTGCTCCAGTTTTGATTCGTTGCCTCGTTTTGATAATGAACAGTTGGGTTTGTTTCCTCTTCTGACGTCATGAGCCTTCAATGCTCTGCTTGGTCTCGGGATGAGCTGCAGTTTGGTCTTTAGTTTATTTTTCCTGGTTTTGTGGTGGATTGAGGTGATTGAAGATGTAGCAGGTGTTTGTCCTTCATCTGGTGTGAATTAGTAGAAATGAAATTGAAACACTATATATTTAAAGA
Organism: Coranthus polyacanthus; assembly: GCA_037367275.1. Taxonomy (NCBI): domain Eukaryota; kingdom Metazoa; phylum Chordata; class Actinopteri; order Kurtiformes; family Apogonidae; genus Coranthus; species Coranthus polyacanthus. The sequence continues at coordinate 577,227 of JAPQRN010000017.1, read as the reverse complement.
GGAACTTGAACGTAAACCCCAGAGCAACACAACCTCCTCAGCCAGACTACGTTCAGAAACTCTGCAGGACTTCATCTGTATTTACACATAACGTGGCTTACTAGTTTTCCACATTTTTGTCTTGTAAAGGTACCACTTTTAGGGTTTTTCTTCCAAATATTACCCCCCCTCCTAAATGCTGTCGTACAGATTGAAGCTGAGCAGCAAAACGTGTCCATTCATGACACTGGTTCTCCTTTCTCACCATTAAACATTCAAACCTGCTCCAGTCTCTGTAACTGTGTCCAGTGTGAAGGTTTCAGAGTCTTTAGGTGTGTGTTTGGTTTAAATGGTGAAACAGCAGCTCGTAGACTCTGACTTCAGGCACAAATAAACCATTAGCTCTTTTTTTTCCAACCATGTAGCCACTAATTAGCTTCATTTGAAGCTGCCGACGTGTTCAATAAGTCCATTAACCGGTAGAGAGGCTCCACTAACGCCGCCTCCGCCCACGTCTACCTGTCACTGCACAGACGTTTCTACACTTATTAGTGTTTAATGCTGCAGCGTCCGCGGCTGAATAAATCTACATGGATAAAAAGGCTGGGCGTCCTGCAGTGTTTACGCTCTCAGCTGATCTCAGCAGTTTGAGGATCCTGCTGATCGTTCACACCATCATTTCTCTGAGTTAATGAAGTGAGCATCACACTGATACCAGAAGACACTTCATGAATAAACGGGGGTTAGTGTTGATATCAGCTGATCTTCAGTGAGTTAAAGTCACAGGTTTCATGACAAACCGAGACCCCGATCAGACCTGCAGTAACATCCATCTTGACAAATCTGATCGTTTTGTTCTCTGCGAGGAAACAGAATATCCATAGTTTACACAATCCAGTAGAAATTCATAAACATGTCATTTAATCTTTTTACGAAACAAGACGTATCAAGATAAAATGAGAAAAAGTGTTTTAACTGAGAATGTAAATAAATGAAACCCTAAAGACAAAAGAGACACATATATCTGGATACATGATAGTTCTAGTTTTACGTGTCAGCTCTGACCTGGTGGAAAAGACCCACGAGGGGAATCGGCGGACGGTGTTTGAGCATCAAAAGACGATTCAACCTATTTAAACATGAAGAAATAAGGAAGACCAGATGACAGATGCTGATGGTCTTTCATTGTTGCTGCTCTTTTTACTTGATAAATGACTTCAAACAACAAATCAATCATGAAAGGAGCTGCTGACTGCTCTCCTGTCTATAATCTAATCCATGTATGGATCGGTCCTTTAACCGAGCCTCCGTTTCTTTACTAACGAGAGGTTTAATCCCCGTCAGTGTCGGGTCGGAGTCGCCTCCACCTCCTGGATCTGGGAAGCTGTGAGACGGACATCAGCCGGACCCGGGAGGGAGGAGGAGGCCAGTGTCTGTCTCTGTCTGCGCTGGGAAACGTGGTCCTCGCCCTCGCCAACGGGGCCAAGCACGTCCCTTACAGGTACCGGTCAGGGGTCGAAGGTCGCCACAACAACAACAACAACAACAACAACAACAGATGGAGGCGCTGAGAGGGGATGTGATGAATATTTAATGAGCTTAGAGTCAGGTTGATTACACTGATGAATAAATCACTTTGTGATGCTAAACGATGTTTTGTTGGTTTTGTCTCATTTTGAAGCTTTGTAACGATTTTTCACTCGTTAAAACAAATGAAGCTACTGAAGTGAAATGAATTAAAACAGGATTGTGTAGCATTATTTATTTATTTACCTATTCTGAAAAACATTCTATGTTAAAAATAAAAATTAAAAGATGAGAAACATTTAGTGTATTTAGAACTGGATCAGAATTATTTCACAGAACAGGATAATATATTTTTTCAGATACATTTTTAAAGGCACAGTTTGTAATGTTAAAAAACACCGTATAGACCCTGGTCGTTACGTACTTTACCTTTAAATAAATATTTTAAATAACATCCTCTTTGTCCGAGGCTGAGGCGAGATCAAGTAAACGTGGTCGATTCTGGGACGAGGCCGAGACCTTCAGGAAGAGGTTTTGAAACGGTGTCAAGATAAAGACCACGGAGAAGCAGCAGGACACATAACGTCCTCTGACCACGACCCTTGGAGTTGTTTTAATAAGAATTATTAACTATTGCTAATTATTTCTCAAGCTTTCAGTTCTTCAATCGGCCCATTTAAAATGTCTTTAATACGTATTTATTACATGTGGGACAAAGTGCAGCCTTGCTTATGTTTAAGATTGAATCCATAACTAATGTCATTCTTTGTAATATAATATTACAGTGCTCCTATCGACTTATTCTCCTGCTTTGCTCAACAGTTGTTTAGCTGTGACCTGTTGGCTTGGAGTGAAAAGACGCCTCGTAGACGTGAAGACGCGTCGGTCCCCGTTTTGTTGTCGAGTTAAAAACAAAGGGATGTAGAAAAGCTTAGATATGACTATTAAAATTCAGTTTATGATCAGTGTGAGTGTACGTCTGAGTCTTTTCAAAGCGCGACTTTTCATTTCACATCACATGTTTTTCAAAGTGGAGCTTCATTAATGTGAAATGAGAGCTCCGTCCTTTTCGCCTTTCTGTTGCATGGTGTAATGAATGGTTTCTGGGATCCTGTGGGGTTTCTTTTTCCCTTTTCTTTTTTGGATAACGAGGGGTGTCTTGATGTATTATTCAGGGACAGCAAGCTCACCATGCTGCTCAGCGAGTCCCTGGGCAACATCAACTGTCGAACCACCATGATCGCACACGTCTCCGACTCGCCGGCCAACTTCATGGAGACGCTGACCACGGTGCAGCTGGCCTCCCGCATCCACCGCATGAGGAAGAAGAAGTCCAAGGTACTGTGTGCTCACGTCATCTAACTTTTAAGAGTTGTCGAATCTCTGTCAGGAATCACTGATTGTTAAAAATTAAATGTATGTCTGTAGTAGCTCCAGTTCTGCACATCTGCAAAAGTTCCCCTTCAGGTTTTTCATCATTTTCTTTTTAAGTAGCTTAAAAAAACTAAGAAAACATAGTGAAAGCAGAGAACTGAAAGTCACTACGTCATTCTGTTGCAACAGAGATACTTTTCTGTCCTTTTGGACTGAACGTGGTTCTCAATCTTTGTTTTAATCTTTACTATTGTCAAACACCTTGTATTGATAAGAAGTGAAACGTGTGCATAAATAAACCATATGATATTATTAAGAATGAATGAGACACAATGATATTTAATCTTTTAAACTCTTTTCACTTATTATTCAATTTTACTGGAGCTCGACAACAGTGGAACATAGAAATAGATTTAAAGTAAAATATAATGCATTTAGGACTTTTTGGGGGTGATTTCCCTCATTTTCTACTAAATGAATGGAGATAAATTAAACTCTTGAAAGTCAACTATAAACCTGTGATAAAAACAACTGAACTGAAAGTGAAGATCCACGTTTAAAAGGTTCATCAACTATTAATTAAAGATTAAACGTCTGTCTCTGAGGTTCAGTGACAGTGAAAACATTTTAATCTATGATGTAAATGTGTGCATCAGGTCAGAGGTAAATCAGGGTTTTCTACCTTCATGTGACATATAATCAATAACGCTGCAGAATATCCTCCGTGGTCAGATGAGATCGACTTTCATCCTCATTAGACGCAGCGACAGGCTCAATATTTATTTTATAGATTGAAAAGCCATATGGAAATATGAGCTATGAGCGTATTTATCTCATCGACGTAATGCACTTTTAACCCCTCGCTCTATCGATGCTGAACTCTAATGGATTCGTGTGCAGTGAACGTGTCCTCGGACGTGGAAGAAGTATTTAGAAAAAGTACAGGTATCAGCGTAAAAATACTTCACTACAAGTAAAAGACTTTAATGAAAACTCGTAGTGAAGTAAAAGTACAGAGGGATTTACAGCAAAAGGTAGTTAACATGTAAAGACGTCGATATGATGACACAGCGTTTTCACAAAACGCTAGAATTTGAAAACCCACCCCTTCCCTCTGCAGCTTCTCCTTTCAGTCCAAATCTACGACTAAATATAAAGATAGATGTGTGCGATCTTCTGTGTGGATCCACAGAGTCGAGCAGTAGAGTCACATCTCAATCTGATCAGTGATCAGTAATTACAGCTGTCAGTCACATATTTAACCCCTACCTGTCTGAGTCCAGAGAAGGAGGTAGAATTCTAATTTCTTCTCAGACACTTGAATAACAATATGATGGGATTCATGACCAATGACAAAAACTGCAGCTTGACCAAAATGACCAAAATGTCTTGGATGCATCACCTAATCCTAATAATGGTAAGGAAAACCCTAATAAAGCTGCAGAAAATGGAAATACTCAAGTAAAGTACAAGTATGTGCAGTAAAGTACTTGTTAGTTTCCAGCACTGTGTGTTGATGTTAAAAGTGTTTTTTTGCAGTACGCATCTAGCTCATCTGGAGGGGAAAGTTCTTGTGAAGAAGGTCCATCATGTCGACCTCCCCACCTCCGACCCTTCCACCCTCGGACGGTAGCCCTGGACCCGGACACCCCCCTGCTGCTCTCCAGTGATCCAGACTACTCCTCCAGCAGCGAACACTCCTGTGACACCGTCATCTACATTGGGCCTGGAGGAGTCGCCATCTCCGACCGAGAACTGAGCGACAACGAGGGGCCGCCCTCCTTCGTGCCCATCATCCCCTCCCTGAACAAAAAGCGGGTCAAAGATGCTCCCAGAACTGACGGCGACCACTTGAAGTGTAACACGTTTGCAGAGCTGCAGGAGAGACTGGACTGCATCGATGGCAGCGAGGGTCCGGCCACCTTCAGCACAGAGGGCAAAACAGGACAAGCTCTTAAGACTGGACCCAACAAACCCACAGAGGCTACATGTCCTCCCAAACCAGATAAGACCTCATTCCAGACATCTTCAGAAAGCACAAACAAACCTAACCAGGAATACAAGCTCCCCTCAGCCAGTGTAATCATGGACAAACGGACCAGTGCAGATGGAGAGAAACTTTCCACCCCCCCTTTACAACCATGTGTGGTTAAACCTCTTGGACCTCTTTCCCAGGACTCAGAGCCTGTGGTGCGGGAGAAAGTCTACCTCAAAGGAGGTGTACCCAAACCGACTGCCTCACCATCCTTACCCAGGACATCCAGGGCAGCGTTTGAGCCTGGGGAGGGTGTTGGCAGGACTCCTCCAGTGGGCATGAGTCAACAAGCTCTGAGGCAACAACCCGACATGGAAAGAGATCCTCATACAAGCACACTCCGGACTGCGATGTTCGGACAATGTCTGGACAGGGACTTCCTGAGGACTACTGTAACCCTGCAGCAGCCTGTGGAGCTGAACGGAGAGGATGAGCTTGTGTTCACATTCGTGGAGGAGCTTCCTGATGGACTCCTCCCAGACAATGGCCGGCCCTCCAACATCCTCAGTTTCAACAGAGACTGCTCTCTGCAGGTCTTATCCTCGGGCTCTCGTCCCGTTAGCATCATCAGCAGTATTAACGACGAATATGATGCTTACACTTCCCAACACAGAGCAGAGGGAAGTGGCTCTGATGTTTCTCACCATGGCAACAAGCCGTCATGGCGAAGTGAAGCTGCCACAGATTCAGCTGAAAGTGAAACAAACAGAGTTTATTTGAGGAGCAAAAACAAACCAACAGAGATCACATCCACTCTGACCTCACCCCGTGTTTTTCACAGAGAGCCATTTTTGCAAAAAAGCTCACTGAATGACAGCGGGGTCTGTTTCCCAGAGCTGGACAGTGACCCTAGTACTCCTAATAAACCTTTTACCAAGTGCCCTCCTTTCCTGAACTCAACCAAAGCCTCGCTCAAAAACACCAAGGTGAGAGCCAGTTCTTCAGAGTCAGCACAAATCCCACATCACGCTGCCCATTCCAGTCTTCCCAGGAAAACCAAGCCTACCTCATCCGCCACAGTGGGCTGCAGCAGACTGGAAGGCAGGCAGGATGGTGTTTGTATTCAAGGAAACAGTTATTCTGATCCCAGAGAGGTCGAGGGTCTCTCTGTTGCTAAACCACCGAGAAGTGGCACAAACAGTGTTTTCTCCAAGCGGCCCGGTGGGAACAGTAACAGTGTACCTCGTCCACCAAAGCCACAAGTGTCATCTTCGACTCAGAGGGTGGTGGACGGCTGTGAGAAGTCCAGCAGCCGCAGAGGAGACACTCTTATCAAACTACCACGACTCACCCGAGGAGCCACGACTCTGGGAACTGTTTCATCTGAGTCTAAATGGGCTCATGAAGGCGCTGCAGCTACAGGAACCCTGAGGTTTTCTTCTTTAGGAAAAAAATCTAATGGCCATAAAAGCAGCTTTATCTCCAAGTCTGGATCTGGAAACATCTCTCCGTCAAGCCAAGAACAAAAGCCAAGGACTGCGCTATCGCCAAGTGCCTTAAAAACAAGCAGTGACGTTGGAAAGTCTTCATTCCCCAAAGTATCAACTTCAGAGGAAGAATTCACGACCAGGCTCCGAGCGGATTCTTTCAGCCACAGGACGTCTAGTTTAAAAACCGATCATTCAGCCAGAACATCATCCAGCTTGAAGACACGAGGAGCCAAAGCTGATTCTTCAAGGTACTTCGGTAGTCTGATGTCTCTGGAGAGGTGCGACAGTGCAGCATCAGTCGGTTTTAAGCCCGGACTCTACCGGGAGAACAGTGGTGTTAGTTTGGCAGGTAACAGTAGATCCAACAGATCAGTGCCAAGACTCGGGGTTCCAGCATCCACTTCCATGTCTTCCTCTTCCTCCCAGGTTCCTCCCAGTGTTTTTACAAGTACAACCAAACTTGTGCAGCTCAAAGGCAGCAGCAGCAGCAGCACAAGAGCAGCAGCTTCTGGTGGGTTAAAGGTTCGAACACTGTCTGCTAGCAGTTCAAAGAGCCCCAGTTCTTCCCCAAAACCTCCTGATATCGCCACTGGACGCACTACCAGCCTACCTCCAACTGGCAGGTCCCCAGCTCGGTCGAGTGTTGGAGCCAAGCCAGGAAGAGGCACCATCATGGGCACGAAGCAGGCCATCAGTAGGGCGGCCAACAGCCGGGTTAGCGAGCTCGCCGCTGGGAGCCAAAGGAAGCCGTTCAATAGGGAACTAACTGGAAACACCGGTAGTGACAGCGGAACAAGCAGCATCAGCGGGTCGCCAACCAACACGGGGCTGCCATCACCTTACAGCAAAATCACTGCACCGCGGAGGCCTCAGCGCTACAGCAGCGGCCACGGCAGCGACAACAGCAGCATCCTGAGCGGGGAGCTGCCGCCCGCCATGGGACGCACCGCCCTGTTCTACCACAGCGGAGGCAGCAGCGGGTACGAAAGCATGATCCGAGACAGCGAGACCACCGGCAGCACCTCGTCCGCACACGACTCCATGAGCGAGAGCGGAGCGTCGTCGTCCAACAGGGGAAGAGTTTCCAAGTCGCCGAAGAAGAGAGGAAATGGTGAGTCTCTGATACCAAGCATGTCTGATCTGACTAATCTAAACTATCAATATCAGCAGAACTTGGCTCTGATATTGGTAGATAATAGTCTTCTCAACTGGAATTACTGACGTTGATGAAAAATAATAGCTGAAAAAATGTTGATGATGGTCAGTTTCTGATTTGTGAATTTCCCTACATGTATCTATAGCTGCTATGATTAATCAGTGAATTGAGTTTATTTGCCAACTATTAAATTAATTGCCAACTATTTTGGTAATCCATTAATTGATAATATTTTGGAAAAAAAACCTTCTTAAATGTGAATATTTTCTGGTTTCTCTCCTCCTCTGTGACAGTAAAATCGACAATGAAAATAATGATTAGTTGCAGCCCTGATAGTTTTATTTCCTTTCTATTTATTGTTGGAATTCATAACAGCAAACCTTTGAATGTTCGGCTTTGACATTCAACAGCTCGATCCAAAAAGTGACAGAGTCGTGAAAGTCGTCTCTCCTGGAGCGACGTGTAGAATTTCCATATTTATGGCTTTTTCGTCCAAAATGTGCCTTTATCTGTCAGAGTGTGTGATGAGGGGATGAAAGGTTCAGTACAATGTTTCCATGAATGCAGAGCAGAGTGAAGAGCAGGTATTATCAAAGCTCCTCGAGGATACATCAGTGCAGGAATTTATCATCACATCGACATGCGTGCACATTATCCGGCCTGTGTTGTGTGGCTTCCAGCGGCTGATTGTGATTCATGTGGCTCGTTCGCAGCAGGTCGTGCAGCCTGATGCATATGGAAACAGCTCTCTTGTGATCCGGCTGCCATCAGTCTGTGCATCTTGGCTCGTTTCTGCCTCATGAATATTTCATGAAGCCGCAGCGATTCCCGGTGTACATATCCAACTCCAATTATCACCCACACACCCACTCCACAGCACTCCAGAGCACACACACCCCCTCGGCCCCCCTCAATCTGTCACTGGAGTCCACGCCATTTATACAGACTGTTTCAATAATCACTCATGGCTTTTCGCTTGTTGTTTATGCTCATATTTTTGCTCTAAAATGAATGAATGAATGACTACGTACAGCCGCTTGTACAAAGTCATTAAAATGATGACCTGAGGTCTCCGGGTCGACAGCGGTGGCGTTAAGTCACGTTAAGTCAAGTTAAGCTGATGACGATGATGAGGCTAACTAGAAATAATGAGCCACGTGGTCCAGACTAATGTTCTGAAATCATCTCTGAACATTTGAACATGTTTGAAACATGTATCACATGATGCCACTGGACACAGAAATTATCACATGTATGGGCTGAATGTATGAATGTTTTAATAACTTTTGTTCTGTTTATGTTGTCGTTGCATCTTTTCCAATGTTTTGTCGTGTTAAAGGCAGAACTACATTAATACGGAGTGGTTTTACTGTGGTGTTATAAATACTTACAGTATATTATGGACTGGATGTACGAATGCTTTGCAGTTTCCTTTAAGTCTTTTGTTTTCATGTGTTACTTTCTGCTGCTCTGTCAGGTTTCTTGCGGCGCCGTCTGATCCCTGCTCCGCTTCCAGACACGTCCACTCTGGGCCTGAAGGTGGGCGGGCAGTGGGTGGACCTGCCCCCGCTGGGCGGGACCCTGAAGGAGCCCTTCGAGATAAAGGTGTACGAGATCGACGACGTGGAGCGTCTGCAGAGGAGGAGGGAGGTGACGGGGTCAGAGGTCAGTAGTTAATGAGAGGCTGATGCATTGTTTGAAGGCCGGACGACGGTACGAGTGGCTCCACGAAATGTCAAGTAAACAAAGTCACAAAATGGAAAATTAATGTAGAGTCATGTGTATTTCCATAAACAGGTTTTTCGTGAATAAAGTAGTGTGTGGTGTGGTCACAAGGTGGCGCTGTAGGCAGTGTTTCACATGGCTCTAATAAACAGCAGAAGAACATTATGGAAGCACAGCTAATGAGACAGAACGTACATCCAAATGTATCATACATTTTAATCTGAAGCATGATTGTGTTTCAGATTCATAAGTGCATGACCTCCTTCACGTTGTATGTGAGTTTATCACTGATCTGGTTTGTGTTAATTGATTCAGATGTGTGATGGGGATCGGACTGTCTTTAACGCCGTCTTCTCTGTTTTAACGGGTCATTAACCTTCAGCAGCGACCGCTGAAGAACAGACATTAGTTGATCCGTGAAGGGGACGTTCAGATTTATGTCAGTGACAGAAACATGAGCTGCCGTTCGTTTTTTACAGACTGATCTATCGGATGCATTTTCAGTTTGTTTTCTGCTTCTGTTTTCTCTCTGCAGCCGTTCCATGATGTTGAAAAGGTAACACTGATTTCTTTTTGTTTTCATACAGATTTCACGACATAGAGTTGTTCTAAATGTTCGACTGTGGTGTGAAAGATCAAGAAGATTTTAAAACAGGAAGTGCTATCACAGTTCAGTCATATATTTCCATTTAAAATATCTAAAAACATGTTTTAGTGTTTAGTATCACTTTCAACTTTCACAGATTCATTCAACCATTCATTCATTAAGTGAATGGAGGATATTTATTGTCTTAGTTGAGCTCTTTTTAACCCCAACACTAAACTTGAGAATGTTGAAATGTTGGTAAATTGGTGAATAAAGAAGTCTGTTTTTGTTGTCGGTTCTACGTCTGTATGAGCAGTCAGTGATTATCCAATCAGGGATCAGTGGGCACTTGTTTCGTTCTGTCTTGTTGAGTTTATCTGCAGCAGAGTCGACCTTTGTGTGGATTAAAGAATGAATGAATAACGTCTATGTCGCTTGGTTGTTCTTCATCTGTTTAAAAGTATGTCCTGCCTCCAGCTCGCGTCGTCCCTTTTACCTGTGTTTGTCTTAAACACCTGTAATTAAAGGGAGCTGATCCATTGTGTCACCTGTTCCTCACCGCCCTCGGTGTCTGGCCCTAATCCTCCCAGATTAAGTCTACAGCCTGCAGATTAGCGCCCTTGCTAATTTTATCTGCAGCTCGTTCCTAATTAAATCCAGCGGTGGACGCACAGCGAAGTCTCAGAGACTTGTACTAATCCTCTGGTATAAACCGAGCGGCGCTTCACATCACTCTCGGAGGGAGACGGGTGTGGAGTGGAGGCAGGTGGATCTGACTCGGTGTCTGTTCCGTCCTCAGGGGCTGCTCTACTTCAACGCTCGGCTCAGGATGCTGGAGAAGCGGCAGCAGCTGATCAGGGAGCTGAAGACCAAACACGAGAGGCTGAAGGCGGAGCTGGAAGAGGCCAAGAGCCGACTGATGCTCGACCCCGGCAAATGGAGCGGAGAGTGTGAGTAGAAACCCTGAACGCACCACACGGTGATCTCTGAACACCAACACCTTGACCTTTGAACTGTCCTGAACCGAGGCCTGGTGGTCTGCTGAAAGTCCACCATCTGGACACGGACCAAAGAGAAAACCATATTGTGACTGTTTCAGTTTAGTCTGGTAAAGTCTGCTGCTTGTGTTGTAACGTTGCAGGTCTATCATCGCACTAAAATACAGCTCAGGTCAGATGTTATTGTATGAAACACTACATCCAACTGGAACAGTTTGAAACATGGATGGAAACACACATTTATTCTCATTTTCTTTTGCAGATTTTCTGAAACTTTGATTAAAATGTGCAACACATTTAGATGTAAACCCACCTAGTGTGTGAACGTTACCAAACCAAACCAGCTCCCTCTGGTGACCGAGAGGGTTTTAAGACTATTACTGAAAACAGCAACTTTTTATGATGGATTTTTGCAGCTATGTTTTGTAACTGAACAAAATCTTATATAAGATAATCAGATAATTATACATTATGAAGATATATATTCCATTTAACATCATGCATAAAATGATCCAAAAAACCTTCAAGTCGCTGTTTAAACGTTTGACTGCTCTCCTGTTTGACTTCACAACTTTCTCTGTTTTCATGTCTCCACATGTACATACATGTACACGCATTAAACTCCACTTACTAGACCATTTTTCTACACAGTCTGTGGTTGAAGTTACTTTAAAACACCAGTGTCTCACAACTAGAAGATTAAGACTAAGAGAACGCACAGACCTGAAAGAACAAAACCAAACCAACAAAAACCACAGAACAGAACAGTCCACCTCTTGAAGTCAGATTCACTGTTCTTTGTTTCACGTTGTTCTAACCTGTGATAGAAGTTATTTAAACTCAGGCTGGTGTCCTGGCTCAGTGTTACTGTGACCTTTTCCTCCGAGGAGATGGAGATGAACATTAAACTCCCTGCTGTCGGGAGGTGATGCTGCTCTGTGGTTTATACAAACTGCAGCACAAACACACACCCTCACAGTGTGTTTCCTGCCGAGCGCCGGCGGCCTGAACCCGGCCTCTGAAAAAACCCTCCATCATGTTTCTATTCTTGGAGCGACCTGAACAACAGCGAACAGCTCGAGTGTTTGGAAGAGAGAGGGACAGGATTATAGGAATTATATGAACATCTTTTCATTATTTCTGTCAGAGGTTCAAGCCGTCCGGTCACTGCCAACAAAACCACACTCAACGTCTTAACGAGAGGCTTTAATAAGTAACGTCTAAAAATGTCAGGAGGTATTAAATTCAATGTGGGCAGAATGAATGAGTCTATTTTTATTCAGTTTTTATGTATTTTTATATGCGTACACTTGATCTGCTTTGAAACCTCGAAGAAGAACATGTTTCTGATTCAAGGACTGAAGAAAAAAATTCATCCAAATCATCAAAATCCAAAGAGTCGAAAAAAAAAGAAGGAAAAAAACAAAACTGTGATAAAAGGAATAACACAACAAAAAAGCAGAAAACACAGCGCTACAGCAGGATATGGTTCAGCAGGTCTTTGACCACTGGGGGGCGCTACAGTCTAACCTTTTAACCTCTGTCTCTTTGTCCCTTTGCAGTTGACGTGGACCAGGACCTGGACCGGGAGTCCCAGGAGTACCTGGAGGCTCTGGCTCAGGCCACGGCCGAGCTCGAGTACTGCGTCAACCTCTGCAAGTCCCGCGTCATGATGGAGACCTGCTTCGACATCGCCGTGACAACAGCCGCCGCCGCCGCGCAGGGGGGTCAACAGGAAGTGGAGGTGTGACGGGAGGCGGAGCATTTACACTTTAACCCCCATGGAAAATATTTAAAAAAAACAAGTTAAAACCTCTGAAAAGATGGAGAAACTGACGAGAAACAAAAGAGAAAAACTCCAAGAAAACACAAGAAATTTTAAAGTAAAACTCTGACTTTTGTGGATGAACGTGATTCTCTGCTGATACTGGATCAGATTATTGAAGACGACAGATTTAAAAATGGACGAAAGCTCTGGAAGTGCCTTTATATTTATTATTTAATTTAATATTTAAATTTATCGTCATTTTCTTTATTATCGTGGCCCTTTTGAAACAATGAGGATTATTTTTCCTGTTCGGATTTTTAAGAAGCTAAATGAACTCAACAAACCGTTAACATGCGTCAGACGTGGTGAAAATGTGATGCTTTATGGGACTTGACGAAACAGCGCCACCTAGAAAATTAGAAAAAAAGCAGCCCCTGCACGTGTTTTAATGTAGATGAACCAGATTTGGTGGAAACGTGTTATCAGGTCCAGATGCATAAAAAACCCTCTTGGAGCCAAACCCTAAACCCAACAGGAAGTCCACCATTTTGGTTTGAAATGCGTCTTCTTGCCCAGTTTTTTGTCATTTCCATCCTTTGTCCTGTTGACACAGGAAGTGATATTTCAGTCCTTTGAACGAGACCTGAAGACGCATGAGGGCCCGACCGTTGCTGCTTGCAGCTATAATTGAATCCTTTAATTTATCACAGTTTCATGTTTATTATTTAATTTATTCCTTTAATTTATGGTGGGTTTTGTATTTATCTTACTTGTTTTTATGGTGCTCGTGTTAAAGCCGACTTACCTGATATAACTTAGAGAATCTGTTATGCAACAATGTTTGATTTGGGAGAAAACAGTTCATTGATTAACAAAGTGTGTCTTTAGGTTTGACTGTTTATTACGGCAGCTTCATTGTTTGCCTTTAACACTGAGGCAGGGTTAATTCTTTACAAACTGAAACTGTTTAGTTTGTGGTTTCAATCCAGACACCAACGTTTCCAAAGAGAAAATTAAAAATAAATGAATTAAAAATATAAAACCAAGGCTGGAAACATGAAGCAGTAAAAACCAGCCTCACATTTAAAGTCCAAACTTCAGATTTTTATTAAAACTATAGAAAAAATGATCAACCATCATGAAAATGTGGATGTTTTTCCTTTTAATAAAACAAATGGATACATTTTATTTAGAAGCCACACATTATGATTTTATTTTTGATTAAGTTTTTCTTTTGTTAGAATAAAAATAAAAAGTTTAAATGTTTACTGAATAAAAGTAAAATGTTTAAATTAAATAAAAAGTTGAAGCAGATGAAAACAAAGTGAACGAAAAGTGAAGCATGAATATGTTTAATTTCTAATATTTCTGACTGTTTTTACTCCCTCGTTCTTTCTCAGGCTCTTTTTTAAAGTTTCTGCATGAAAAGTGTTTTTTTTAAGTGAGTCTTTGTTTTTTAAGTGACGTGAAACCTTTAAAAATATTTTTTATTTGTTTTTTTTACTGTACAGTTTTCTAAAGACAAAGTGTGGAAAAGAATGAAAATGCACAGGATGAGTTAATAAAACGTGAGAGTCTTCTGCGCTTTGTGTCTTTACCTTTACCTGTCAGGTGATGAAGCCCCACCCCCACAAGGTGGCTCCTCCCCCTCTGCCTTCTTCTTCTACAGGGTTTTTCAGGTTTCTACACATGTTCACTCGAAGCAGAGGAAACGAGACGAAAACAACGCAATGAGATGAAGTGAAATGAAAACAGTGTAAACCAATCATAAGAAGAAGAAAACTACATATAAAATGGAATGGACATACTGAGACAAAAACAACGTTAAAGATAAAAATTAAAAAGATGAAACAAGACGAAAACAAAGTAAAAGACGAAAATGATGTAAAGAATAAAACAAGACAAAGACGACATGAAAGACATAACAAAACATCAGAAGTTAATGAGAATCTGTTGTGTGGTTAAAGTGAAGACGACGCTGACATGTTTTAGTCTTCACTTGATATTTAGTTTTTATCACGTCCTCTCGTCTATTACATCACAGGATGTAGAAAAACGTGGTATTTCAGAGTCGTCCCACCTCGTTTCGCTGCTCGACGGCAGCGACGACGTCTGGAGATAAAGTCCTGTCTGAGTTAGTAAATGTCAGACACAGAGAGGAAACCTGGAGATAAGAAGTTTAATTTTAAAACCAAATGATGAGAAGTAACAGCTGATATTAGACATAAAAATAACTGTTATAGGTGATGATCAGGCTGTATTTAAAAGCTCAGGTTCAGTTTGTGAACTGAAAGGAAACGTGAGGAGGCGACAGTGATGGGATGAGACTCACCATGGCAACTGTTGCTATGGAGGATGAGGGATGAGAGACTGACCCTGAAGATGGAAACAGGAATGATTTGATGCTGTCAGGTGAAAAAGTATGTGATTGTGGTTGTGTATCTGTTAGAGATTATTTTCAGAAACAGTTTATTTGAATATTTTAAAGTGAGAGAGTTTTTTTAACGAGATTTTTAGAAAATGGAGGTTTTTTGTATCGTAAGACAGAAAAACAATAAAATACACTTTTAAAAAAACGTACATCAAATACAACAGGAAGAAAAAAATAAATGAGTCAGTAACACAAATACAAAGATTAAAACAGGACAACATGTGAAAACAGTGGAAAAAACACAAGCCGACATGGTTTCACATCACTGTTGAAAAGAGAAGACTCTGATCCAGTCTATGTGGATCCACGGAGAAGAGCAGTAGAGTCACATCTGACTGAATCTGATCATCTGTCAATCACATATTTAACCCCTACCTGTCTGAAAACTCCTGGGATTAGACAAAGTCTGTGTCTGAGACTTTCCTCTCAGACACTTGAATTAAAACATGATGAAAGGAAATTATGGAATTTATGACCAATGGCGACTAAAAAGACCAAGCGCTGCAGCTGTAAGAAGTGAGTGAGAAGGTCTACAGGAAGTACTTGATGACTCGGAAACAAGATAAAACTGAAAATTTTAAAAGAAGTTAAAAACTGCAGAGTTTACAGACAGAAGTTAAAACTGGTCTTCAGAATCAGTCAGAACCTCTGCTGTCAAACTGAAAACATTCTGCTCTGGATGAAGCGAGGCTGCCGTCGCCACGGCAACCGGGACAAAACACTTTTTTATTGACTCATTTCAGAGTAAATTATCCGTCTGTGAGGAGGAGGAGGAGGAGGAAACAGCCTCTTAATTAGTTTTTGTCACCTGACCTGTTAACTGCCAGGCGTTACCGCGGCAACAACCGGCCCTGTGATTTAAGGAGGCGTTTTTACTCCGGTCCTCGACACGTTTACACATCGTGGTCGACCACAGTGGACGCGAAAATAAAACTACGACATCAACAGCAGCTTCGCTTCATGTTTAAATCATTTCATTCGTTTTCAGATGTATTTGGGAAACTTTCCTCCTGCTCATGAAAAATACACGCATGTATTGGTTTTCATTTCATCACCGCAGTTCGTTTCCTGTTTGATCAGGTTTTAAAGCGGTGACAGATGAGTTCAGCCTGAGTTCAGCTGATCTTCAGACCAGCACTCACATTTACAGACGTATCGAACAGAACAAAAGATCTGTTTAATGTGGGACACGTGCCCATCGCTGAGACGTAGATGTACGTTCAGACATAAAGACGAACTTAGAAATCTCACTTCCACATTTATTGATGAACTACTTTGATGTTTGATGTTGTTTCAGATTTATTTATTTAGTTCTTTATGACTGACTCAGATGCTTCTTTGAGAAGCATGTTGTGTTTTCAGTGGTGACATGTTTTGAGGAGTCGTCACATCTTTTTTTTCCTGATTCAAACCGTCATTGTGTCGACCTTTAAAAATTCACTCTAACATGCACAGCTTTTTCAGAAAAAGACAAAATCCGTGACATTTAGTCTATGTAAACAGTGTCTGAACTGAACCGTAAACAGTTGAAAAACGATGTAAATCCACATCTTTTACATTTACAATCACACATCAACATTTCTGGTTAATTTTATATAATTGATCTAATTGTTAATTAAACGTCGCTGTATTGTTTATTTCTCTGAAAGTTAATGTTATTGATCCCATAGAGTTTGATTGACAGGAGAGTCTGTGAAAGGGGGCGGGGCTCATGAATATTAATGAGTTTAATTCCAGGATTAATTCACTGCAAATTAAACCACAGGAAAAACGAAAAACAACAACACACACAGCAGCTCATTAACTCTGAACATGTGTGTGTTTGATGTGTTTTTAACGTGTGTTTAATTGACATAAATCACGGCTGACTGTTCTCACAGGGATGAGCTTCATTTGTTGTTTGTTTGTTTGTTTCAGCTGCTTCTTTATTGCTTTTGTGTTTGTTTTTTCACTCTTGTCTGGGGAAAAGCTCACGTCTCCAAACGTTCAGTTTAAAATCTGAGAAACTGGAGACAACACAGGATTATGAACCAAAATGAATGAAATTCAGGATTCATCAGCTTCACACACAAAACATTACAAACATAATCATTTAGGCACAAATCATCTGAAACTGCAGTGTTTATTCAGACGACATCAAAATGAGCTGTAGTTTGTCCTAAAACACATGAAGAGTGTTTTTACAAATGGAGGTTTTCAAATCCTTTACTTCAGTAAAAGTATTAATACACATTGTGAAACACTCATCAAAATGAACAAAATAATTAACTGATAAAATGAACAGAACAGACCAGTCAACAAAATTAAAAAAAATAGACAAAAATATCAAAATAATCAAAACAACCCCCTGAGTTGAATCTTTTGGTTGACTGGTGTCTTATATTAATTTTACTATATAAATAACAAACATAAATTCACTGCGTTCAAACCTTAGTTTAGTCAAAGTAAGTTTAAACATTTACTCACATCACGTCGCTGTCAAATGTCAAAACTTTGCTTTTCACCCTGAAAAATGATCCTCACTCTATTGTTTAAATCTACAGTGTTTGATCATGTAGTCATTCAAGTGTCTGAGATGAAACATGAAGTCTACCTCCTTCCGTAAAATCCACCCTGTGTTTTCAGACCAGTAGTGACGGCTTAGTGTCGACTCTTTTCCACATCGATCTTTAGATAAAAGGCATTACACATTACACAGTTCTAACAAAGTACATGATTTGACTGTTACCACAATAGAAGGTGTTTAAAGCCCAGACAGACAGAGACTAAATAAAGGTCTGGTTATAATAATCATCTACTTCTAGTGATCAATTAGACCCAGCATACGAGGTTTTGACTGGACAGGAACCTGTGATCTGAAGCAGAGTTAAAACTCAGACAAATGTAGTGGAGTAAAAAGGACAATGTTTGTCTGTAGTTGTTTGATGTAGATGCAGAAAATGGAAAAGTAAAGTACAAGTAGCTCCAGTTTGTGCTGTTATTCTAAACTGAAACAAACTCAGTGAACTCTTAACCTTTGAGTCAATCTGTGTTTTCATCCTGAATGTTAAAAGTCATGAAATGATGGTGGATTCAGATTCCAACGTGTTCAGTCACTCAAAGTGTAAACTTTGTTATTGTTTTGGTTGTGCAGCGATGCTGCGTACATACTGAATAACTCTTTATGAAGTTATCATCCTGAACAGAAGCTGCTCTGCATGACTCCAGCTGCAGGAAGGAAGCAAACGTTGACACGTCTTCATTGCCTGAGCATCGTGTGATGTGAGACAGACAGGAAACAGGATGTCTGCAGGGAAATGACGGCAGATGAAAGAACAGAGTTGAGTGAGCAGTCAGTCACCTGCAGAGAGAGAAGAACCCGACCCAGATACAGAGAGAAGAACCCGATTCAGATGCAGAGAGAGAAGAACCCGATTCAGATGCAGAGAGAGAAGAACCCGACCCAGATACAGAGAGAAGAACCCGA
>JAPQRN010000017.1:547165-558652 GCA_037367275.1 Coranthus polyacanthus | reverse complement strand
TGATCTCCTTCATGTTGTCTCCACAGTGAACTGCTCACGGCTCCGTTCGTCTGTTTACGACAAACACTACATGATGTACATCACGTTGTCATGGTGATTCTTACTGATGGAATAAATGTAGAGAAGAGATGAGAAATAATAAAAACAACAGCATGAGGAGACAGTAAACAGAGGGTTATCTCTGTACATTGAAATGTTTCCAGCATTATCTTCTGATCAATTTATGATCATTTCTAACCATACAGGAGATGATTTCAATACTAAATGGTAAATACGATCTACTTTATGAATATTTAGTTGAAACCTGAAACACAATTGGAATCGAGTCAAGTCAATGGATATAAAACTATATATTTCATACATGAGACTGTTCGTCTTTTGAAAGCTTCTGACACACACAGGAACATATGAGTGTGTGACGTGACCCTGTCTGTCTTGTCATCAGTGAAAGTCCTGGAGAATCCGTATAAACCGCGTGAACCCTGAACCCGTTTGGCGTGGATCTGGAGAACAGGTGCCATTCCTCAATACAAACACAGAATATGCACATTAATCAGCTCCCTTTCAATTCAGATCTGATGAATTCCTTCAGTATGTCGGCCTCGCGCCGGCCTCGGGGGAGGGGCGAGGAGGGTCTTTGTTGGTAAAGAATGGGAGGGGTCACCCGTGGCGGGACATCCTGCAGCCGGCAGATGGCCGATAGGACGAGCAGACAAAAGTGAAGGCAGACTTTGTCCTTTCAGAGCTCGTCGTCTGAGCTGAAGAAACAAAACAGCCCTGACCTGAGGAGAAGGATGGATACTGGTGGAAAAGTAGAAGAACTAATTCTTTACTGCGGTGAAAGTGACAAAGTCCAGGCTCTGAAATGTCCTCAAAATGGAAAAGTCTATCGTTTCATCTTGTTTCATTTGTCGTGTGACATTTTCTCTGATGGATTCATCAAGGCGTCGTCTTGTCGTCGTGTCATTGTTTCATCATTTAAATCAGTCTCGATGTCGTGAAGACGCACAATGATGTCAAATAAAAATAATGGATAATTCACCTCAAATGTATTAAAATTAAAGCCTGTTTAGAAAATGTAAGGAGTAGAAAGTACAGATATTTGTGTTAAAATGTAGGAAGTAAAAGGTAAATAAACACTGAGTAAAGAACAGGTACTGAAACCTCTCGGTCCGTCCTGGTTTTCAGTTGAAGCTGCAGTAAAAGTTATTAAAACGCATCAGATAAAATAATGTGAAGTAATTAAAAAAGCAGATCGAAGGTTTTTCCAACATGGCAGCTCATTTCCTGAGCCGTCCTCAGAGAGGTCAGAGGTCACGACGGACTCGAGGTTCAGTGTGTTGCTGTAGAGGAGGGGCGTCGGCCATCCGGTCCCAGCTGAGGAGGAAGGAGGGGGGCGGGGGGAGCCGACGGCAGCACAATGCAGCGCTGACCCCGAACGCATCGCTGACCTTTGACCTCTGTCATTTAAACAAGATGGGAAGTGCTGAGGGGAAACCTCTGCAGCTGGAACAGAGTCGAGTGTTTTAATGCGACCGAGGCAACAGGTTCAGAAGAACATCTAGGAATAAAACATGAATGCTAAGAACTTTAGTCTGTACTAACTTCCATCAGTGTAAACCGCTACGAATCGGCATCACTGGAGGTTGAACGTCTGTAACAGACCTCGGACTCTCTTACATCAGTCAGTACTGACTTCAGTATCTGGACTTTACTGAGCATTTATTTAGAAGATTTTTAAACGTTTTTTTTTATATCTTTAACTTCATTTACGACTTGTTTTCTTTACTTCAAATTCACTTTACGTTTCATGGAAACACAGGTGTTGACAGTCTCTTATAAACTATAAAAATCTTTGACTGAAAAATCCATTTGAAGATGTTCTGTTAGACTGTGAAATGTTTTCCAGGTATTTCTCAACACTTTGTGCTTTGTTGGCGTCCACAACGTGAGGTTCTTGTAATAGTTTGTGTCTGATGACCTCAGCTTGTGATTGATGCTTGATTAAAGAACAATGAAAGGACCTGAAGAGAGAATGAGGAGAGAAGTGCTGAGTGTTCCTGAAAACCAAAATAAACAGCAGAGCAGAGGGAGGTTTGGTCCCAGAGAAGAACCTTAAGCAGGGACGTCATGGAAGAGCTTTGGAGGAGGAGGAGGAGGAGGAGGAGGAGGAGGAGGGATACAAAAGGAAAGTCTGTGCTGAAGCCCCTCCCTCCCTCTGTTCTCCCCCCTCAGATGAGGAGAGAGGTCGAGTGACATAGACCAACACTAGGAGACGCCGGGGGAGAGAGAGCGAGGCGGCAGCTGGAGTCGACAGAGGCTTCAGTCGTGAAGACGGAGACGAGCAAACATGACGGAGCTCAGGAGTTTCTGCCTCTGAGACAAACACAAAGCGATAAAACTCAACATTTCATGGATTTTAAAACACACTGAAGGCGGTGAGTGGATTTTATCTGTTCATCTGTTTATTCAGACTTTAAACCTCAGTTAGAAATGAAGATGTAATGATGATTTGGAACCGACACTTGTTTTATATTTGGATTCCTAGACATCTGTGGTGCTTGGATTTTTAACCATCATGCACCACAACCAAGAGAAAGAAAAAAAACTGTCCTCGAGCAGAAAGAGTTTGAGATGTTAAAATAAAACTGCAGCTCATTCCAGTTTTGAATTAATCTGACAAAGACACTGAGTTTATAAAAGACCAGAGGAAGTCAATAACAGTGTTTCTGTAAAATGTAAAGTGAATTGGAAATAAAGCTAATTAAAAAAAGCAAAGGTGCAAAAAGACAAAAAAATGTAAAAAGTTGGAAACTACAAGGAAGATGTAACGAGATGCAAGAAAACTTAGAGTAGAAAATGACAAAGTCGTAACGAGGTGCGAACAATGTGAAAATTGTAACAGGAAAAAAGTGACGTAAAAAACAAAAAGTCAGAAACTACAAGATTTAACAAGACAAAAATAACACAAAAGATGTAACAAGATGAAAACTGTGAAAAGATGAAAATGATGTAAAAGACACGATAAGATAGAAATTATCAAAAAACTTGAAAAGACAAAGATGTAACAAGATGAAAGTGATGTTATAGATAAAACAAGGTGAACATACATTCTGTTATTAAATGTGGAAAAACAGACTTAAAGATACTTTCTAAGCACTTTGTGACCTTTCATCTTTAACATCATCTAATCAAAGATTACAAAACCATTAATCAATCATTCAAAACAGCAGCCGGTGTTTTTTATTGATTCATTTCTTGATGAATTGTTGCAGCTCGAAACAAAACCGTTCCAACTCACTGGTCCAGTAACCTCAGTTTTCAGCTGCTTCACATGGTCTTCGTCAGCAGGTGGAGTCTGCCCCGTCGCCATGGAGACGGACCTGTCGACATCTGAGCCCTTTCAAAACCACAGCTGCAACAAGTCATCAATAATCAGCAGGGAAATTAATAAGCAGCTATTCAGAATTTTTTTCGCAGCACACTCTGTTTTAGGTTTAAAGAGGTTATTCAGGTTTTTACAAATTAAACCTACTCCCATGCATTTGGTATCTGACTGGACTGTGAATCTCTGATGGTATTTATCTTTTGAGGTGTTATTTCTCACATGTAGTTGTTGTAAAATAACTGTAAAGTTGCGGTGTATGAAGCAAAACTAACTCTGTGAAGGCACCTCTTAACATCAACCTGTTTAAGGGTTAGGGTAACATTCGGGCCATGTTTGAACTGATTTAGTTTAGGTTGTTAAACACAAATTATCAGATGTTCCCAAACGTTGGTATGTTCATAGAGCTTGTGCTTAGGTTAAGATTCCAGGAAAAGGATGGATGTTAAAAAGTTAAGCAGCTCAGGTGTGTTTTCTGGTGTCGTCGGGCTGCAGGTGGTGATGGGAAACGCAGACAGTCAGAGCAGCTTCGTTCCTCCTCCGAAGCCGTCCTCGCTCCGGGTCTCGTCCAGGAGGGACGAGGTGCCGTCCGCTCGCAGCTGGTGGAGGAGCAACAGGAGTCGTGGGAGGAGCTACCTGAGTCAGCCCGCCTCCTGGAAGTATGACCCTGCCCCCAAGATGAGGGCGGGGTCTCCTCACAGCTACCTGAGAGGGGAGCGAGCCCAGTTCGGCAGCGGAGTTAACGGGATGTCCCTGCAGAGCGGTGACGGCGGAGGAAGCCCCAAAGTGCTGCTCAGCAAAGACGGCAGCATGCGGGTGGAGTTCACCAACAGCAGGGTCGCCATGGAGACGCAGGGGCTGACCGCCTCAACCGGGACCGTCGCCACCGTCCCGGACCCCTCGCTCCGGACCAGTAAGGGCAGCTCTCTGAGCTCCGACGGCTCCTGGTACGACTCGCCGTGGGGCAATGGCGGCGAACTGAGCGACAGCGTGTTTGAGTGTGGACAGAGTGTGGACAATCGCAACGGATTTACCTCCTACTGCTCCACATACAACTCCTTCTTCTCATCGCAGGTGGACGATGTCTCACCTGGAGGATACAGCACCTGCTGCTCTGGCCGGACTGAGGACAGCGGCATCGGGGACTCAGTGATCCTGCAACCTGAGCCTGACTTCAGCCTGGTTCCACCTGTCGCAGAGGTTTTCACCAACCACAGCTCTCCACCTGCCTTCCCCACATCACCTGAGCTCCTGCAGCAGCACCGGACCACTTCCTCCTCCTCAGCGCTGCTGGATGATGTGATCCACGAGGAGGAGGGCTCAGGACGAGGTGAGCAGCACTACTCCTCCTGTACGCTGCCCTGCCGCCGGGTTGAGTCCAATACCAACACTAGCACCGGCAGCAGGAAGGACTTCCTGAAGAGTCGAATCAGACGGCTGAGCGACTGGACCGGAAGTCTGAGCAGGAAGAAGAGGAGGATCCAGGTGAGTTCTGCTGGTCTCACACACAGTTCATGTACAGTTCAGTTGGTTTAGAGTTATCTTAGTGAAGCTATAACACTGTGCTGGGCTGAACATGAACCCCACAGATTGTATGTGAATAAAGTGATCCTCTACTCAGTGTTAAAAACAAAAGCTCTGACATTAAATAGTCTCACAGTCTGTTAAGACTAAATCTACTCTCACCACTATATATTCAGTTCATTATGAGACTGTGATAGGCCCCATATTCTATATACTTTATGGGAAACAGATTTCTGCACATATCTACATTTTGCACTTTTAAACATTGATGAAATTTTGTACTCTGTAAACTCTCTGTAGGTTTGAAGTTCTGTGTTCTGAAATTTGTGTTTTTCCTCCTCAGGAACCGTACGGTGGCGACACTGGTGGTGATGTTTTTAATAACAAACTGGACTCCAGTAGGTTCTGGTCCTGCAACCCTCTTCACAACCAGAACCAGTTCCCTCCGGTGTACTTCAGTTCTTCCAGGAGTTTGAACCAGAACCAGAGCAGCGATGCCCAGCGGCAGAACATCTACGAAAACTTCATGCAGGAGCTGGAGACGGGACGCAGCAGCACGGCCGAGCTCAGTGAAGCATCGGAGGAGGAAGACGAGGAGGAGGAGGATGAGGAGGAAGAGGAGGAGATGGAGGAGGACCTGGGACAGGGTCAGCAGCTGGAGGTTCTGTTTGAAAAGGACCCTGGAGTAGTGAGACGGGCCGGATGGCTCTCCTTTAAAGCTCTCCTCACCGTCAGCAAGGACCGGAAGCTGGAGCTGGTAGCCCGACGCAAGTGGAGACACTACTGGGTCACGCTGAAAGGTACCACCAACATCCACCAGAGAAATGAGACTTCAGAAATGTTCATCACTTTTTAATTTTATTGAGTCTTTCAGCTTGGTTTTTGATTTCATCTTAGTTTGAGTTAGTTTTGCAAGCACACAGTTTTAATTTATTGGGTTTTCAGATCAGTTACCAATTAAAGATTAACAACCGTTGAACTACAACTCCCAGGATGGATTTCAGCAACACACGTCCAATCACAGAGCCTCAAATTCTGTTTCTACAAAGGGTAGGCACAGGAAAATAGGCCTCTTCTCCGTGGCAAAAGCAGCTGAGGTTCATGGGGATCATAGTATTTAGAGTCAGTGAATAATTTTGAATGAGATGAAAGAGGTTTATTGTAAACAGAGAAGTTCAGTGGAGCAAGTATAGAGCCCTGAGGAACTCCACACTTAATGAGGTGATATTTGTGGAGTCTTTGGGTTTTGATTTGAGTTTAGTTTGAGTTAGTTTTATGAGTGCATGAGTAGTTTGGGTTTGGTTTTTATTTAGATGAATTGACTAGTTTTGAGGTTTTTCAGGCTTTTTGACTTGATTTATAGAAGCAGAAAAAGGCCGAATGACAGAATGTGTGACATCTAATATGATTTTCAAAACCATTCTTTATTAAAGGTTCCATATTGTGCTTTTTATTCTTGTTCAGCATGACCGTTCCTACCTTCAGTCCAGTTCAAATTTGACGTGGCCCATGAATCCCCACAAAACAATAATAAATGGACGGTTAATCCTTAATTTATGTTTCACAGAACAGACAGAGTATGTTTTTATGACACAGTATCATGTCCTATTTCAGAGTCAATTTCAGATTCAAAGTCAAGTTCGACCAGAACAGCCTCAACATACAAACATTTGTAGAACCTGTACAAATATACTTTTTTTAAAAACATTTACTTTTTGTGTTGTTACTGCTGTCAGATGTCAAAACAGTGTGTAAAGATTACACCGGAGGAAAACCAAAACCACCAACCACTGATTCTACCTGACGTCCTGTTGAGTTTTAGTTCATTGTTCGGTGTAGTTTTTACGTTTTGGTGTTTTGTTCTCAGGTTTCGTTAACTCTAATAACCCTGGTGACAGACAGGAGTGAAAGCAGTGTCATGTGACCTACAGGTTGTACTCTGCTGTTTTACGAGACGTACGGGAGGAGCGGCGGCGCTGACGTCGAGCTCTCTCCTCGATACGCTCTGCAGGCCGACGACAGCATCGTCCAGGCCGTCCCCGAACATCCCAAGAAGGAGCACATCTTCTGTCTGAGCAACGCTTTCGGAGACGTCTACCTGTTCCAGGTGAGAGACCGGACACGTTTCACACTTCAGTCCAGGTCCGGGTCGCCGCAGAGTTCCTGAATCGGATCTGATTCAATCTGGATTTGGTTTGGGATGTACTCATAGGAAATTTTGCGTTGATATGATGAATATAGTTGTCAAAGAAATCGTGCTGTTAATTCTACTTCTACATCTTTTCATTTTGTTTCATCTTTTAGAAATAATTTAAAATCAGAAATAATCGCCTTCAGTTTTCACTCAGGACCAAAACTCAGCCTTTAAACTGTAAATCTATCGTGATAATTATCGACATCTGTTGATATGAACATTGATATCATTCTAACATTATCTCCCAGCTTTCATTCAAATGAAGATCGATTTAAGTCTTATCTCTACTTAAATCTGTACTTGTTAAAGATCAACAGAATGAACAGTGTTTGTAAAACACGTCATCTTCATCATTCATTCAGCTCATACTGCTCTTTTCTGACGCCAGCGTTCTGATGCAGGATTTCAGAAGGTTTGAGTCCAGGGTTTACCTCTGAAATCTCTGCTGTCTGAGTGTTCTTGAAGGCACCACCAGGACCACTTCACAACCCTGTCACTGACTCCGTCATCATTAACTCTTACATCTGTAAATGTCAGCTCTGAGTGACTGTATGTCAACGTCTCTTTTCGAGTCCTCACGTGTCCTGACGCGTTGTTGTCGTATTTATTTCCCATCATGCTCTGTTTCTCCAGGACAGTGTGAATGAATGCGACGTCGTGTTGTGGAGGTCGTGGTTTAATTTTTTTTCTCTCTGCAGAACCACAAACATTTTAGGATTTTCTCTGTTTTACTCCATAATGATGGTGTTACTTCAGGCATTTCCTGTCGTCACTGGAAAACGTAGAGAGTAGTTTAACCCTTCCAACGCCACCTCCTGTCTGTATTTACAGGGTTACAGTTTGAACTCCATTTCTTTCATCTGATATTTAAGTTAAAAGCAGAGTTGTGGGTTCTCAGCTCCTGTTTGCTCTGTTTTCATGGATCCACAGACGACTTAATGTGAGGCTGAAGACTGAGGCTGCTTGGCAGACTGTACCTCCTTCTTCTAGTTTTATGAATACAAATACACAAACTTGAAGTTCTCGTGCAGATTTATTTACAACATTACTTTCAAGCTTTGAATGTTTCCGACTCTATTTAAGCTCATACAAACACTGAACACTTTCTGTTTTGGTTCCATAAATGAAGCGCTCGTTTCTCGATACTAACAGGTGTTTTTACTGTCACAGGATTAACTGGTTCTTTTATTGTGAAAAGGAGCATTTGTTGCAGTAATTAGCCGGGTGCCGTGACTCCCATTAGAGGGCTTTTACCCTCCTCCACCCTCCATCTTCAGCTCCTTTCAAATGTTGACAAAAGCTCCTCGACACCATTCCCTCCTCCTCCTCCTCAGTACCATGGAGATAGAGAGGAGATGTGTGATTTGTGTGTAAACACTCCACAGCTGAGAGGACGGAGACTCTGTGTGAAGTAAAGTAGCTCATGAAGAAGAAAATGGACATAAAGTGAAATGAGCTGTGACCTCTGACCTTCTCACCTCCTGCTTTTTGGCTGCACTTCGAGTTATAGAACCAGGTTTTAGGATTGTAAACAGAGGTGTTTAAGTCCAGTTTTCTCCAGTAGAAGTACTTCACATCAAATTAAAAACAGACTGAAAATAATGAACGTTGAGTTTTCAATGTCAGCAACAGAACTTGAAACGTCATGATGTCTTTTCTCCGCGATGGGGAAGGTGTTGTAAAATAAACACATCTCTGGTGTCCTTTGATTTTCTTTGTTTCGTCTCCTCTTCAAGTTGCGGATCTCAGACTTCCTTCTGTTTGTTTTAAAATGGTGAATAAAATGGACCTGTTTTCAGAGCACATTGTTTTCTCCTCAGGCCACCAACCAGACGGACCTGGAGAACTGGGTGACGGCCATCCACTCGGCCAGCGCCTCCCTGCTGGCCAAGCGTCAGGGGAAGGAGGACACTCTGCGCCTCCTCCGCAGCCAGAGCCACTCGCTGCTGCACAAGATCGACATGGACGGAAAGATGAAGAAGATGGCCGAGCTGCAGCTGTCCGTCATCAAGGAGCAGAAGAACAGGAAGGCGGTGGAGAACCAGGTGAGACACTCAGTGTTGAACGTAGTGGACTGTATTAAACCAAACCCAACCATGAACAGTTTAATGATGCTGTCGTCAGAACCAGATGATGTTGTGAATCCAGTTGGTTTTGTTGGTAATAAACAAATGAAGTAAATAGTTTGTGAATAGTTTACATTCACGATCCAGAGCAACATGTTGAAACTACGTCGACAATATTTGATTATTATTGTCAAACAAATCATAATATAGCTGCAGTTTTTGTGTCATTGCATCTTTGACATCTTTTCTCAACCTGTTGCATCTTTTGTCAATTTTTCTCTTGTTTGGTATTTTACGTTGCATCCTTTTTGTCAGTTCTGTTTAGTTGTATATGAACAGTACTCGTGGTTTCTTTCAGTTCGGTGTCTGGTCCAGCAAACAAAAGAAACGTTGTGAGTTCAGCATCAACTTTCATTTCTTCACTGGCTGAGAGTCGTCTCCAGTGGCGGAAACTACGCCAACTTTTATTTCTGTCACTTCTTTTCTTGTTCTTCACAGTGAGTGTGGTTTCTTCTGGACTGGGTTGTTTTGGTTGAGATAATGGTCACTTTGCAAAAGCTTCAGTCATTTTTGCATTCACCATTTACTGTTCCTCACAGAGAAAGAAAATGAAATATTACAAATTGCCCCTTTAAAAACATTTCCATGGTGTGAAAGTCAAACAGCGGCTCGGTGTCAGGGTCGATGACTCAGGACTTAGTTTTTCTTTACTCCCCAGGACCACGTGACCTGAGCTCAGGTTAAACATGTCTTCAACAGAGGATCGTCCTGCTGCCTTTAGCTCTGACATCCAGGGGAAACAGTACGAGTCATTACATAAGCCTGACGTTCTGGAAGCTGCACAGCTGAAGCTCACGTGGAGTCAGTTTAATATCGCTTCCAGATGTGTCGGGGGTTTTACCGGCAGCAACTGAAACAACACGGAGGCTTCCCGCCAACGATCCACAGAAATCACAGAGCAAATGCAGAAGTGGTGACAGAAGCGCCGACGGCAACATCCATCCACTAAATAAAACAGAAAAGAAAAGAGTGACGAGGAGGGTTTCAACGTAGAAAACACAAGAGGGATAAAAAACAGCAAGTAAGAAGAGAAAATGGTAAAAGAAATCAGTACCAATACCAATAAAAAGATAAGATCCTTTATCAGATGTGACTGTCAGCTGTACGTGTCATGTATCAGCTGGTTAATCTCTTTCTCTGAAATGTGAAACTGATCCCAGAGCTGCTGTTTGAACTCAGATTGGCAGCTAATCTCACTGCTCAGCTTCAATTACACTTTTACTCTGGGATTAAAAAACACCAGACACAGAAGTGAAGGTTAAAACAGAACCAAACGGAGTCAGGACGCTGTGAGTTTGTATCAGAGAAGAAGTTGAAGAATGTGGGAAAGAGTCGGAGGGAGTGAACGACAGAAGAAGAAGAAGGAGGATGAAAGGGACGACAGGATGGAGAGGAGGACTTCTGTGATGATTTAAGATGAGACGACTGATCTCAGCAGTTTACTGAGACCTTGAGTCGAAGAACTGAGTCTAAACCCAGATGTTTCCATATGTGACTCAATGCTGCTGTTTAATATAAAACCACTGCTGTCAAACCTGTACTGGTTCCTGAAATGTGAATAAACCCTGATCAGCTGTAACTTTCTGACACTGACAGGTGAAGTGGTTTATCACGATCCTGCTTTGAGATCGTTTCACCGCCCACACCGACCACCAAGTTGATGTGTAAAATGGGCAGCGTTTGGATCTGGTTGACTTTGACAAAGACCACATTGTGATGTGGACGACCGAGCCAAAGCATCAAAATGCAGGTTTTGTTGGGTGTTCCTGGTCTGCAGTGGTTAGTACTAAAAGTGGTCTAAGGAAGAAGAACCGGATCTCAGTCCAATCGAGCTGGACTTGAACGTTCATGTGACAGTTCTTCTAACTTATTTACCACAGATTGTTTAAATATTTTTAAGGCTTTTCATCTTGTTTAACCTTAAATGTTGGCTTTGCTCAGTCTTCAAAATGAGGAGATCATGGCTGGCTAAAACTGTCGATATGTGACTGTCTCAGATCCAGCAGTGGGAGCAGAACCTGGAGAAATTGAACCTGGATCTGTTCCGGCTCAGGTGTTACCAGTCCAGTCTGCAGGGCAGTGAGCCCCCGAACCCCAAGAGCCTCCTGGCTGTGGCGAGCCGGCCCTCCAAGAGCATGCTGGGACGCCTGGGGGTCTTCTCTGTGTCCTCCTTCCACGCCCTGGTAAGACCCTCAGAGAGCTGAACCTGGATCGGATCTAGTCCCAGACCTTGTGGTTTGTGTCTCTGTCTTCATGTG
>JAPQRN010000017.1:527309-542425 GCA_037367275.1 Coranthus polyacanthus | reverse complement strand
TTGTCTCTTTGTGTCTTCACGTGGTTTGTGTCTCTGTGTCTTCACGTGGTTTGTGTCTCTGTGTCTTCACGTGGTTTTTCTCTTTGTGTCTTCATTTAGTTTGTCTCTGTGTCTTCACGTGGTTTGTCTCTCTGTGTCTTCACGTGGTTTGTGTCTCTGTGTCTTCATGTGGTTTGTCTCTTTGTGTCTTCATTTAGTTTGTCTCTGTGTCTTCATGTGGTTTGTCTCTTTGTGTCTTCACGTGGTTTGTGTTTCTGTGTCTTCACGTGGTTTGTGTCTCTGTGTCTTCACGTGGTTTGTCTCTTTGTGTCTTCATGTGTTTTGTCTCTTTGTGTCTTCATGTGGTTTGTCTCTTTGTGTCTTCACGTGGTTTGTGTCTCTGTGTCTTCACGTGGTTTGTCTCTTTGTGTCTTCATTTAGTTTGTCTCTGTGTCTTCACGTGGTTTGTCTCTTTGTGTCTTCACGTGGTTTGTGTCTCTGTGTCTTCACGTGGTTTGTGTCTCTGTGTCTTCACGTGGTTTGTCTCTTTGTTGTCTTCAGGTTTGCAGTCGAGACGAGGCGATTCTGCGTCGTCGTTGTCGGTCTCTGTCAGGAGGAAACGTCAGGAGACGAGGTCAGCCGTCGTCTCTAAAGGCTCTGAATGGACAGAACAGACACTGCAGAGACGACACACACTCTGTCCAACAGGTAACACTTGATGAATTAATGTATTGTATATCATTAATGTATTTATTTATTCATTTACAACCAGTGTTGGGAAAAGTCCTCAGACAGTGTCAAGTATGATGATGTTACGTTCTGTGATACTGTATCAATTTTAAGAAACACTATGTTTTTTAATTAACGTTTTACGTGTAAAGATTCACAGCCGACAGTTAAATGTGTGTCGTGGTTAATTAGCTTAAGGACGCTAACGTTATCCAGACGCTGTTCAGATGCTAAGTACAGCTAACGGAACAACGTACCGCTGACGTCATACGAGTGGACTTTCAGAATCTAATTCTTACACATTCAGACGTTGATAGTCAGCTAGGTTTACTGTTCTTATGATGCTAACGTTAGCGGTGCCCTGATGCTACTTCCTGTCTGAAGTTACGACTGTCGCCTCCTGCTGCTCAAAAACATCAACAAATAAATATCCAATTATCCAATAATAAAAGCAATCTAAAACAAATCTGGATCATTTTTCTCATAAGTGACAGATGAAAGGGTTAATCAGAGACCCCCAGAAATGATCTTAGAGGTTTTTACAGATTATTGAGGATGAGTGAGTCGCTGCACAGCTGAAAACACTGAACTAAACCAGTGTGAATGTCTCCGTCACGTCGTATGACATCATCCTCCTCTGTCATCGGTGATTGGTGGATGTTTTCCAGAGTCCTCTCTCGCTGTCGTCTGTTGGGTTTTTGAGGCTGATTTCTGCTTAAATAAAGGGCTTTCTTCCCATCATCCCCGGCTGCTGAAGCCCCCGGCCTCCTCTCCATAAACACAGAGCTATTTTAGGAAGCGGTCGGTGAGATAAATCTGTCAGCTGCAGCTTTATTTTGGCTGGCTGTTCTTGGACTGCCCTCTGCAGCTTTACACAGTGTAAACACTTTAATAAACCGACCGGGACGAACTGCAAACAGGCTGCATGCTGGGAGAATCTGGAGCCCCGTCCAGACCAGGACGGGGACGTTTATGGAGGTTTAATGTCACCTGTGTGGATCGAAAAGCCTGAAGAGCCGTCAGTTTGAACAGAAGTACAGAGTTAATGTCATGGAGGTGATGGACCTTCTTGTCTAGTTGTGTTGGTCTGAACGAACAGGTTTTCACAACGATGCAGATCGACAAGTTTCAAGTTTCATTAGCTGTTGTCTTGTCGAGTCTTTTACGTAGTTGTACCTTATTCAGCTTCTATAAATCAATTAAAAATGAAAACCTGAAAAACTCAAACTGACACTAAAACTAAATAAAAACTCAATTAAAACCAGTCAATTCCTCAGAATACAAATAAACCTACGTATGCAAACTACCTCAGACCGAACTGAAAGACTAATGAAGTCCAAGCTCATGAACAGGTCTGACGTATAATAATAATGTTCTCGTTCAGGAGGTTTTCCTGGTCTGGTCTCATGTGAGGACATGTGCAGTTAATCACTGCTCCGCTACCGGACTCGGTTCTGTCTTCAGGCCGTTACTGTAAAAAGCTGCTTTTCTTCCTCACGTCGTTGACGGCGGTCGTTGATGAAGAAGATGATGAAGATGATGATGATGAAGATGAAGAAGATGATGATGATGATGCGTTTACTGTCTGTCGTGATCCTCAGACTCCTGATGCTCTGATTACTAACTGCACAAACCTCTAATTCCAGCTCTCATTTTCTCTCCCATGATTCCCTGGGGCTAACTTTGGTTTTGATCTGGAGCTTTTGTCAGATCGTTTTTAATTAAGGTTAAATATAGACTGTGAGGGTTTATTTTTAGTCTTCTCTGTGTGTTTTTTAGGTTTTTCGGAGTCAAAGCGGCGTCCCGTCTGTTCGCCTTCGGACCGTCTGCAGCTCGGAGGTACAGTCACTTTATTTACTTCAATCCACTCGACGTCTGCTCAGACACCAGCGTCTATCGTTATGTCGTTTCCTGAAGTAGAGCTGTTTTTATCGAGTCCCAGAGGAGACTCTATAGCAATAATCTGATGTGAATTCCTTCAGAAGACGTGTTCTCTGGAAGAGTTTAGAAATGTTGACCTCAACAAAGCCACATGAAAGGTAGAGCAGAAACAAACTGTTTTCATTTCAGAAATAAAACCTTATTTTAAGATTTTTTTCAGGTGAGAATATAGTTTAGTCTCAAATCTGTGGTTGATTCATCAACGTAGAGCCTTCGTTGTGTTTGTTTTGGTGAAGGATGGTTCAGAGGAGACACTGAAGCTCCTTTTATTAGAGGATTCAGCTCTTATCAAAACTGACTTTAAGATACTTTGTGAGAAATAAAAGCCTGTTTGAACTCGACGTCCGTCTCTGTACGTCGGTCTTGTTCTGCTGCAGCCTTGACTTCAATGTGACAAACTCTCACAAAGCTCTACACGTCACATTTAAATGTTCTTCCAGATGTTTTTCTTCAGATCCACCGCTGGTTTTAGGTTCGGTTCTGAGCAGCTGCTGGTCTGTGGACACATGAGGGGGAGGAGGATTCAGGATTCAGGTCCCAGGGCCTTTTATTCTCCCAGAATTCCTTTGTGCCTGGGCGTTAATCCCTCCATAGACTCCACATGACCTCCTCCTCTGTGTCCTGCTGTCACTCACACACTTTTCATTTACATCTCTCTTCTTCACCTCCTCCTTCAACGTCTTTCAACCAGTCACACTCTGTCCATCTCCATGTCTTATTCATATTCAGTGTTTTATGTGTAAATTAAAACCGTCTGACATTTGGGCTGTTTTTGTTCATGTATAAAACAGGTTGAATCTCTTTTATCTGCATTTGTTTTTCTGGTTTTTTGATGTTCAAATACATGACAAAATGTAAATGTGTTTCCTGCTGCAGAGACCGGACGGTTCGACTCAACGCAGGGACGTGGCGCCTCCTGGAGGCCGACCTGCAGCGCTACAGGTCTGTTCACTGCTTCATATCTAATGCTTTTGTGTGTCTTTTACTTTTTGTTTGTTGGTGTTGTTTTAAGAACATGAGACAGGAACAAAAAGAGACAATACTGAGAAACCTGAAAACATAACTGTGGAACGTATAAAGGAACAAAAGACGTGAATTCTCTTATGTTTTCAGCTTCTTTTTTCCATTTAATTTGTTTTGTACTGATGAATTTGCTCAGTTTGATGCTTTGTGTTGTCAGGTTTGTGATGAGCAGCAGGTTTTCACTCTGCAGGTTTGTCGATCCAACGCTGACGCCGACTTCGGTGAGAAAATAAAACTGTCTTTGTGTTAAAGTCTGAAGAGTTCTTGAAATGTTGAATTGAGTTTTATTTTATTGAGTCTTTGTGTTTGGGTTTTCAGTTCAGTTTGGTCTAAGTTACTTTTAAAGTTAGGTTTTTATTTGAAGCAATAGTTTTAGATTTCATTTTGTTTTAGTTAGTTTTATGTTGTTTTGTGTTCATCGTAAGAGGAGGTCACCTCGTCTCAGAGTCAGAGGAGGCTTTACTGGGTCTATGTTGTTCAAACTGTGTGATCTTGTGTTAAAGCCGGTGTCGGTCTGTGATTGTGCAGGTTTTGCTGTGACGGGTCATGTTGACGGTTCTGGTAAAAGTCACATCTTCGTCAGCGAGGTGGACCCTCAGGGACTGTCGTCCAGAGAAGGTACATCTTCTGGATCCGTCTGAACCTGAACCTGTCCCTCCTCTCTCACTTTAAACCCTGACTCCTGTGTGTTTCGCTGTTTCCCATCAGGCCTCAGGGCCGGAGACGAGGTCCTGGCGGTGAACGGGGCCTCTGTGTCCGGACTGGATCTGGACCTGATGCAGAGTCTGTTCAGCCACCGGAGGCTGCAGCTGCTGCTGAGGAGAGACCGGTCCCATGACCACGAGGAGCCCAGCGCCGACTGGCCCGAACCCGGTGACCCCTGTGACCCCGGTGAACCCTGCCCTCCGCCGACCCCCGTCTGGACCACAGGTAGGACCAAGAAACAACACTTGGTTTCATCCTTTGATGGACGACTTCTCCGAGCGTCAGAGCCCGACTAGAAAGAAACCAAATAAAACCAAAGAAACAAATATGAACAAATTGTCTTGTATTAAACAGAAATCTGTCACTGGCTCCTTTTAATGTTGTACAAAAGACTTCCTGTGTCAACACTACAACAGCTGGAAACAACAGGACAAAGATGGCATATCCAATCCAAAATGGTTTGGTTCCAAGAGGCTGTTTAGTGCATCTGGACCTGATACATGTTTCTACTAAGTCTAGTGCGTCTTGTCACGTCCAGGGGCTGAATTTTTAAACTTTGCCTGTAGTGATGTTGAGTGTGATGTTTGTGTTTCCATGATTTGACAGAATCGTTGGACTCGTCAAAGGTGGAAGTTTAACATGAGTCTCAACTCAGTTTAATGTTCGTCTCTGTTAGAGAATCAGGCTTGTTGTAAATGATGTAAAACCCTGTCGTCTTGTTTTTCCAGCCTCGTCTTCGTGTCCTTCAGATCCTCATCGAGTCATGTCTGAAGACATGTCTCAACAGGTGAGGTTCACTGTGGTTCATTGTACTTTTAATGACCTTGTTCATCTTTTTCCTGGTTTTTCGTTCATTTCTTTCCTTTTCTTGTCAGTTTTATTGTGCGTCTAAATGTTATTGTAACAACAAAAGCTGAAAAAAGACAAAAACTAGAATAATTATTAATAATAAAATAAAATAAAATAATTATTTTACCACATGTAACAATAAAAATGGTGAAAATCAGCTTAGTTTTCAGACTCGATTTGCAGTTTGTTGATAAACCATTGAAGTTTAATAAGCAAAGGTTTTGTAAATCATATTTGATGTCATTGATTTAAGTCATAAAACTCAAACTGACACTAAAACTAAAGAAAAACTACATGAAAATACTTATTCACTTGTTAAACTAAAAACTCAGACTCAAAAACCAAACTGGAAATAAAAACTCATCATCGTTTCTAAACTTCATTTTAAGTGTAATAATATTTTATCATTAGTCAGACTCAGCAGAAGAAGAAACACCTAACCCTAACACATGTGACGTCTCCTCAAAGCCTCCTGCAGGAGTCCTTTCCCACAATGCTCCAGCGGGGTCACATGACCTCTACTCAGGCTAATCCAGGCTTACACACAGAGCAGGGCTGGTTTGTTTGTGGCACCAGAGCAGATTAATGGCGTCCACTCGGGAAGCTGTGGAGAACTGGTAGATGTTGTCCCTCACCTCCTCCTCCTCCTCCTCCTCCGGTGGCGGCTCCTGGAGGAGACCCCTCACTCTGGGAGCTCTGTGCTGGGTGCTGCCGCTGGAGGAGGAGGAGGAGGAGGAGGAGGAGGAGGAGGAGGAGTTTGCTGGTGTGGGCCTCAGAGAGCTGCTGGACGAGGCTTCGTGCTGCCTCAGCTGCCAGAGACCGAGCGACGGCTTCATGCTGCTGGTAAAAACTCAGACACATCGATGGTTAAAACGCACAGATAGGACGTTTTACAAACTCTCTGTATCAGTAACTTGTGTCTGATAGCAGTGATGGCCTCGTGGAGGTCTATGCACATACTCACAGAACTGGAGTTACATCCAATAACCACTAATTACATTTATTTGTGTGCGTGTATTTACATCCATACGTTCAGTAGATTGCTGTGTGAAGTATGTGCCGGTGAATGAGGTGAGTTTGACCCAGAGACTCGAGTTCAAATCCCAGGTGTGTGTTTTCATTGCGATAAGTATGAAGTTTCTAAATGGAAGATGTCGGAGTCCGTAACTATCACAACACAGTGAACAATAGCGTGATGCGACGAACGACAGAAACAACGACAGCCATTCAGAACATCTGAATCTACATCACTGCGTCACGGATTGAACTATTATTTATCTAGAATGAGACAATATGTGAACACATGGGCCTCAGTTTCAGTGTTGAAGTCGGTGACGGCAGATCAGAGTCCATTTCAGACCACGTCGTGGATTATATCAGACTTTGTGAGATGATCTGCAGCATTTTGTTGTGTAACATGTTTACTTTAGTACAAGGTGAAGTGGATTAATAACCCTTTGAGTCTTTTCTACAGTGTGAGTTTTGACAACACATGTTGACTGATACATGTTGGTGATAAAAATGTATTTAGACACAACAGGAACCACTGTTTAGTATTTACAATCTGTAAAGTCCTCAATTCAATGATTCTGCTGCGATTTTCATTGTCATTAAACCATCCTATGTGTCAGTAAATCCACCTGACCCTGATCTGTCTCTCCTCAGAACACAGACCGGATGTACTCGCTCTACCAGACCTTCCCAGAAGGCCGAGCGGCGGACGTCGAGGTGCCTAAGAACCCGTACGGGAGAGAGGCGGGGCTTCAGCCAGCGAGCCCCACCCACCTGAGCGTCTGTCAGCGACTGCGTAAAGTCATCGAGGAGCTGGTGGACACGGAGAAGTCGTATGTAAAGGTGAGTCCACTTTATCTTGAACACAGTTGCTTTAATCTCTAAGACCAGGTGCCATGTTTGCGTGATGTGTTAGTGATCACTGTGTATGTAACGTGTTCGTCGTCTCCGTCAGGATCTGGTGTGTCTGTTTGACCTCTACCTGACGCCTCTGCAGCAGGAGACCTTCCTCAGTAAAGAGGAGGTAAGTAATGTCTGAATCGGTCTCATCTGGTTTTATTCAGTCTGTGTCTGACAGTGAGTCTCTCCTCAGATGGAGGCGTTGTTCGGTAGTTTACCTGAGATGCTGGACTTCCAGAAAGTCTTTCTGCAGACGTTGGAGGAGAGGATCACCTCGTGTCCAAACCTCAGCAGCCTGGAGACACCTGAGCAGTTCAAGGTAAAGCCTTGACATGTTAGACCTTCTGCTCATGTGGGTCATTTCAAAGCAACCCACACTGAATTCACAACGTCTCCACTTCATGTCCTGGATTTTTTAAAAACTCCTCTTGTCTTCTCTTCTTGTTTTATTTGTGTAGAAGCTCCTCTTCTCGTTGGGCGGCTCCTTCCTCTACTACGCCGACCATTTCAAACTCTACAGCGGCTTCTGTGCGAACCACATCAAAGTCCAGAAGGTCCTGGAGAGAGGTATGTTGTTCAGACTGTTTCTGCTGTCGCCCAGTGGCCAGAATGAGCCATTGCATCAGGAGAGAAATCACTGCTTATTTTCTCTGCTGCAGCAAAGACGGACGGAGCCTTCAAACACTTCCTGGAGGCCAGAAACCCGACCAATCAGCACTCGTCGAGTCTGGAGTCGTACCTGATCAAACCTGTTCAGAGGGTCCTGAAGTACCCACTGCTGCTCCGAGAGCTGGTGTCGCTGACCGACCCTGAGAGCCAGGAACACACACACCTGACAGGTAACACACACACCTGAACCAGGCTGTCCAGACTGTAGTTGTTTGTTGTTGTTGTTTTTGTTGTTGTTGTTGACCGGTGGCCTCCTCTCGGTCTCTCAGAGGCTCTGAGGGCGATGGAGAAGGTGGCGAGTCACATCAACGAGATGCAGAAGATCTACGAGGACTACGGCTGCGTATTCGACCAGTTGTCGGCAGAGCAGAGCGGCGCTTACAGACAGGTACGAACACACCTTAACGTCCACGTGTTCACATCCAAACGCACACAGGTGGCTTTAACCCCGCCTCCTCCTCAGGTCACAGAGATCTCCATGGGGGAGTTCCTGGTCCACTCGTCGGTGGTTTGGTTGAACCCTCTGCCGAGTCTGGGACGCCTGAGGAAAGAACCGGAGCTCACTCTGTTCGGTGAGTTCAGAAAAATCACATGCGACGCAGGTTCAGTCATGTTATGAACACGTGTGTAACATGGTTTTACTACAGTTACTGAGACGACGCCCACATTTCAAATGACAATTTGGCCGATGTTATTTTCTGTTTCATTTTTGTTGTTATTTATCTTCCCTTCTATGTCACAGTTGCATACATCTTCATTATATTTAAAAATTGGTGAAATGAACAGTTTTTTCTACAACTTTACCATAAATCAGGCTTTAAACTAAAGAAATAATGATTTGACATTTACTGTCATAACGTGAATGTTTTTCTTAAATCTAAAGGTTGTTCTTCTTAAGCTCGTTTTGTCTTTAAGATGTTAGTGTTTGTTTTTTCGTGAACCACTGTGTAACATGTAGCGTGTGTTTGTCGTCAGTGTTTAAACGGGTCCTGGTCCTGGTTTATCGGGACAACAAACTGAAGAAGAGGATGGTGAGTAAAGATGTGGTTTTTATTCTTCAGTCAATAAAACGTGTTCTTTTTCATCCAGAATAGATTCAAACTCTTTGTGTTTTGCGTTCAGACCAGCTCGCGCTCAGCGGATCCAGACCCCTTCAGGTTCCGCTGGTTAATCCCAGTTTCCGCGATGCAGGTCCGACCGGCTGACATCACAGGTCAGTGACCAATCAGAAGCCATCCTGCAGATGAAGTCAGTTCATTAAAGACTCGGTACCATGGTCATCTAACCTGTACCCTACCCTGTGTTTTATTTCAGTTAATGAAGTGACTTTTTTCGGGGTTAGTCTTTGTTTTTTCTTGAAGTCTGGTGTGTGTTTGCGTGTTTTCAGGCTCAGAGAACCCGTGTGTTTGGGAGCTGGTTCACAGCCGCTCGGAGGTGGAGGGACGACCGGAGACGGTGTTCCAGCTCTGCAGCAGGTAAAGAATGATGTGACTGTAATGAAGGTTTAAAAATACGTCAGCGTGTGAGGACTGTAGGAACAACCAGATGATAGTCTAACAGTCCGACCCCGGTCCTGGTTCTGTTTCAGCGGTCTGGATTCGAAGGCGGTGGTTCTCCGCGCGCTGCGTTCTGTCCTCAGAGACCGCGTTCCCTCTGGTTCCCTGAGGAGGACCAGACCGTCCACGGCCGAGAGGAGGAGGCAGCAGCGCCGTCGCCACGACACTCACAGGACGGCCCGTCACCATGGCAACAGCTGCAGACCCGACTCGGAAACCTGTTCGGAGCCGCCGCTGCCCAGCCACGCCCCCTCCGCCGCCACCGCCGAGGGGGGGCGCAGCCGGCTGTGCTCCCTGACCGGAGACCTGGAGGCTCAGCTGCAGAGGCTGAAGTTCAGCACCGAGGAGGACGAGGAGGAGAGGAGGCGGAGCCTGGTGGAGCTCAGCGGGCTCCTGGAGAGGGACTACAGCGTCCACAGCATGACGTCCATCATTAACGAGGACTGTTTCTACGACACCGTGACCAAACACAACACGGCTGCGGCGCTGCAGGGACACAGCTAACACGCTAACGTCTGAACGGGTCACGAGGAGACAGATCAGGAGGACGACGTCTCTTCGTGTAAAGAAGAGGACGGAGCCACAAATTGGGTTGTGGACTACGGTTCTGGAAACAGAAGTGACCTCTTCACAACAACTAAAGTCCAGCTGTTTGTCGGAAAAAAAACTTTTATTCAATAAACAGAAGCAGGCAGCGAGCTGTCAATCAAAGCTTCTGTTCTCTACTCTTATCAGTGGATCAATAATTTACAGATGGACCAGAACACACCAAATAAAACCAGTGAGACCTCAATGACTCCTTAATATTTTGAGAATTTGGGTCAGTGTAAGTCTATTGAGCCAAGGCTTTATGGAGCAGCATCTAGTGGGCGTCAGCGGTATTACACTGTAACAGACTTGGCGTTGTTCAGTCTGAAACCCAGTTACTGCCCGGTCGTTTGTACACATTAAGTGGACTCGACGTTGACTGATATAATAATGATATTAACGTCAGGCCACAGACTATTGGCTCTATTCTGTTTAAATTCAAAATGTTTCACAGAACCACCTCCAGGACCGGACCGGGTCTCTGTGTCGGAGTCTGGACTGAACCAGAGACAGGACGTTTGAAACCATCGGTGTCCGACAGCGGCTTTGACTCAGATGTTCAGCTCATCGGTTCTCCAGTTTCTAGTCAAGTCACTAACACATAGTCCTGGTCCATGGTCCGTGTAATAAACCGTCGTATGGATCGACCTCCAGACTGAACCGCACGGGGTTGATGATCCCAGATCGAAAGCCTGGTCCAGATTCCAGAAGTCAACATGGATTTAAAAACCACGGAGTTACACAATAAACATCTGATTGACAGGAATGTGGAAAATGTGAAGGATTCCAGTGGTTCTTCGTAAAGAAGAGTCCGTCTGGAAACAAACCCGACGCTGGTTTCAGGTTGTTGTTTTATTTCCCGCCGTTCAGGATTTAAGGTTTTCTGAGAGATTTAACGATGAAGAATAAATCCTGTCAGATATTTGAGCCACAGTCAGGGAAAGACATCACATATTCATATCGAGAACAGTTGTACTTTTATGAAGGAGATTCATCTCATATTTCCTTGACTTTCACTTTGTTTCATTTTGACTTGTTTTACGTCTTTATTCCGTAAATATTCAGTGTTTTTTCCATCGTGTGGCTTTGATTCTCCGTTTTCAGGACATTTGTCTTTTTGTAAAAACATGAACGTTTTTATGATTTTCATCTTCTTCGTTGTAAATATTTCCGTCTGTACAGTTTTTCATGTGTTTTCACGACAAAAGCAGTTTAATGTTCATGAGCTGCTGCCTTCGGTGAATTGTTGTATTTATATACTTTGTTTTGTGTTTTAAACTTTGTTTCATGTAAAATGAACTTTTTTTTTTCCAGTTCAAGTCATTGGTAATTTATTTTCTTAAATATTTGTGTACATGTTTTTGACAATAAACGATCAAATATTTAATTTAATATTTTCATTTAATTACAGATTTGTTGGAATAAATGTGTTGATTCATGAACAGCGTTAACATTTAAACAGTTTAATGTTTTATGTTTGGTTTCAGAAAGAAACATCATGTCACTTAGTCTGAAATCTGTCTCATCACTTCATTTTAAAGGTAAAACTGTTTGAATGATGGTGAGTTTTTTCAGCTGCTGTTGCCATGGTAACGTCTGTATGAAGGAGGGAAAACCCAACGAACGCCTCCGACAGCTGCATTAAAGCTGAAAACATGTCAGGATCACCTCACATGAAGAAGAAGGAGAAGAAGGAGGAGAAGGAGGAGAAGGAGGAGGAGAGGAGAAGGAGAGGGGGAGGAGTCACTGCAGTAGAAAAGGTACAGTCTGTTTATCTTTGCTCAGATTTATTTGCAAAACGTTTTGCAAACATTTTTACACAGTTAAAAAGGATCAGATTCCTGTGACATCACTTCCTGTTTGTACTAAAACAACAACGATAAATATCACAATAAACGTCCAGGTCGTGATGAATATTTTCCTCATTTTCTGGGTTTATTTTGTTTTCAGTTAAAACACTTAGTAAAAGTTTTGGTGTTACATCTTTGATGTTTTCGTCTTGTTACGTCTTTTACGATTATCTAACTAAAAGAATATTATTTAGTTCTAGAATCTTTGGTAAAACTATAGAAAAACTCAACGAAATCTAGTCAATTTATCTAAATAAAAAGTAACAAGACAAATTATTTAATGTTAGCTAGCAAGATGATTTAATGAATGTTAGCTAGCAAGCTAACAGCAGAACTAATGTTGGAAAGTGAGCTAACAGCAGCTAACATTAGCTAGCAAGCTAACAGCAGAGCTAGCATTAGAATGCAAGCTAACAGCAACTAACATTCGCTAGCGCACTAACAGCAGAGCTAACATTAGATAACAAGCTAACAGCAGCTAACTTTAGCTAGCGAGCTAACAGCAGAGCTAGCATTAGAACGCAAGCTAACAGCAGCTAACATTCGCTAGCGCACTAACAGCAGCTAACATTAGATAACAAGCTAACAGCAGAGCT
Source organism: Coranthus polyacanthus (assembly GCA_037367275.1). NCBI lineage: Eukaryota > Metazoa > Chordata > Actinopteri > Kurtiformes > Apogonidae > Coranthus > Coranthus polyacanthus. The sequence continues at coordinate 530,029 of JAPQRN010000017.1, read as the reverse complement.
AACATTAGCTAGCGAGCTAACAGCAGAGCTAACTTTAGCTAGCGAGCTAACAGCAGAGCAAACATTAGCAGGCGAGCTAACAGCAGCTAACTTTAGCTAGCGAGCTAAGAGCACCTAACTTTAGCTAGCGAGCTAACAGCAGCAAACATTAGCAGGCGAGCTAACAGCAGCTAACATTAGATAATGAGCTAACAGCAGCTAACTTTAGATAATGAGCTAACAGCAGCTAACTTTAGCTAGCGAGCTAAGCAGTTTGTCAGTTCAGACTGAAATTACAAAACAGGTGAAGTTTTAAAACATTTGTGTCTTCAGCCTCAGTTTAATTAATGAATATATATATAGAATATATCACCATATATTAGACGCTATATAATAAAGAAAAACTCACTTATTTAGTAAAAAATAATTTGAGTATTTGTTCACTAGTAAAACCAAAGAGAACATTAATTCAATCTACAACATATTTTGTTTTGAAATACTGGTGACAGGAAGTAGTATTTACTCATGTTTAGAACCCGTTTTGTTCTAAACATGTTACATATATGTATATATATATGTATGTATGTTTTGTACATGTACCCACAGGTAAAGACGCCACCTAGTGTTAATCTGGAGGAACTTTTAATATTAAATGAACCATGTTTGATGACGTGGACGTGGTTGTTTTTATCATGGTTTATTATTATACTTTGTTGCGTGTGCGTCGTATGTGCTTTGTTCAGTTTTCTGACCCAACGTTCACCTCAAACATGTAAAGTCAATACAGATAAATACTGGACGTGTGCATATTAACATACAAAGACACACACGCTTTCAGAGCTGCGTGTTTTTAACACAAAGACTCTGTTAAAACGCAGGTTAAATGCAGTTCAGCACATTCCTGCTGTTCAAACACACTGTACATGTGTGTGTTTCCTCACATACGTGTACGACACAGAACACGTCTCTTCAGCCTCGGGGTGAGTTTTTACATTTCATTTACTCATGTATTGAACAGATTAGGGTCGTTTTAGTCAAAGTTTGAACATGATGTGTTTTTGGAGGCTGTTGGCGCCGTTTCCCATCAGCCCCTGGGTCTGGACGCCACCTAGACTCCAGGTGGATTCGTTTGAATCCAGGTCTGAGTTTTCAGACGTTCATGAGATCAGAAAGAACCTGATGTTTTATGGGTTTTATTCAATGAAAACTAAAACCAGCAAAAAGGAAATATTTAATGAAGTGAAGTCACAGCAGAATCCCAGACGGACCCAGTTTAATACAATAATAAATAAAGTCATCACAAACAGTTAAAGAGAAAACAATAAAACCATGAAAAACCGAGAGAAAAGCTCATCTTTCTATTCAAAACTAAACAGTTTCAGTTAAATCTGTTTAATGATAATTATTGAAGAAGAACAAGACAAAAGATTTTTCTGATTTAAAAATAAAACAAGCAAAAAATAAAGCCGTGAAAAGTGATAAAAATGCCAAAGGATTTAGTTCAACTTTTCAGTGTTTTTTGTTAAATTGAAATAAAACGAGGCTCGGTTGAAGTTTAATCGGTTTTGTGTCTTTTTCAAAATAAGAAACAAAGGATTTAATTTATTTTATTCTCCTGTTTATTAATCGACACATTTAAAATGTTTGTCAACACAGAATAAAACATTATTTATGTTCTTTAACTGAAACAATTCAGGAACATGGTGCCGAGCATCATGGGAGTTGTAGTTTCAGACCGTATCAGTGAGTGTGAACTGAAGTGTGTGTTCGTCGCTGATAAACGTGTGGTGTTTGTTTGACGAAGCCTCAGGGGAACCGGGGGTCAAAGGTCAAACCTCCTGCTTTTATGTGACTTGTTGCTGCCTCGTCCAATAAAAAGACACGAGACGCAGCCTCAAAGACTGACGTGAAGAAAACAAGAAGTCTTCACTGAGGAGGTTTTATTACAGAGAAACACAACGTCTTAGTCATGTTTCACATCAGTCTTTGTCTTTGTCTCTGGTTTGAGTCTCATCCAATGAAGACGACGGTTTGAAGACGAGGAGAAAACGTGGACGGGATGGACCGGAGACGGAGGACGTGATGTGACGGCAGGTATTTAAGAAAATAATGAGGACGGAGACGTTTTAATGACGTTTCAGGAACATGAAGAGACATGAGAAACAAACAACCATCAACGAAATGAAAACCAGTAAAAACTGAAAGAAAAGAAAAAGGAAAAAGCAAGATTTTCTGAGACTTTTCTCTGTTTTCAAATGAAATAGGAAAAAGGTTTAAAATAAAACTGAACCTTTAAAGACATTTGATAAAACTCAGATATAAACGTGCTGTTAATTCAGTTATTTTAAATCTATTAATAATAAACAGATTCAAAGTGTTTATTTCATTCATTTAACACAAAAAGCAGAAAGTAGAACATGAGAATAAAAAGGACAAATGTGTGAATATAAATGTATTACAACATGTAAATAACAATAATCAACATTAATAAAATAAACAAATGAAAGCGGACAAAACATAATAAACATATGCATTAATTTATAATGAAACATGAAACCATCGAATTAAAATCTGTACTAATAATAAAACACTCATTATTATTATTATTATTATTATTATTGTACATGTGATACAAACATAAATCACATGTTAGAACAGAACATGAAATAATACAATAATAAAGACCCGGACCGGATCCAGACCCGGATCCAGACCCGGATCCAGACCCGGATCCAGACCCG
>JAPQRN010000017.1:481989-496251 GCA_037367275.1 Coranthus polyacanthus | reverse complement strand
AGACCCAGTTAGACCCAGGTAGACCCATCAAGGCCCAGTTAGACCCATCAAGGCCCAGTTAGACCCAGGTAGACCCATCAAGGCCCAGTTAGACCCAGTTAGACCCAGTTAGACCCAGGTAGACCCAGGTAGACCCAGTGATTGATGCCCCTGTGTCATCGTATCATATAAAAACACTTTGATTGGATCGAGAGGATTGGAGATTGGATTCATGGGGACTTTAAAAACGTTTCCGTGTGAATTGAAAGTGAACCTGGAAACGCTGTGTCTGCTTCCTGTCTGCTGTGTGATGTCACGAGGCTGTCATGTGACCTGCAGCCTCATTAACCTGGCTGACCACCCGCTGCTAAGTGCTAACGGTTGCTTGCTGACTGCGGTGTTGACATGAAAACAAAAAGCTGTGCAGAAGAAGAAGTATTGATTGTTTGGTCCCTGGACGCTCTGATCACATGACTGACTGTGTGTGTGTGTTTTGTATCACAGGACAGCTACAGCTCTCAGTGTGTGTCCCAGCCCCCCACCCCCTCCCCCATGTCCCCCAGCTCAGCTAGTCTGTCCTCCTGTCACGGGGAGGACAGTGATAGCATTAGCAGCCCCGCCTGGCCCAAGACTCCGACCAGCCCCGTAAGTGCCTCAAAGCACAGCCACGGACCGCCTCTGTGTGGTGTCCATCACTGTACCGTGTGTGTGTGTTGTGTTTTCGAGTCCTGCTTTCTGCCGCCGATGAGTGAAAACCTCGTAACTCCAGCTTTCAGTTTAAAGCCATGTTCAGACCTGGATTAACACGTGTTCTGGGTGATCTGATCGCAGTGGACACCTCTCATGTGAGGTGTGAATGCACTCGGGACACGTAGAGATCCGATGTCTGCTTCATACGTGTAGCGTTGTCTGACTGCATCGGAACGACGCTACACCAAAGTGAGGAAACAGAATATCTGTGCTTCACATAATCCGGTCAAGATCCAATAAAACAAATGGAACGGTCAAAGTTCAAGGTGTATTGATCCAAAGTCACCTCATGCAGTGAGTAACAGGCAAGAAAACACTGCACCTTAAAAGATGCCGGTCGTGTTTGAGCCGCACAGTGAATTAAGTTAGAAGAAACATTACCAATTACCAACAGAACAGTCTTTTATTGACAAGTGACAATTTTTTGATGATTGTGCCGTTAACACAGGGGTCAGAGGTCAGAAACAGTGGTTACTGACCAATCAGTGGAGCCGAGACTTCAGCCACTGTCCCGCCTCCATGAGGGCAGTACTGCTGTGCACGCTCGTATCACGTGCACTCTCCTGGTGTTCTGTGCGTAGGATCTGAGATGATGCAGGTGGAGATGCGAGGTTTTCCCTGTGTTTGGTTGTTCTGTTGCTGTAAATATTGAAGTCAGAAAGCTGCTTTTCCTGCATGTTCACTCAGAGACTTTCTCACCAACAGGCGTCAGATCTGACGTCTTCGCATTAATACAAAAATAGGCAGCGTTTACTCTTTGGTCAACTGTGTGAACATGTCACCAATCTGGAAAAAAAAACATTCTACTAAGGTTCAATTACTTAAATGTATGAAAAGTGGAAATACAGTCCTTTTCTGACTGTTTGAGTGAGAAAGTCTTGTTCTGTGTCGTCGTCCATGTCGGTGCTGATGCTGGTTTGTGATTGGTCAGACCTGCTGTCTGTCAACCTGCTGCTTATTCTCACAGTCAACTGTAAGTTCATCTGTCAGACGTTTTACATTTGAACTAAGGTTGAGCAATATGGTCAAATAGTGTAATCTTGTTTTGGTTTTTGTGCCTCGATGTTATGGACATTTCCCAATTTTAATAGTTTTTTCCTGTCTACACGAACTCAAGACAAAACATGATTCAAAAATAGTTGTCTTTACTAACACTATATACTGTATGTCCAGTATAATAAACACCAACAGTAACAAAAAAGCAGCACTTTCAGGTTTGTCAGTGTGTATTGTTTGTTAAAATATAAGTAAAATGAAGCACAATATTCACAGTAAATATATTACAACAAACTAAAGGTTGCGTTTTGAATTTTTGGAATGGAATTGGTCATGGAAACATGAGTAAAGTTAAAGGAAAACTCTGGTCCAGCTCTGAGTAGGTCGTTGTGGTTTCTTCATCGTCCTCAGTGCAGCGGAGGTGAACGATCCCTTTTGAAAAATAAAAACGCTTGACTGGTGTTTGTTAAATGCGATGTCTTCAAATCCACCGGGCTGTGGGCTCTTTTTGACATGTGTCTCTGTTGGTCTCTGCAGAAGTCCAGCGTGGCGACGATGACCAATGAGAAGATCGTCCGTCTGTATGAGATGGGTTCGGAGCCAGAGCGGCGGCTCTGGGTGGACCGGTACCTGAACTTCATGGAGGAGAGGGGGACGCCGGTCCCAAACCTGCCCGCTGTGGGGAAGAAGCCCCTGGACCTCTGTCGTCTTTACCTGGCTGTGAGGGAGATCGGAGGCCTGGCCATGGTCAGAACAAATACTATCTGTCCATCTGTGTTCTTATTCCATAACCATCCGTATATAACATAAACCCCGCCTTCCAGTCCGTATATAACGTAAGCCCCGCCTTCCAGTCCGTATATAACGTAAACCCCGCCTTCCTGTCTGTCTTTCCGTCCTCAGGTGAATAAGAATAAGAAGTGGAGGGAGCTGTCGTCCCTGTTGAACGTGGGGACATCCAGCAGCTCAGCCAGCTCTTTGAAGAAGCAGTACATCCAGTACCTGTTTGCTTATGAGTGTAAGGTGGAGCGAGGAGAAGAGCCTCCGCCTGAGGCCCCCGGCCCTGTGGGGGATGCCAAGAAGCACCTGCCGGTCCAGGCCAAAGTCCAGCCCCCATCCCCAGGTAACCAATCACTGTCTGAGTTCATTTCCCATCATACACCTGACCCTCCTTGTGTCTCGTCCTCTTTGATTTACTTTCATATAAAGAACAAAAGTTGTGGGTCTGAAAGACAGATTATGATGTTTTCTTACACAAAATGTACAGAAATGTCACAGTTTAGGGGCTAAAATTAGAGGTAAACCAAATCATCTGACAAATCCAACAGGATATTTTACAAACTATCGATATCAGCATAACTCAGCACCGATAGTGACCGATGGATAATATCAGGATTCACAACTGTAATTACTGTCTTTGAGGGAAAATAACAGTTCAAAACATACAAATCACACCTGTAATAGATTTTCATGGTTTGTTTGTTTTACAGTCCCTGATGTTTTGATTAATTACTTTGAGTTTGGTGTTTTGTGACCAGATATATGTATTTATTTGAGGTATTTATGACTTTGGCTTAGATGTGGTGATAGATGTTTCCTCCAGGAGGTTATAATACATTTCTATTTTTATCCCCCAGTAATGCAGGAGGATACAGTGATGAGCATGTCATCATTTTGCTTCTGGAGCAGAACTGGAACATCATTCAATATTATTTCACCAAATTTGCTACAATTGATCAGTTATGTGTTGAAGTTGTGCCTTTTGCTCTTTATCAACCATAAGGTTTTTTTTAATAACTCAAGACGCCGGTATATAATGCAGGAGGATACAGTGATCAGCAGTCTGCCTGTCGTTATTCTGTTTCTGGAGCAGAACTAGAAAACCATTATTCTTCCAGTAACCTACTTGTAAATGACTCGACTCATCTGCTGTCAATGAAACTAAGTGCTCGTAATGTGTATGCTTTAACTAAACCTGTTAGATTTTAATCGTCTATCTCGTCATCGTCGTCTACTGTAGATTTAGATTTAAATATTATATTTAGTCGACTAAAACCTAAACCGTTCATTTGACTAAAACGTGACTAAAACTAAATGGTGCTCTAGGAAACAGATGTGTGTAAAAACAGAACCCGTTTTCTGGTTCTATGGGGACTTTTGTGTTGGACAGTTTTTCTTATTATTTTGTACAGTATGTTTTTACATTATTTTCCTGTATGTAACCCTTGTTCTCAGCAGGTTTTTCTCTTTGGTCTGTATCTCTGCAGCCAACTCGGGCTCTCTGCAGGGCCCCAACACCCCTCAGTCCAGCAGCAGCTCCCTGACCGAGGCCCCTGGAGACCTGAAGCCCCCGACCCCTGCCTCCACCCCCCACAGCCAGATGGGCCCCCAACCAGGAAGCAGGTACCCCGGGGTCCGCGGTCGCAAAGTCACCCAGTCACGTTAAAGAAATACGTTTTACAATATGGAAAATGTGTCCTTTAGTTTTAAGACAAACTTTTATACTTTTATAGCACAAACTGAATTTCTTACATACTGTTAAGTTCTTATTTATTTTTTATTTAACCGTTATTTAACCAGGAAAGACTCTAAAAATCTCTTTTTCAAGAGCTAACTGGACGAGACATTTTTTCATAAAGCGTCAAAATGTGTTGTCGTTTGATAACGATTTTCAAAACCTTAGTAGTAAATCTCATCTTTTATCATTTTTATTAATGATATTACAGTATGTTAACAGGCAACTTCAAGTCATGGTTTATGTTGTAAAACCACTTTGAGTGAATAAAAATGCAGAGAGCTGAAAAATAAAAATAAAACTTTGTAACGGTTTTGTTAAAATGGAAAATTGAAATAAAAACAGTATTGTTTAGGAACAAATATTGAAGCCGAGGTATTAGAATCAGTCACATTTTTGAAAACTCCTTGTTCCTTAGATTTTTATGCCCTAACGTGGTTCACATTTAGAAAAATAAAAAATGAACTCAATCTGCTGTGTCAGAGATATAAAGTGAAATGTCATCTACACAGAAACCAATTCCAAACAAACTGACCTATATAGACTAAACGATACGGGGCCCGTGATAGAGCTCTGTGGTACACCTCGATTAAAAACACCAATGAAAAAAACCTGAAAGTGGGTTAAAAACGGTTGTCATCCTCTTAAGGCGTTAACAAACTGCTGTGTGATGTTACAAAACCCCAGGGACAGTAAACACATCAGGCTCTGCTCGACTATAACGGCTAAAATAACATGACCTTGTCATGCTGATGTTTTTAACTCCTGCTGTTGCTGTTTCCTGTCAGGAATATCGGAGGGGTGAGCGTCCAGGACCCATTTTCTGAAGGCAGTGATCCTGCCTTCCATAGTAAGCGAGGCCTGGGACCCGGTGGCGCCCCCTACCAGCAGGGAGGAGGTCCCACAGAGCCATCCATGAGGATGCAGTATGACGGCAACAAAGACCTATACGGAGGAACGAGGAAAGGTGAGCACCATGAAATACTACAGAAATCAGTCCTTTAACTCTGAATCTGATGATTTTGAAAATAGTCGTCACTTTAATGGGTTATGGAAACAAAAAACAGTTTTTGATTTCAGTTTAGTTTGAGTGCATTTTTCGAGTGCGTAAGTAGTTTTATTTTGATTTTTATTAGATGAATTGACCAGTTTGACATGTTTTTCTCTAGTTTTAGTGTTTTGCGTTTTTCAGGTTTTATGAGGAAAGCCTTGATTTATAGATAGTGAAAGAATGAATGACATCAAATATGATTTATAAACAAGTCAACTCACTCATTCAACTCGTTGAAACCTGCACAAACCCTGTTAGTGCCATGGTATTGTTTCTAAATGAAACATAATAAATATCACACAGTTATCAGGTGCTGAAGACAAAAAACAGCTGTTTCTCTGCTGCTTCCTGCTGGACAAAGATTGCAATGACAGCTGAAATATACTATTTGATATTGCAGACACATTACATCACCTCTGTGTCTCCATCAGTTTTAACATTTCCACTCAGATGGAACACAGAAGTAAAGTGCAGCTTTTAATGATGCAGTGATTTTTCATTCATCAGGTTTATTTGAGGAAATTTAACATTTTATAACAATTCAAAAGGAACACAGAAATGTACTCTGTCACTTTAAATAGTCTCAGTTCACATTTCATTTGTGATTTACACTCTGAACTCCTTGTGGTTCAGGTTTATTCCACTACATTTGTCTTATGTCTCCTCTACACCTTCTTCTGCAAACACTTAATATTAGAAATGAGTGACGTTAGTGGATGCATATGAGGCGTAATAAAGAAACACAACAAAGTCTTCCACTTATTGATGAGTTTGTACCTCGTCCTCTGCAGGTCCCGGAGAGGCCTTCGGTCCTGGACAGATGCCCAGCGGTGCCATGCAGGACATGTACGCCCGTGGGCCTCCCTCTGGGCCTCCCTCTGGGCCTCCCTCTGGGCCTCCCTCTGGGCCCCTGACGGGGGTGGGTCCCCGGCCCCAGTACCCCTATGGTCCCGGGTATGAGCGGAGGTAAGCCACTCGTCCTGGTTTTTGATTTCAGTTTAGTTTGAGTTAGTTTACTTTTAGTTAAACAAATAATTAATTTAGTTTTAGTGTCAGTTTGCATAATGTTGTTGTTGAAGACATTTATTGTAAACAGAGGAGTTCAGTGAAGCGAGGATAAAGCTCTGAGGAACTCCACACTTAATGAGTTGATATTTGTGGAGTTCGTATAGGTTTTAATGTCTTTCAGTTTAGTTTTTAGTTACAAGTTTACGAGTGCATAAATAGTTTTGGTTTTATTGACTAGTTTTAGTTCAGCTTTATTCAGAACCGGCGAGCTGAAGCTACACTTCAGAAACAGTTGGAGGCTTGTTCTCCATGGCAACAGCAGCTGAGGCTCGATTGCATCCGAAACAGACTGAAGTTTATCTCTGCTGTGTTTCAGGTCAGACCATGTGATGGGTCCAGAGGGAGGCATGGCGCCCCCCGGAGGTCAGAACAGCATGGGTCCGTCTGGTACCGAGGGTGGGATGTATCCCTCTAACCGATACCCCCACCAGAGGTCAGACTGCTGGACGTCCTGTCAGCTCGTGATGTGTTAACACAGATTGTCTGGTTTTATTTTGATGACACACTTCCTGTTCTGTCTCCTCAGACACGGACATGATGGCTATGGGCAGCAGTATCCTCACAGCATGGCCTACAGTTCCCATCAGCCCCTGTACCCACAGCAGCAGGTAGGAAAACAAGAGAAGCAACAAGTGAATCGACCGTTTATGATTTTTTTTTTGTTTCTAAGAACTATAATTGGCAGTTGGAATGTCCTGATCAAAGACCCTGAAAAAACACAACAAAACAACATTGGAGTGAAGTTAATGTTCATTACTTTCAGTCTGTTGTTTTTGATTTCATTAGAAGTTAAATGGTTTAATAATCTTCACATTATATTAATATGACGTGAGGTTCAATAGAAACGTCCTTCAAAGACTTTTATACGCAGTATATGTACTTCTACTGGAGGAAACCATGTGGACTTTAGACTGAAAACACACCTTGTTGTCGTTTCCATGGTAACGACCTCTTACCCTGGTCCCTGTTGTGTCTTGTCATCCTCAGGGTTATAAACGTCCTCTGGACTCCATGTATCCTCCGTCGAAGCGGCACGAGGGCGAAGCGTTCGGTGTACAGCAGTACAGTGCTCAGCAGTCCGACATGTTCGGCCCCTTTGGAGGGGCTGGGGGCTACATGGGCCCCGAGCGGAGGCCAATTCAGGGGCAGTATCCTTACCCGTATGCCCGGGACCGCCAGGGACCCCCGCAGCATGGCATGATGGGATCAGGACCGCCGCCCGTGTCAGGGGGGCCTGGGGAGGGGCCACAGACCAACATGTGGCACCCCAGGACTGAGGTAGGCTTCCCCTACAGCCGGCAGGGCCAGGGGCCAACCTTCGACCCCGAGGGCCGGGCCCAGGACAGCCAGTGGCCCCCCCGGCAGCCGGCGTATCCCGCCCACTCCTCTTCATCCTCCTCCTCCTCGTCGGCCATGCCCCCCCTGCCCTCCAGACAGGCCCCGTCCTCTTCTTCCTTCCAGGCCACGCCCACAATCTCCAACCATGTGACACGCTCCCACAGTCCCTCCTCCTTCCCCCGGCCGGCCGCAGGCTCGCTGTCCCCCAACAGCGCCCCCTACCTGCCCTCCATCAAGAAGGCAGGGCTCCCTGGGCCTGGCCCCGCCCCTGCTCAGGGCCTCCCCCTCCTCTACAGGGAGGTCAGCTTCCCACCTGGATCTGTGGAGGCCATGACTCCCAAAGTGAAGCCACGACGGAGACTCATGGCCAAAGACACAGGTACAGTTTATACAAATACTTAAATACATGCAAACACATATTTATTTATATATTTGCCTGTGACTCCCACAACCCTACTCCTACCTGAGCAGCAGGTCCACATACATCATGTGTTCAGTGCAGTCAAAGTGTTAGTGTCGTTCTGAAGCTCTCTCGTCCAATCAGGAACCCCGGAGGCGTGGCGGGTGATGATGTCGCTGAAGTCTGGCCTATTAGCAGAGAGCACCTGGGCTCTGGACACCATCAACATCCTGCTGTATGACGACAGCACAGTGGGCTCGTTCAGCCTCCCACAGGTCAGAAAAACATACGATGACTTCTTTGAATATGCTGAAGCCTCAGATCAGAGTTTGATGTTCCTCCTTCTTCTCCTTTTCCTCCTGTAGCTGCCTGGCTTTCTGGAGCTCGTCGTGGAGTACTACCGCCGCTGCCTCATCCAGATCTTTGGCATCATGGAGGAGTACGAGCTGGGGAGGGAGGGCCAGAGGAACCTGCTGGATCCCCCACAAGAGCAGGAGGAGTCAATGGAGCCCAGCAGCCAATCACAGGACGAGCAGAGGATGTCAGCGGAGGAGGAGGAGCTTTTCAAGGCTGGGGAGGAGGTGGCGGAGGAGGTGAAATACAGAGCGCCTGATGTCAAACAGGAGGAAGAGGAGGAGGAGCCCTGCCCCAAACAGGCCAGCAAGTACGACAGGCTGCCAATCAGAGTGGAGGAGGGCGAAGAGTGGGAGGAGGTGGAGCAGCGATGGGCCGAGCTCAGCCGACCTAACGGCTTCATCAGCGGACTCCTGCACTGGAAGGCCGGAGGAGGAGACTCCACCAACCATATCCAAACGCACTACGAGCCCCGCGCAGGAGATACCAACCCCCCAAACCCAGAGGGGCGGGACGAGAGGCGGAGTCAAGGGCGGGACAGAGGAGACGACAGACAGGAGAAGGAGAGCAGTGCTGAGACACAACAAGGTAAAAATTAGATGGAGGACGAGAAAGAGGATGAGTCACATTTTTAAGGGCTATTCTACTGAATATGTGCGTACCACCATCCAACAACCAACGAACACATGTAACATGTTGAAAATACCTTTTATATGATGGTTTACATATATGAAGCTGACTGCTTTGTCAAATATTATTGTTTTTTGGTTGAAGGCCAAGTTTGCATTAATTTGAGAATGTGTTTATGAATATATGAATGTATATATGATGCATATACACCATTAAAGAATGACTTTAAATGTATTTTTCTGCACAGGTAAAGAATCCTGTCATTTAAACCACTCGTGAAAATAAATGATCCACTGTGGGTTTGTTGTAGTGCCAGACTGGGCCACTAGATGGTGTCCTTTCTGTGTGATTCACTCTCTGTCTGTTCTTACCCTGCGTTAAAATATGTGACCTGTGGTTGTTAAACTGTAAAAGAGTTTTGACTCTTCTGTTCTCTGTGTTCTGCTGTCAGAGGGCAGAGGTCAGAGGTCACCAGTCCCTGGCGAGGCTGCTCAGAGTCCCATCAGCCAGCTGGAGGACGAGCCCCGGTGCTGGGACGAGGCGCCGCTGTCCACAGCCGAGTCCTGGCAGGACTCTCTGGCCAAACGCTGTGTCTGCATCTCCAATATCGTGCGTGGCCTCTCCTTCGTCCCCGGAAACGACGCCGACATGTCCCGGCACCCGGGCCTGGTCCTAATCCTGGGCCGGCTGGTCCTGCTGCACCACCACCACCCACCCAGGAAACGCACGCCGCCCACCTACCAGCGTGACGAGGAGGCGGGGCTGGCCTGCAGCCGGGACGAGTGGTGGTGGGACTGTCTGGCGGCACTCAGGGAGAACACGCTGGTGACGCTGGCCAACATGGCGGGTCAGCTGGACCTGTCGCTGTACCCCGAGAGCATCTGCCTGCCCATCCTGGATGGGCTGCTGCACTGGATGGTGTGTCCGTCGGCCGAGGCACAGGACCCGTTCTCGACGGCGGGAGGCGTGTCGTCGCTGACGCCGCAGAGGCTGGTGCTGGAGTGTCTGTGTAAGCTGAGCATCCAGGACTGTAACGTGGACCTGCTGCTCGCCACGCCGCCCTTCAGCCGCCAGCAGAAGCTGTTCGCCACGCTGGTGCGACACGTGGGCGAGAGGAAGAGCCAGGTGTGTCGAGAGATGGCGGTGGCCGTGCTGTCCAACCTGGCGCAGGGCGACCCGACGGCGGCGCGAGCCATCGCCCTGCAGAAGGGCAGCGTGGGGACTCTGATCGGCTTCCTGGAGGACAGCGTGGCCATGGCTCAGTACCAGGGTCCGCACAGCGTCCTGCACGCCGCCGCGCCGTCAGAGCCGCCCAGCGTCAACATGATGTGTCGCGCCGCCAAAGCGCTGCTCGCCGTGGCCAAGGCCGACGACGACCGGACGGAGTTTGTCCTGTACGAGAGCCGGCTGCTGGATATCTCGCTGTCGGCCGCGCTCAACTCGGCGGTGGCGGCCATCATGTGTGAAGTACTGTTTAAAATCGGCCGCTCGTGACACGGACACGCCACGGAGCGCGCTCAGTGGCGCCGGAAGCGGCAAACTGGCTCCTATTATATTTTTATTTAAAGAACAGAACAGAAATGTTTTTACATACAAATGAATATATATAGAATCTATATCGCTCCTCGGCTCCATCACAAATGTTTATTTGGGATTTTTAAGTAATTTTAATACAAAATATTTAATACTGGTATTTTTAATTTTTTATTCTTTGGTCAGTTTGTGTTTTTGTTCCGTTTTAACCAAAGTGTGGCTGGAGAGCACTCGGTTCAGGCTCTTGATGTTTTTTACATTAGTCTGTGTTGGGGGCGGGGTCAGCGGGCAGTGGGCGGGGTCAGATTAATTTAAATGTTGTAGATAGGCTCTTCTCTCAGCGCTGACGGAGACGTTCAGTCGTGTTTGTAGTTCTGGTGCAATAGGACTCCTCGGCTCGTTTAATGTGAATTCTTTGACCATCTGCAGTTTGACCATCAGTGTTGCCGAACCACAGCAGTATGACACAACGGGGGCGTGGCCACTTGTGTTTGTAAGAACTCCTCGTCTCCTCGACCAATCAAAGCAAAGCCCCTCCTGTATATAGACATGTACATTGGAGCTCCGTCGGACGGTCATTACGCTCACCTGAACGCATCCTCTGGCTCCTCCCACACGCTGAGGATTGAAAGAACAGGTGCATTGTGGGAGGTGTTTGATTTGTGAGACTGCACTGTACAGGAGGGCGGGGCTGTACACATAACAGTTATAACAAATGTAAAGAGAGAAAAAAAAAGAAAATCTCCACATCCAAACGTCTCGTGTTTGATTTACAGACGAGATCTTTCTGTTCAACATGTTAAGAATAAACGACATGAAGGTTGAGCACCGTGAACGCAGCGCTGGCCTGGTTTGATGAGCAGCAACGACGCGTTAAACCATGAGACGTGTTATTTAAAGTATCGTGTGGTGCAACCGTCCGTTTGGAAAACTCATCTGAAATCACAGTCTGCTCAAATGACTTGTACTTCTATTCATTTGATCCGATTTACAGGAGTTTATACAATGACATATGAGGCCATTATTCACGTCAGGGCAAAACGTTACCATGGTAACAACGTTCATATCGGTCGATATCGATAATTATCACCATAGATGAGTTTAAAGCTGATTCTGAGTTGATGAAGAAACCAGACGTTACTTGTGGTTTGAAATTATTAATGAAGCAAGACGAAAACGACGACTTTGAGATTAATCCCGGTTGCACCACATCTGGATGAACACATTGAAATCACTTCAAACTGAACACAGTCGAAACGTTAGAGGCCGTAGACGTGACTTTCTATGTTTTAAAATGAGCTCATTGAAGATCTTTCTACGTCTCCGACCTTTTAGTGTCTTTGGTTTAAAAAAACAAAAAGAAAAATAACAAAACTCCAAAAGCAAAGTCTGACGATTTTAGACTAAAACACTTTTATGTCCAAATGAAACTCAAATCTCAGATATTTTACATTTTGAATCGAATGATTTAATTCTTGAACAAAGTGTTTAATGTGAAAACCAGTGTGTAGTGGTTTGTGTTTGTACTTTTGAACAATCAGAGAAAACAGTCGACGTCCTGTTTCGTACATGAAACACATTTTTCACATTTACTCTGACTTCAAATTTGACATTTTAAGGTTAAATTATTTTTAAAACATAGTGAACTTTGAAAAACTTCAAGTCAAAATCATTCAATCATTTAATTAAGAAAAAAGAATCTATCGTATCTCAGCAGTTTTTACTTTTTACACATAACTTGTCAAACAACATAAAGATTTAGCAGCAGCGAGACTCGGGTCCAAGGTCCTGGAACCAGACTGGACCTGGTCCACAGGGTCCACCAGGCTACAGTTTTACACTTTCAGTCTGTTCTGGTTCTGGTTCAGGTTCTGGTGTTTTTTTTCCTCATTTAGACTTGAACAGCGAGTCCCAGTCTGGAGTCTCTGATCCGGATCCGGAGGCGCTGGACTTAGGGATGGACGGGAAGAAGGACTGCATCTTCTGTCTGAACTCTGACAACTGAGGAAACAAACGTTTTTACGGAGATGAGTAAAGAGAAGCAGACGAGATGTTAACAACAACTGTACGAACCATAAACACTGGAGTCAAAAGTTCAGACGAAGCCGAGAAACTGATACAGAATCAAATCTAATGTAGATTTAAAAACTACTGTGAAGACGTAATGTGTGTGAAGGTTTCAGGCTGGAGTTCGTCAGTCAGTCTCACACTGTGGACGTCCATCAGTTTCCACACGGTGACACCGATGAGTCCGACTCCACACCAGGCGAACAGAGACCCCCATCCCAGAGCTCTGAGGGCCAGAGAGGCCCCGGACTCTGGAGCCGCCGCCGTCGCCGCCGTCCCCTGCAACGACCACAAAGCAGACGGTTTAACGAAGTAGGAATGAAAGTCAGCTCATTCAGAAGAGACGAAACAAAGAGATGCACAACACAGAAAGAACTGACATTAGAGACATTTTACAATATGAGAAAACACTGGAACAAAAACCCTCTAGAAACGATTCCTCCTCTTTTTCTGACTCATATTTTTGGATGAAACGCATGGAAACGTTGTACCTCATGGGTCTGGAAACTGAAAACGTGTGAAACCAGGAGGAGGTTTGACCTCGACAGTCAGCGTCGTTTATCCACAGTGACCTTCCATGTTTAATCTCATTTCCTGCTGTTTAATTGGAGCGCAGCGCTGAGGGGCGGGCCAGGGGGCGGGGCCAGGGGGCCACCGCAGACAACAAAGAGCCCACTGTGACCGAAATAGAACCGAGGAACAGTCCGCAGATTGTTCCTCGGTTCTAACTTTACCTCCATCACAAACATGTGCGTCACGTTTAATCAGATCTCTCCTGCAGCCAATCAGAGCACAGCTCTGCCGACCGCGAGCTTCACTCAAACGCTGACATTTCATGTGCGGATGGTTTCAGGTCGACCTTTAAAGGAATGTGTGGAGACGATTCGGTCACCTGACGAGTCAGGAGGCGAACGGACGGTTTAGACCGAGACACCGGCCGAAGAATCAGGATCAAATCACAAAAACACTGAAACACACGGATGTAAACCCGGGTTAAACCAGATATATATGGACATTCAGTACCAGAACATTCCAAGACTTTTGAAATGAAAATATATTTAACGACTCAAATGAAACCTTTGAAAACGTCCAGGACGTTCTACAGAATTCAGCTCAAACTGAACCAAACTCACACCTCGAGTCAGATCATGTTTTCAACACACGTGACAAGGTCTGTACAGATCTACACGTTCCACTGTGGTTCAGGTCCTGATGGGACTCGGAGACACGTCTCCTTCTGTCCACAGTCAAACTGATGTCATGTCTGTACCTTGTTGAACCACTCGGGGCTTTTCTTCTTGGCCAGAGCCAGCGTCGAACCGAACCCGAACATCATCCCTGCAGACGCCACCGTGGTCAGGAACACTGCACCTGCACACAGGAAGTCAGGTGAGAACCACCGAGTCGACCATGAGATGGACCGTGAGACGGACCGTGGACCGTGAGACGGACCGTGAGATGGACCGTGGACCGTGAGACGGACCGTGAGATGGACCGTGGACCATGAGACGGACCGTGGACCATGAGACGGACTGTGAGATGGACCGTGGACCGTGAGACGGACCGTGGACCGTGAGACGG
>JAPQRN010000017.1:447010-459354 GCA_037367275.1 Coranthus polyacanthus | reverse complement strand
TAGATAGATAGATAGATAGATAGATAGATAGATGGATGGATGGATGGATGGATGGATGGATGGATGGATGGATGGATAGATAGATAGATAGGTAACTTTTGAATTAAGACAGAAGGATCAGAGTCAGTGTTGCAACACAAGATTTATTCAGAGCAAGAGATGCCAACACCAGCATGATAAAAATTGTACAAACTCCACAAGTCAAATTAAAATCTCACGTAGCAACTTGTGACCTTTAACATACAGCAAAAATATCAACAAAACTCATGCCATGTGGTAAAAAAAACTGGAAAGTTTGCGAGAACATAGAAGAAGGGGTAAAAGGAGAGAAAATGAACATTGTATAAAAACCCCTTATCAATGCACTTCTCAAAAGAAACTGTAATATTTTCATAAACTGATGATTCCACAGATATTCATATGGATTTCTTTTGCATTCTAGCGTGTCACGTGTTAGTGTTGAGAATCTCTATGTAAGTAGTTACGGTTTAGCTTTTACATCTGATATTACAATATCTAGTCTATAGACTGTCTTTAAGTGGCAGAATTGTGCTTTAACTCCCGTTCCCTTTGTTATCAGTAAGAATAACTGACTAAATCAAAAGTCGTAGCTGTCAGTCTAATATAATCTAAAGCAGAAGTTTACTGGCAGGAAGCTGCAGATACCAAGCTTTGGACAGAGATGTGAAGTCAGGGAATACGACTCTGCAGTAAAAATCCAAAGAAACAACTTATTTTAAGGAAAACTCCCCCCAGTTCGCAGTTTGTCTCTTTGATCTAAACACAAATATATCCAGATAAAACCTTTATTTCAGACACTAGAGTTAAAGATGGTTAAAGCTTTCATTTAATCTGACATTATCACATATATTTTCTTGTTCTAGAACATTAAAGCTACAGATTACTCAGACTAAGCCAAAGTAAGTATTCTTTTATTATCTTATTATTGTTTTATGCAAATTAAAACAAAAACCTGCCAAACATTTAAACAAAATGTTGACTCCAGCACGAAAGTCTTTGTTGAAACTGGATTGTGTATTTGAAACAATAGTGATCTATAGTCATTTATTTATTTAACACAGTCTCCACTGGCTGCTTTTTCTGAAGCTGAATCATATTTCATGTTTCATAGTATATTTCGGGTGTTTTTATTTTAGTTTTCATTCTCAGCTGCATGTTAGAGCTAGTCAATAACGACGTCACCGCTCGTTTGTGGAGTTGTTGTGTTGAATCCTCCGGTTTGTGCTTTGGCCGTTGCCATCTTGGTTTCTTGGAGCCTAGAAGTGACGATACTTGGACAAGAGGGTGGAGACGGGGAAGAGCGAGGAGTGAAACCATGGATGTGTTACCAGAACTGGATCTGGTCTCCAAACGGTGCTCATTCTTTTCTGCGTTTTACGTCCGTTACTGCCTCGTTATGTGGCTGTTGCACATGGATTTACATTTCTTATTGTAACGTTAGAGGTGATGTCACAGACTTTAACGATTGAACTCATATAAAACCTCCATGTTGTTGAGTAATATCTGACCTCTTTTGCGGTGTTCTGTCAGCAGTTTGACTGTTTTTTTCCCTGCAGTACTGGATTTTGTCACCAGTGGCGTTTGACAGTCCCGTATCCAGCTCTAATAATACATCCATACATCCAGGCTAATACTAACCTATCGTAGACACCAACCACACTGCTACGTAACACTGTCGTGTTAAACGCCACCGTTTCAGCTACTTGATAAATGTTGACACAGACGATGTGAATGATGATGTCAACGTTGCATAGCCTAATGTATCAACACATTCATTAGTGCTAGCTAAGGACCATGTGATGCAGTACCAATTTAATGCTAACAGTCGCTAATGCAGCTAAGTTACACATGTTTATTTCTGCTGTAAAGTTGGACATGTTAACACGGAGGTCTATGGGGATTGACTCACCTTTGGAGCCTCTAGTGGACATTTGAGGAACTGCAGGTTTTGACAGTTTCTCATTGGTTTCATTTTTCAGCCCCAGAGGTTGACATTTGTTAAACAAAGCTTGTCTCTGGAAAATATCATTTTTTTGTCTGATTAGTTTAAAAAGGATATATTATTATTATTATTATGTAAAAGGATCGTAGGGGGAGTTTTCCTTTGAAGCAAATCAACTCAACTTCCTCCAGGTTTCTTTCAAACAGGAATCACCAGCACAAAGTCTTGTCGAAGTCACAGTTTCCACAAACTCGCTGTACAGTTTTTGCTTCATTTACCACGTGATAATACTTTGACATACTCCAATAAAGTGCATGCATGATCGACGGTGTCCAGAAAACATACTCCATCAGTCCTGTCACTTCAGACTGAACGGCATCAACGTTGAGCGTTCAGTCCTTAACTCAGTGCACAGATCTCTGCTTCTGCTGGCTCGAGTTTTCATTCATCTTTTCACTAACAATCAAAGATAAGAATAGTTTTAAAAAGCGCTGCTCGGGGCATCGTGGCGTCTGACGTCACGTCCCGTTGTGGCTCAGACATTTAGACAAATGATTGGAAAGACGGTTTCTACAGAACGAGTGCAATTTACAATGAGGGATGGGGACGTTTGACCCTGTAAGTCCAACGGAGCTGTCAGCCTTTAGAAAGAAAAAATCATATCTACAAATCCTCTCGCCTGCCAAGTGCCTCTTAATCGACAGTAAAAACATCAAAACATGGAAACAAAGGTGTCCCTGTGCAAAGTCGAACATGACAGAACCAAAGTCCTTTCACCCGCGTCAGATTCCTAAAACATGATTGTAGTAAAAGGTTTATACAAAACGCAATACATTTATAGTTAGTAAAAAGATCTATCAACTCTTCTAGGTTTATTCATAAGAAATTGCATATACCCAAACTTTTTTTTTTCATACAGATTGCATCCCATATCTAAACAAACGGTTTAATTATATCATACCAATATTGCTGACATGTTGTCCTATTAGCTAGTCGAGGTTGATGATTAAAGTAAATTGAGAATGGCAGATTGTCTCCTACGTTTTCTGTAGCCATTGGTCTTTTCTGCGTCGCTCTTCACACAACAAAGAAAAACGCGACAGAACAGTAAAAGAACTGCGTAAAAAAGGGGATGATGGGGATTTTGCACCGATAAGTTTCCGTGTCATGATGTTTGAGATCTTCTTCTCGTAGTTTTTGAACATTTACAGTAATTTTAGAGTCCGCACAGTCCAATGAAGACTTTTGAGCGTTACAAAAATCATTGAATTTACATCCAGTTGACGTTCTTTAATGGAGAAAAGCGTTTCTGGAATGATTGCCCTTCTCGCCGCTCTGCTTCCCTTTAAACCCGTGACGCCCAGTTTTTCAATGTTTGTTGTTAAAATAAAAAATGATTCAAGCTTACGATAAATAAATAAATACATATACACTAGAATGTGCATACATTAGCAGCTATAAACAGTACATCACATTATATTAGGTCATATGAAAATGTACAAAACGTGACTGTTTAAAACGTTCTCGAAAGCAAGGCAACGACAAAATAATAAAAAAAGAGAGATACCCATGGAGTCGAGAGCATAACAGCAGAGGAAATAAAACAACTGTGGTCGATTACAGCAGCAAAAAACAACCCACGCCCCCTTTTTTCACTTTTTTTCTAGTTGTTTTTGCTTTGCATTTGTTATTCGGGCCCTGGGCTTGGCTACACCTGGATGCCCTGAACGGCCTGTTTGATGTTCTCCAGCAGCGCCTTGTTCTCCGGACTCTGGTACTGGTCCTGGTGGGTGTACATGTCTGTCAATGTACTCACATAAGTGTCAAAGTTCTGTTCATTCATTGGCTCCTACAAAGGGAAAGAAACCCATGAAGAGACAAACAATCAGAGGGACCGTGGAGGACGACTGACAACAGTTTTTCAAGACATCGAAGAGAGGAGGGCAGCAGGGGAGGAGGGCGACACCATCAGGAGAGTCTTTATTTGTATCATGTCTGTCTATGTTTCAGCCGTCTAAGCTCGACACAATGCAACTCCAAACCATGCAAAAATCAGGAGAGGGATGGTTAGCTGATGGGAGGATGGAGGTTAATGTTGAGCATATGGAGACAAAATCAGGATGTTTCAAACTAACGGGAGGTTTATGGGCACATGACAGAGACACGAGGCACAGGGTGGGACACGATCACATGACCAGCCAAATATTTAACCTTCAAAAGCAGGTTTTTATCACCTATCGACTCCTCTGGTCGTCCGATCAGCTGGTGGAGGTGGAGTGTGTGGAGCCGTAAAGACGGATTTAAATTTCATCAGGCTGGATGTTAGATTTGGCTTTAGTCTGAAAATGATGCTACTTTTATAAGAAATGCATGAAACTTTGTACACATGCACATTTGTACAAGGATTTTTATAGTTGTTTATCCCTGGTTCAGTTTAGATAAAGATACCAGGCTTTGGTTTAAATTAATGTGTAAATATTAAACAAAGATGTGAATAAAAAAAGGACTCACAATGTATTTATTCATATTTAAGGCAAACCATGATGTTTTCCTAACGATAACCAAAGTACTTTTACTGTTGAAACTCAAATCAATGCAAAAGAATGAGATCCTTCAATGACATTATACATATCCATGGTTTGCAGAAATGTACAGTGGGTCCTAGGTTGTTTAGATATATTTAAAAATTCAACAACGTACTTATGAGAATTAATTTTATTGTGGGCAATGAAATAAACAGAATTTCATTTACATTCTTACATTGTTGAGCATGTTACACAAATTCCCTCATTTATTTATAGATTGTACGATAAACGCTGATGTTCTCTTTGATAATCTGTGGTTGTTGGGCTCCACCCACTTTGGTCTAAATCAGCCAATCAGATTCAGTCCAGAGCTACTCCACCTCAAGATCTAAAACAGCTACCGTTGAATCTACGACTGTGACTTCATTTATAACTTCATAACTCTTGTTACCTGCTAAAAAATCACTTCATCATCTCTTTTTCTATTCCAGATTGTATTTACGACTTTGTTTATAATGTGTTGTATTTATAATGCTGGCTAAATATCAAAACAGAGGTCAAAATGTTTGTGCCATCCCGAGAAATACTGCTGAATGGCATCGAGCCACATCAACTGTACTGATTAAACATGAATATATATTGAGATAAGTCTTATCCACTGCAGTTTAAATGGACAGTCGTGATCTGAAGGAGTTACAGGAGGGGGTGACAGTGCAGAAGAGAAGGATAATTGGATAAAGGATAAATGGATCTCTTACTCTGGGAGGCATCTGTAAACAGCAGTTATGCTTTACTGGGGCCTCTTTCTGTGGCGGCGGTCTCTACAGGAGAGGGTGTACAGAGAAGTCTATTAGCCCGCTAAGATCCCGCCGGCAGAACTGAAGAGGCTTCATATGAAACACACCGAATAAGGACACACGGCGTCCGCCTTCACCCGTCGGTCCAACCCTTGGCTCCGTTCACACTGCAGGTGAAACCGTCTAATCCCACACAGGGCCTAAAATACTAAACCAATCAGGGGATCACGTGAAGCCCAGTTCAGACCAAACATCTGCAACCAAACCAAACTGTTTTAGAGCGACTTAGGGACAAGTTGCAGCTGTGTGAACTGGGCCGTCTCGAGCGTCACCTCATATTCTCAAGCCGGCGGTGACTCCTGTTCAGACCTTACGTTAACATCTGAACACATGATCCAGATGTCACTTCAGTCTGTTCACACCTGGCGTTAGAGATGTCTCCAGATGTGTGTCAGTGATCACTTGTGATCAGATCTGACTTCCTCCAACTCATCTAGAGCCTAAAACAGCACACGTTCATTTTATAGTTGAACAGTTTCTAATGTTTCTGTGTAAACTTCACTGAGCTGCTCAAAGGCGACAGCAGCAGCTTTAAGGTGGACTGTTTTCTGTCTGTTACTGCATGAATCAATCAATACACATTAAATATCATATGACGACTTTGACCATTCTATTAGTTTTACTGCTTCTCTGGTGAATCTATACGAAGGTTTGTCCATTGGTCGGTCGGACAACATTACATTTAAAACGCAGTATCTCAGGATCAGTTTAACAAAATGTCTAATATTTGGCACAATTGTTCACTTGGACTCAACGATGAACTCACTAAATTTTGGTGGCCAAAGGTCAAAGGTCGGGGTCATTATGACCTCACAAACATGAGAAAACTGCATGAACAGATTATGATGCAAACATAGTGAACGCATCTGATTGAACCAGTTTCCTGGTTCCTTCTGCAGCTCAGAGAAATAAATTCTTTATCTATTGATTAAATGTAAAATCATGAGATGAAGAAAGAAGAAAAGCTGATGATACGACACCTCAGATTCAGTTCAAATACAAGTTAAATGTTTTTCTAATGAATATATTGCTGCTTATTTAGAATAAAGTTGTGCAGTGTGAACAGAGCCTTCGATTCAGCTTTGACAAACGTCCAACATAAAACAACTTATCTGTAATAAACTGAGACACACTGACTGTGATTATCTCATTGTTATACAGATGCACGTTTTCGATGAGATGTGAGTTGTCGTTAAGGCGGACGTTTCTCCTGCAGTGTGATATGAAGGACAGACGGCAGCAGAGTCCAGTTATCAGGCAGCTCTGGTTCAGACCCCTTAAAGACAGATTATCCAATTGTTCCCAGTCTTCTTTCTACACTGAGACAACATGACGTCAAACTGAAACCTCTTTGAATCCTTGTCGTTACTGTATAATGTGTGTATTGTTCTGCAGGTGAGACTCTGTGAGGCGTTTTAAAGCACAGAAGCACAGCATGGACTGCTGGGAAAAAAAAGGTGGTGAACGAAAAGAAGCAGATGAGGAAAACCTGAGTGTCACTACACACGTTAGCTGATCTCGGATCAGTTCAAATCTTTACTGTTTGAGGTTTAAAATAAAGAAGTAGATGCTTTTGTCAAATCAGATATAAACAGTCAGACAGAAGTCAACACTCGTGAAGAATTAAAACAAAGAAAACATGTCGACTTTGGAACCGAATACGCTTTCATTCATCCAAAGAAAAAGCGTCTTAAGACTCAATAAAAGACGAAAATAAAAATGGATATTTGAGGAGTTTTAGAGATAATTTCAATATTTCTACTGTAGGTTAAATAAAAAAATCAACCTGGATTCATGTCTAATCCTCAGTATTTCTGCAAAAACAGTAAAAACAGGATAATGCAGATCACACCAGAGGAGACTCTTATGATCCATGACATTGATGACATTTAATTTCATGACATTTCTTGACAGTAGAATCTTCGGTTTGTGATCATTTTCTCTGGAATAAGTAAAAATAGTAAGTTAAAAAAAGTAACTTGACTGAAAACCAAACCTGCTGATTTCAGACGTTATTCTTCAGTTGTTTTGTTGATCTGTGTTTGATTCAGTTTTATGTAGGGCTGAGTATCGCAGTCTGATTCTTCTGAAGCTGCAGTGTTTGATAGTTTTTTGTCATCATTGTCATAAATTCCATAATTCCCTTTCATCATACTGTAATTCAAGAGATGAAACTAGAATTCTACCTCCTCGTCTACCTCATGACCCAGACTTTGAAGACTGGTGACTGGTTCTCTTTTCCACAGCGTCGGCTTCATGTATCTTTATATTTAGTCGTAGATTTGAACCGAGTCGAGAAGCTGCAGAAGGAGAACAAGGAGTTTTTTGATTTCGGCTCCTGCAGCTTTAAGGCAGGGGCCGATGTGTAAAAATGTGGAAGGTTTAAAAAGAAAAACTAAAGATTTGTGCCATAATGTGTGATACATTTCATATCATCAGGAACCGGTATCAAAGCCGAGGTGTCGGATTTGAAAATGTTCAACGATACCCAGCCCTAGTTTTGTCTGGAGTAAATATCTGCCAACATGAATGGTCTATGGAGTGTTAAACGTGTCCTGAAGGAGCGTCGGTGACTCCGTTCTTACCATGTGTGGAAGCTGGATGTTGGCTAAGCTGTTGATGAGCGACTGGCTGAGGTTGGCCAGTTCATGTAGCAGCGAATCGTTCTGCTGCTCGATCACCTTGTTCTCCTCCTCAATGGACTTCAGGTTGGTCTCCATGGTGGTGATCTGTCGACAACAACATTCACACAGTTACAGAAACACTTTTATTACTGCATCTACAAAGATGTGAGGGAGGAAGTATCTGCTCAGTGTCTGGGAGGAATGTCGTACTTGTGTCCTCAGTTTGATCATGTCCGACTCCACTTGATTGTTGGACTCGTTCAAGTCTTTGATTTCTTCATCCAGCTGTTTGATTTCTTCATCATTTTCAATGCCTGAAACAAAAGGAAATCTATTTATCGCAGGTCGAACACAGAAAAGTAGTTTATGTGTAAAGGCTGAATTTTATGACTCAGGTTCTTTGTGATGAGAAGATCTGTAAAATGTGTTTATCATGATGTACATCTTCAGGGTTTACTTTGTTTACATTGTAAACAACTCGCTTCATTGATTTTGACTTAATACTGTGAATGTCAGCGTGTTTTTGTCTCATCTTTTACTATTTTATTGTGTTTTTGTGTGTGTCTATTCTTTTACGTTTTTCATTTTAAAACCACAAACAAGAATCTGGTTTCTTCAACTTTCACTCACGACCAAAAATCAGTCTTTAAACTTGAAGAAATAATGATTTGACATTAATCGTGATGATTATCATTATCGACTGTTGTTGAAATGTTTATGGTGATGACGTTTTTGGCTGTATCAAACTGCTCTAAATGAAGCTGTTTTAGAAAACATAAAACACCAGAAGCTGGTCGTTTGAATGGTCATAAAGTTTAATATCTGAGTCGATGAATTTTCTCCGACCTTTACTTGCTCTTTGCTTGATTGTCAGCATCTCCACTCCACTCATCCGGGCCTTCTTCATGGCTGAGGTGGCTCGAGGACAACCTGACAGACTGCAAAAAACAACCCAAACAGATGATGATGGATTTATTTACCTGCAGAAAGTCTGACATCGATGCCAACAGATATAAACTCATAGAAACAGAAATAAATCTGTCTCTGCATAAATCATATTTGATGCCATTCATTCTTTAACCTGACCTTTTTCAGCTTCTATAAAGCAAGGCTTTAACTCATAAAACCGGAAAAACTCAAACTAAAACTGAAGAAAAACTCAACTAAAACTGGTCAATTCATCTAAATAAAACTCAAACTATAACTACTTATGCATGTGTAAAACTAAACAGAACGACTCAATGAAAACAAAAACGAATGAACGTTTATAAAAATAAAACATTCCTCCAGGTGAGACCCAAAGCCCCGCCCACCTCCGATGGGTCAGGAAGCTCCCGCTGACGTGTCCCGAGCCGTCACAGCCCGGGGTCGGGCAGGTCATGCCGTCCGTTTTTCCAGATTTCCAGACAAACTGCGACCCATTGACATAGCTGTCCTTCTGCCTCTTGGCCGCCAGGGGGCAGCCTGACGCGCTGCGGTGGGATGCGTACTTCCCCGTCACATGACCTTGTCCATCACAGCCCGGGACAGGACACCTGAGACGAGAGCGGACGCAGACAGGTCTCAAAGTCAACTGGAGCAGTTTACAGCTTTTGGACAAATGGGATTGATTTCTGAGATTCAACAGTGTTTCCTTATTCCTTATTTTGTACCTTTTCTTGGTAAAAGAAAATTTTACAGAACAAAAAAAAGTTTTCACAGTAACTGGAAGGAAATCTGACCTAACATTTGAGGAAAACCACAGAAATATTATATACATAATCATATTATTATGTGTTTTAAGAAAAGTGCAACATAGACATCGACGTCTATGAAATGCACGATACAAATGTTGTATTATTTGACCAGTATCAACATCCTACAACATATGCTGAAGCTTTTATCCACATCAAAATCAGAGGAGTCAAGGAGCTGCATAAGGCCAGAGTTTTAGAAAAATGTTGCCGTCTGTGCATCTTGTATTTAATGATAAACCATTCAAAAGCACCTGTAAAGTGCTTTAAAGTCTCTGTTTAGGACTTGATGCTCCTCCTCAGCTTCCCCAACGCCCTTCATTGTGACACTTGTGCTGATTAAAATGAGCCGGGCGTCGTTCCCCAGCCGGGCTCGGGTTAGGTTTAATGATGATTCTAGTGTTAATGATGATGGCGGGTGGAGCAGAGGTGGCGGCAGCATCTGGCTGCAGACCGACACCAGCTGACCTTTACATTATTCACAAGGTCGTATTGGCTTAACATTACGGCTCCGCTTTGGGGTAAAATGTCAGACGCTCACTAATGTGAAGCTTTCGTGGCCGAGGCCTGCTGGGAGCACCAGGTGAGGTGGAGGGCGGAATATTCTGTCCTAAAGTTAGAAAGGTCAGCGGACGCACACGCCATGTTAAGAGAGAGGAGGGATCGGACTGTCTGCTTACAACGCTTTCAGGAGGCAACAATTTTCACTTTAACTTACAATTTGTTGAGAGTTTTTAGACTGGAGTACATATTTAACGTAGCAAATAATCTGAAATGTGAACATGCAGTATGTAGTTTCTGCCAATAGGGGTCTCTCATTCAACAATAAAAACAGACATAGTTTGACAACGTCTTGATGCAACATGGGCTGAAAAATGAAGCCAATGTGGAAGTGCCAAAGCCTTCAGTTGACCGTTAACCTGTCTGCTAATGGATTTTCAACACCTGCTCATGTGTTTTTTAAGTTTCTAACATGAAGACAGGCAATTTGGGGGCTTGTCCGGGATCAATTACATAATGAAGCCTTTGAGTCTCATTGAACAAGAGGTTTTCATCCAGAAAGCCTGAAGTTCTTTTCTTCCAAGAAGTAGAAGGCAGTAAATTCTGTCTTGTTTAATGGTTTGTTGGGTTAAAATGGTGATGTTTAGCTGAAAGCTGCATTTGACCTCTGACCTTGTAGATTTGTATTGTTTAAGGGGTTTGTGGCCCCGGTTGCGCTTGGAGGAATTGCCTTGTTATTTCCCTGTATAGTCTTGACTGAATTTGAAAACTTGGGCTGTTTGTCCTCACTTGATTGGCTCCTGGTCGTCTTTGTCCTCTTTGCTGTGGAGGATTTTGATGCCGCTCTTTTTGGCTCGTGGACACCCAGACAGACTGCAGGACACAAGAAAAACATACGATTAAAAACATGTCTACACGTCCATGAAACAAAAACTAAGACTAAAACTAAAACTAGTTTTCAAAAACATGAAAACTCAGTAAAAAATCAAATTAACAAAAGCAGCAACATGAACTGAAAGTAAAGAAAATGTCAGGTGAAATCATCTTTTTGATGATGCACAATATGGACCTTTAATAAACTTTGTGATGATTTGTGATTTTGATGTCATTCATTCTATAAATCAAGGCTTCAATTCATAAAACCTGAAAAACTCAAACTGTTATGTTGTTTTTGTCTTTTTTCTTTCTTTTCATCACTAATAACTGTCTGGTTTCTTCACTTTCTTTCACTCAGGACCAAAAATCAACCTTTAAACTTTAAAGAAATGATGATTTGAAATTTATTGTGATAATTATCGATATCGACTGATATGAAAATGACAGACTCATTAAAATACAACCTAAAGAACATTTCTAAACTATAACGACTCTGATCAACACATTCTTTGCTGTTTGGTTGTTAGTTTGTTTGTTTGCTGTGATGCTGCTGTACCTCCTGTGGGAGGCGTAGTTTCCAGTGATGTGTCCTGATCCGTCGCAGCCGGGAGTCGGACACCTGACGACCAAACATGAGGATTAACCAGTGACAACATGGAGAACAGACGGATGCTCAAAGTCAAACCAAACTCTGACTGAAATATGACCTTCAGCAGCTTCATCCTCCGGCTCCACCACATCTCACAATTTAACTTTACGTCAGTTTAACTTTACGTCAGTTTAACTTTACATCAGTTTAACTTTACATCAGTTTAACTTTACATCAGTTTAACTTTATGTCAGTTTAACTTTGCATTAGTTTAACTTTACTCTGTCAGTTTAATTTTACTCTACGTCAGTTTAACTTTACATCAGTTTAACTTTATGTCAGTTTAACTTTACATCAGTTTAACTTTATGTCAGTTTAACTTTGCGTTAGTTTAACTTTACTCTGTCAGTTTAATTTTACTCTACGTCAGTTTAACTTTACATCAGTTTAACTTTACGTTAGTTTAACTTTACATCAGTTTAACTTTACATCAGTCTAACTTTACATCAGTTTAACTTTACATCAGTTTAACTTTATGTCAGTTTAACTTTGCATTAGTTTAACTTTATGTCAGTTTAACTTTGCGTTAGTTTAACTTTACTCTACATCAGTTTAACTTTACATCAGTTTAACTTTACGTTAGTTTAACTTTACGTCAGTTTAACTTTACATCAGT
>JAPQRN010000017.1:425199-440816 GCA_037367275.1 Coranthus polyacanthus | reverse complement strand
TGTGTGTGTCTGTGTGTGTGTGTGTGTCTGTGTGTGTGTGTGTGTGTGTGTGTGTCTGTGTCTGTGTGTCTGTGTGTCTGTGTGTGTCTGTGTGTGTGTGTCTGTGTGTGTGTGTGTCTGTGTGTCTGTGTGTGTGTGTGTCTGTGTGTGTGTCTGTGTGTGTCTGTGTGTGTGTGTGTGTGTCTGTGTGTGTGTGTTTCCTGCCTGTTAAGCTGTGGACGTGATACAAACACACCTTCACAGCCCATCATGCCAAAATTTTAATTTATGCGTCTTTCCCACATGAACCTGCAAATGTTTAATTAAATTTTCAGGTTCGTGTCATGTGGGTTTTAGCAGCAGCTCATCTGAAGCTAAAAAAACAACCTGAAACCAGGGTTATTATAGTTAAAGAAAACTAAAACTAGCAGTGGAAAGATAACTGAAATAAAGAATAAAAACAGCAGCTTTCAATGAACAAACTCAAACCAAAAATAGGTCTTATGAGACGTTTAATAAACAGTGGTTTTGTAAATCACATCTAAGGAGACCAGGTCCCAACAAATCAAATGTATTCTTATATTTAGATCTAATGTGTGACTTTGTGACGTTTCGTAGACGACACACAGATATGACCTAAGAAACTAGATCTGATAAAGTGATCATTATCAGGATAATTATATTTATTGTGATAAACGTTGTTCTTTTGTCAGATAATTCACTTTGAAAATGTTTCAGTGTTTTCATCCAATTGAATAAGAACTAATACACGTACGATGTCTTTCACAACATTAACTCAAAATATATCAAATAAATCAAATGAAGAAAATAAGCAGTAAATTATATCTTTTATGATATTTTTGTTTTGTCTTTTATGTAATTTTTGTCTCGTTACATCTTTTACATTGTTTTTAATAAAATCCTGGCTTTGTAAATAAAATAAACAAAATGAATGTAAATCACATCTTATACGACATTTGTGTTTTGTTGCATCTTTTATGTTGTTTTCATCTTGTTGTGTATATTATGAATAATTTAAAACTACACACAATTGTCTGGTTTCTTCAATTTTCACTCAAGAAAGAACAATGTGACGTTCGTCGCGATAATTATCGACATCGACCGATGAAAATGTTTATTGTGTAGTTTCGAATCACCCAGTGCTACATGAAACACTTGATTCTAAAAACACTGATGACTGTAAGTTCAAACAGACAAAGCAGTGGGTCTGAAGCTGTGCCTTGAGGAACACCACACGGGATCAACATTTATTTCAACCAAAAACCAAACCAATGACCTGAAACTGTGTGGCTTCGTCAGGTAAAGCTTCACAGTCATGTTATTCATTGTTACCGTTAGTAACTGTACTGTTAGCATGGCATCCTGTGTCTGCAGAGAACGTGAAGTCGATCTACACTGACTCCTCTCTGTAAAACGTCCTCTTTACAGTGTTTGAACGTGGGCCTCAGTGTGTTTCTGTTAGCGGCGACTGGAGGCCGCTCACTCACCTGCGATGCGAGTTCCTGTTGCTATTGACATGACCCCGTCCAGAGCAGCCAGGAGTCGGGCACTTTAAAACATTTTCATACATGGCAAGGACTTTGACAGACAGGAGAAGGTGAGAAAGACAGCGAGGGTTAGGAGCAGACAGGAGAGTTACCGAGAGCTTCGCTATACGACGGTGACGCATGCACACGGTACTGACACGACAACATGCGACACGTCATGACATGAAAGCAGCCCGACCTCAGCAGAAAACACAACCCTGGACTGATGCCCACACTGATACAGGCGGTTTCTAAAACGTGGAGCCGGGACCAAAAGGGGTCACGGAGCTGTTTTTACTGGGTCGGCAATCGGCAGAGGAAAATATACAGCAATAATATGATGTGTGGACTGATGTTCTGAATTAAAACAGAAGAAAAAAGTGTTTTCTGGAAGAGTTTCTAAATGTTGACCTCAGCTAAGCCATGTGAGATGCAGAGGAGAGGAGTCGGTTGTAAAAGACGAAACAAGATGAAAATGAAGAAACAAGAATGAGAAAAAAGAGACTCATACACAGAGTGGATCAGTCAATAAAAATATACATCTATGACAAATCATGACATATTTTTGTACGTTTGATTGTGAGGAGACTCGAGCTGAAAACGTTTGGGAACCACTGATCTAAAGGGATGTTCAGTAATGACCAGAACAGGTTGTTTGTGTTGGACTTTAACCTGTGGACACTGTGGACCTTCACATCATACTGGGCTCAGCAGATGCAACGGCAAGTTCACTCATGAACTTCAAAGTGTCGGTTGTGGTGTTTTGAAGTGTATTCTTTATTTTCTACAGATTTCACATGTGTCCTAACGTGTCGTGACCTCGACTGACTTCAAAAACATCCAAACTATCCCTTTGTAACTGAAACGACGAACCTCATGTAAAGAAACTTACACAAGACAACTGCAACCCTTATAAATCAACACTCTCCTTCTCAACATGTTGTGATCTGAAAAGGGAACTCCTACAAATACACATCCACTAAGACCAGCCACAGCTTGTCCAGAGTGACTGTCCACTGTGTCTTCAGTAAATCACCAGAAGAGACACCATCAGTTAATGTGTCCCTAAAGGGTTTCATTCAAATCGCTGGTGTTGAGTCGTCTCCTCCGTCTCCACAAACCACCTCTTCCATCTCTAACTACTCTACGTCTGCAGTCATGTCTGCTGCATGTAATCCTTTCCTGCTGGGGAAACACGATGCTTATTTACATTTTAATCAGAGCTCATTTCATTAAATTTCATGAGACAAGGACGTGGTGGAAACAGAAGTCTGTCATGACTCCACACATGTGTTACAGGAAGAACATCCGTCTGATTGGTCTCTTTTTTTTGCTGTTACGCTTCCTCAGGTGAAGACAGTTTAATCTAATGTAATGTAATGTATCAGCTGTGACTTCAGTTTGCACAAAACAGCTGCATCCACACTTTAAAGCCGGTTCAGGTTGCTTTTCTCATGCGGGTCGTTTTATGGGTTTTTTGCAGGCAGCAGGTGGATCAAACTGATTCTTCATGCTGTTCATGTTACATCAGCAACACAGATACCAAAACCAGACATCAGGCAGGTGTGATGAGAAAGAAAAGGAAGCAAAGGAGGACACAAAGACTAAAGCCAAGAGAAAAACAGCTCCTTCTAGTGCCACGTAAACATGAAACCAACTTTTAACAGTACATGACCATCATGACGTGTACAACTGTACATGATGAGCAAACTTTAACCGTGAGCTGAAAGGAGGTTTTTTTAAACCTACAACAAAACTAAACAACACACTTAAATAAAATAAATGATCATACTTTTTCTCCTCTTTCCTTGAGAAGAGATTTAAATTCAGATTTTTACAGTTGACTCCAGTTGGAAACTTGAAATGTTTTCTCAAAAGAATCACAAAAGAAGTGGTGGAGAATGTGGGCTTTGGCATGGCTGTAGCTCAACAGCGCCCCCTATGAAACTTTAGAAATGAAGCCCTAATATTCCATTTTAACACCATTTTGATTTGAATCTGTAATTTTTGCCTTCACTTTCATTTCCTGCCAAAATGAATCCAAATGACTTAAAATTTGCTCAGTTTCAATTGAAGACCTTTGTGATGAAAACTTGCCAAAATGGTCACTTTTCAGTGAGAAGTGTTGCTGTGGCGACACAGTACAGTTTGATGTTTTGCCAGAAAAGGCAAAAAAAAAACACTTCCCAAGAAAATGTCAAAAATTCAGCCTCCGCATGAGGTTTGACCTACATGAACCAGATTCAGTCGACACATGACTCAGGTCCAGATGCTCAAAAAGCCTTTTGGAACCAAACCCTAAACCCAACAGGAAGTCCACCATTTAGATTTGAATCTGCAATTTTAGCTCAGTTTTTGCCTTTTGTAGCTGTTGTACTTTAAAAACCTCCTCATAGAGAATTAACTTGAGCAACTTCAAATCTGTCCAGATTCAATGACATGGGTTTGAGATGAAAAGATACTAAAACAGTGACATTTTGTTGAAATGTGCTGGTGTGGTGACAAAGTGAATGTCATCGTTTCACCAGAAAGGGCTCAATACTGAACCTAGAAAACTTTAAAAACTCAGCCCCCGCTTGCGGTTTGATGTAGACGTACCAGATTTGGAACAAACGTGTATCAGGTCCAAATGCACAAAAAAGCTTCTTGGAGCCAAACCCTGAACCGAACAGGACATCTGTCGGTTTGGTTTTAATCCACTACTTCTGCCTGTTTGTCTACATGTCTGCAGTAAATCCCCTGATCACCGCTGCTCACAGCTTTAATCAATATCAGCATTAAATGATTTGTAAATGAGCAGTTCATCATCAGTTCTACTCATTAAATGCCTCCAACACAACAGGACACACATGTAAAGTCATGCAGGATGGAGGTGATGATGGACAGAAACATGCCCAACACTGTTCAATCCATCTGACAAGTCATTTCAACTGTTATTTCTTTCATTTTTATCGACCTACAGGGAAAAGGGATGTTTTGCTCTGTCTACCAAGGTTTAACTCATCACCAATTCGATTATTTCAGAGCAGCGGCTAAAATCTGACGCTGAAACGACTTGTCTGCAGTTGTTTTCTGTTCTTTTGGGGTTTCAGTGCAGAGGAACATCCAGGCAGAGGGACTTACTCTCAGGCGGGACCCGGTCTTTGTGGGGACACCCGGACAGGCTGCGGTGGTGGGGGTACAGACCGGTCACGTGACCCGTCCCATCGCAGCCCGGCGTAGGACACTTGCTCTCCTTCTTCTCACCTCTGGACGAGTCTGGACAAAGAGACGGGACAGTGAGATGACCTGTTGTATCATTAGCCACAAACAAAACTACAGTTCTGTCATACTTAGTTTGTTGAGGAAAAGGAACCTGTTACTCTCGGGATCAGGTTCCCAAAAGCCTCTGAAAAACAGTGGACGAGCACAGACCTCGTATTAAATTGCTGATTTACATCTATTACAAAAGGTGAAACATCTGTGTAAAAACCCTGTGCGTCTGATTCACTGGATAGAGTTTTCTGCTGCTGTAGTTCTATTTCTTCTTCTGTTTAAAGGTTGGTGATAACCTGCTGTAATGTCCTGTAACCGGTCACAGTCTGAACCATTCACCAACTCTTTTCTTCTGTTTGGTCCATGAGGTGCAATCTGGGATCATATCAAACTGTCTGAAAATCCAAACCAATCAATTTACCCATGAAAGTAAATATCAATGTCCACTTCAGTCCACTTGTTTTGACGCCTGCATCTGTTTACATCCCTTTCTTTCTTCAGATTACAGTTTGCTTTATGCTGATGCCGTCCTAAGTCCATCAGAGTCTGGGCTTGGTGAAGCTCCATCAGGGTCTGGGCTTCATGAGGCTCCATCAGAATCTGGGCTTTGCGAGGCTCCATCAGAATCCGGGCTTCACAAGGCTTCATCAGAATCTGGGCTTGGTGAAGCTCCATCAGAGTCTGGGCTTGGTGAAGCTCCATCAGAGTCTGGGCTTCACGAGGCTCCATCAGAGTCCAGGCTTCGAGAGGCTCCATCAGAGTCCGACCTTGGTGAAGCTCCATCAGAGTCTGGGCTTGGCGAGGCTCCATCAGGGTCTGTGCTTCACAAGGCTTCATCAGAATCTGGGCTTGGTGAAGCTCCATCAGTTTCTGGGCTTGGCGAGGCTCCATCAGAGTCCAGGCTTCGAGAGGCTCCATCAGAGTCCGGGCTTCACAAGGCTCCATCAGAGTCTGGGCTTGGCGAGGCTCCATCAGAGTCCGGGCTGAGGCTCCAGCATAGGTCAGAACTGCCAGGCCAGGCCCCTCCCAGCGGCCGAGGGGCTGGATTTGAGTGGATTTAGAGAAACAGGCCGCAGATGAGATTTGCTCTCCTAACGGGCCGTGCAGATTGCCATTACTCATGCCTGACAAGCCGGCTGTCTGATGTTCCCACACCGGCCTACTTTAACAACATAAGCTGCTGTCAGTGGAAAACCATGCATCTGCAAAAAAAACTGTGTCGGTCCTGAAAGCAGAAAATGAGTGCCTATTATCTCATCGGCGGCCATGTACAGTGTTTCTGAACAACACAACAGAGTCTGAACAGGTTTTAAAAGCCCAGGGGTTAGAAGAAGTCGTTCTATCCGGGAATGTTGGTTTCAAAGAAGAAAAACACAAACATTAAAGTTACAGTTGTGTGTTTTTTTCCTGCTCCAGCCCTCGTAGCCCCCGGCTGCTGCAGTGGGGAGGGTTACGATAAGTCAGGGATGTGATAAACCTCCTCCCTGCTGACCTCAGGTCACATGATCGCAGTCAAAGCTGCTTCAGGTCAAATGTAATGTGAAGAGTTGATGTCAAATTGGCAGAATTCGGAGAGGAGACGTGACCATGCCACAGCTTTGTGAATATAGTTCAAACAGCAGAAATATTCAGGAATAACAAGCAGAGCTTACCATGTTTTTAAATCACACTGCAGTGACTCATTTTACTATAAAGACGCTTATTCTGGAATGAACAGGGTTCTTGTAAAATGTAAACTTATCACAATGTTTTGGAACAGATGAACTGACTGATGATGTGAAACAGGAACAAAAAACCCATGAAAGCCTGAGATTTTGGTTCCTAGTCACAGATACATGGTTTCATTTTGAAATGACGTTGCAGTTGATAGTCAACAGGATGAATTAACCTCTACACACACAACAAACCCGTCTTTAAATTGTTCTGACCCAGAGGTGGAGGTAACTACAAACAAATACTTCATCACTGGACTTCAGTACAGTTTTCAGTATTTATACTTTGAGGATTTATTTTACCTTTTACTTTCTACATTTTAACAGAAATATCTGTACTTACATTTTAAAAAAGGCTTTTGTTTTAATACATTTGAGGTGAATTATCCATCACTTTTATTTGACATCATTGTGCGTCTTCACAACATCCAGACTGATTTAAATGATGAAACAATATCACATAGAAAAGACGACGCCTTGATGAATCCACGAGAAAATCACACACGAGGAACGAAACGAGATGAAAACGACACAAGAAGAAAAGGAAATAAAAAATGTAACAAAAAATCACGTAAACAATGAAATAAGAAGAAAACAACGTAAAAGACGAACATGACGTGAAAGATGAAACATTTTCAATCATAACAAAGTGCCTTGATTGAAAATGTCAGAAAAGCCAGAGCTCAAAGACATGACTGAAGGCCCGGTTGACATGTAAACTTCAGTACATGTTGTTCTATAGTGTGGAAGTAGATCGATACTGCGTGGGCTGCCTTTACCTTTAGGGTAGTATGCCCTCTTCAGCCCGTCGTGGTGCATCTTGGACCTGCGCTCCTCGGCCCCACTGCTCTGCCTCGGGCTGTGTTCGCCATGTCCACGGTGGTGATGATGGTGATCCCGCCGGGGCAGGGCGTGCTCCGAGGCCGTGCGGTCCCTCATGACCTTTGCCCTCTCCGACTCCAGAGCGATGGCCTTCTCCAGCAGCGACAGGTTTCCCTTGGCCATGTCAAAGGTCTCGTCGGATCGGTCCGAGGCCACCGACGTGGTGTCCTCGTCGCCCTCTTGGCTGCAGCTGGTCGGATATCCTCTGGAGGCCGGGCTCAGCTGCTCCTCCAGCTTCATCAAGTTCACCATGTCGGAGTAGCTGCGCTCCGGAGGCCGGGGCTCCTCCGACGCCCCCTGGTGGCAGCTGTCGTACCTGAAAGAAACAAGCAGCGCTTGTGAGGCTGAGGAGCTGAGGCTGAGGAGCTGAGGCTGAGGAGCTAAGGCTGAGGAGCTGAGGCTGAGGAGCTGAGGCTGAGGAGCTAAGGCTGACGAGGAGCTGAGGCTGAGGAGCTGAGGCTGAGGAGCTAAGGCTGAGGAGGGGCTGAGGCTGAGGAGCTGAGGCTGAGGAGCTGAGGCTGAGGAGCTAAGGCTGAGGAGCTAAGGCTGAGGAGCTGAGGCTGAGGAGCTAAGGCTGAGGAGCTGAGGCTGAGGAGCTGAGGCTGAGGAGCTAAGGCTGACGAGGAGCTGAGGCTGAGGAGCTGAGGCTGAGGAGCTAAGGCTGAGGAGGGGCTGAGGCTGAGGAGCTGAGGCTGAGGAGCTGAGGCTGAGGAGCTAAGGCTGAGGAGCTAAGGCTGAGGAGCTAAGGCTGAGGCGGTTCACACGTTAACATCAGCTCTCACAGTCTGGTGAAATAACAGCTGCTTAACATACACTACAAGACTTTGAACCAAACCAACTGTGATTATTTGTTCAAAATAAATATTAAAGTTTCATAAAAATATGTCAACATCTACTTTTTCCAGCACAGTTTCAGCTCAGAGGTCGTTCATACGTTTGTCTTGTGTTTGATGTTGT
Organism: Coranthus polyacanthus; assembly: GCA_037367275.1. Taxonomy (NCBI): domain Eukaryota; kingdom Metazoa; phylum Chordata; class Actinopteri; order Kurtiformes; family Apogonidae; genus Coranthus; species Coranthus polyacanthus. The sequence continues at coordinate 432,484 of JAPQRN010000017.1, read as the reverse complement.
TCAATCTGGTCTTGATTTCACAAACCATTTGCCATTCTGGTTTCCCTTCAACAAATACTGACTGTAAATACTACAATACCCATGAGCCTCAGCTGCTGTTGCCATGGAGAAGAGGCCTCAGACTGTTCCTACATTACACTTTGAGTTCTTGAAGCTCTGTGGATGTCTGTTGCTAAAATGCATCCTGGGAGTTGTAGTCGAACACAGTTTTTAATCTTTTGTTGAGTTCACATTTCTGTTGGAGCTGAAAACCCAACACAAAAACTAAATGAAAACTCAACAAGAAGTGGTCAATGTTTTACAACTAACTAAAAATAAACTGACATTTAAGTTTAGGCTTTTTTACACATCTGACCCTGATACATGTTTGGTTTGTCTACGTCAAATCAACAGGGGGTTGATTTTTGAAATTTTGTAGTAGGAGGTATTGATCAATTTCTGCGAAACGTTGGTGCGTCACCATGGCAACACCATTCAACACAAAACCACCATTTAGGTAAATCCTCATCGTAAAGGTCTTCAGATGACACTGACCAAATCTGAAGTCACTGGACTCAGTTCTCTGTCTGGACCATGTTTCTACCAAATTTGGTAAAACCTCATGCGGGTGCTTGATTGTTAAACATTTTCCAGGGAGTGCCATTGAGCCACATCCAGGACCAAGATCCTTAAAATATAACATTTCCACCACGTCTGATGCCTGTGCAAAGTTTTGTGAGTTTTCGAGTACGTTTAGCTCCTCAAAATGTCACTCGTTTAAGTTGTGTTGAAGTTAAAACCACCAAGGCGACACCAGAGTACATCAAGACTGAGACCAGACTAGATGCACAGCAACAGCGTTATGGCAGCCAGGTTTTCAGATATTCAGAAGCACCAGAAATTTAGTGAAAACCCTACAGCTATGGTCTGGACTGGTCTGGAAATAAAATCCTAGAGTCCAAGACCAAGACCAAGACTAACCTCGAGTTCTACAACACTTCATCTGAATAATCCATATTAATACAGTTTCTACTGGAACTGCAGGACCTGTGTAAAGTCCCTGCAGATCTGTGGCGGTACCTGCTGAGGTGGTGGGCTAGGTGCTGGTTGCTCTGGTTCTGGAGCTGGAGCTGGTGGTGGATATTGTGATGGAGGGGTCGGTCCGACGGCTGCGTTTCGCTCAGCTTTCGGGCCAGATCGAAGCACTGGTTCCTCAGACACTCCAGGCTACTGAGACACACCTCCTCCTCGCTCTCGTCCGCGTGGACTCGGACCCCCACGCCCGGCCGCCCGTTAGCGTGTCCGCCGTCGTCCACCAGTCCTTCTGGGTATCCGTCCTCGGGCAGCATGGCACCATGACCCTGCGCCAGCAGCTTCAAAGAGTCCACCGTCTCCCGGACCACGTCGCTGTCCAGGTCCACGCTCAGCTCTCCCTTCCTGTCGCCCTGCTCGCTGCCATCCTCCTCCTCTTCATCTTCGTCCTCCCCGCTGTTGGATGAGTTGCTGTTCATCTCGGACTCTGTCATGGCCTGGTAGGCAGCGTCCTCTGCGATCTTGCCCAGGTTGAGCAGCGACTTGGCGACCAGCTCGTCGTAGTTCTCGTAGTCCTCTCCGGTGCCGTTAGGAGGACCGATGCTGCAGCTGTTGTTGTTGTTGTCGTCTTTCTGGACCGGAAGCAGCTTTGATTGTCCACTGGGTTTGTAGTGGTTCTCCACTGTCAGGAGGGAAAAACAAAACCTGTTAGGATACAGTGACTCAACGAGTGATGATAAAACAGACCTTTTCAACAGCAGATGTTACAGTTTGTAAAACCAGGCAGAGCAGAGGTACTGACACCACTATGATCTGTTCCATTTAGATGAACCTGACCCACTTGAATGGAATGCAGCCATTTGTCTTAATAACATATTGCAGCTAATATTGACTGTTACATCATTTTTGTTTTCATCTTATTTTATTTTTTGATTCCTTTTCATCTCGTTTTGTTTGTCTTGTGTGATTTTCTCGATGGATTCATCAAGGCGTCGTCTTTTCTGTGTGTTATTGTTTCATCATTTAAATCTTGATGTCGTGAAGACGCACAACAATGTCAAATAAAAATAATGGATAATTCACCTCAAATGCATTCAAACTAAAACCTGTTTTAAAATGTAAGGAGTAGAAAGAACAGATATTTGTGTTAAAATGTAGGAAGTAAAAGGATAAAGTACATACTAAGGTAAAGTACAGATACTGTAAACTCTACTTACGTTCAGAAGTATTTGTACTGCGTTACTTCTCAGACTGAATTGCAGAGCATCACATTGTTTAATTTGGTGTTGAATCACATTTTGTTGACGGCTGAATCGTATCGTATCACATTGAACTGCTTCATGTGTATCTTCTATCTGTATCGGATCATTTAAAATGCATCGAGATGTGAATCACATCAACCTCAGTGATGAGATGAACATGATCTGAAGACACAACTCATCTCATGACACACTCCACAAAATACAGAAATGGAAGGTAATTCATCCTTCATGTTGCAGATAATGCACCGATCTGTTTATAGTCAAAATCCTGCAGATGAAAAGGAAACGAAGCTTTTACTGCCCCTGATAAACTGCACATATTCCTGAATAAATTAGCTGCATCCCACCCAATTACCATCCACTGTTTACTCACAGAAAACATACAACCCAGAGCTGTGCAGAGCCAAGCCTCGCTGTTGATTTTGGGGACAGAGACGGCAAATGAGAGCAGAGAAATTGAAAAGGGAGGCGTGTGAGGTGCTCCGATTCAGGAGCCATAAATATCCTCAGGAGGAGAAGCCGAGGCAGAGCGCATGTGACACGTCCGCCGAGACGAGGAGGAGGACGACGAGGAGGAGGGAGGGAGTTAATAACTCAGCACAGCTCCTCTCCCGATTATTCGTGAAGCGCTGTCAGAAGCGATTGAGGACACGGAGGACTGGTTTGGGGGGGTTTGAGGGAGGGAGAGGCTGAGCATCTGGCCTACCAGCAGCTCGCATCACTTCCTCCTCGACTGCTGCAAAAACCCAAAGCAGGACCGGACAGTCTCCTATAAACACACAGACTAGAGATGAGCTGTAGTCAGGACCGCCTCGGCCGAGACCAGGTCTAGACCGAGACCAGACCAGACCAGATACAACAAAGACGTTATGGTTGAAAAGAATATGACTGATACGGTGCGATACGACAGAACACTGACACATCTTTAAGGAAAGGGGTATTTTTTCTTTAAGTGTCAAACAACCAGTGTTCAAATGAAATGACCTAAAGAACTGTATGTGCATCAGCTACAGCTTCATATATCCTGTTTGTCTCATCATTTATTGAGTAAAATGTAACTTAGACACAATAATGAGTCTCCACATGTCGACACACAAAGCTAACACTGCACCAGCTGCTTCCCTCGATGAACGCTGAAGGAATCAGGTAGACTGTGAACCGAGCTAGAAGGTAAATAATCATAACATAACTGAAACCAGCTCCTGAAACGTGCACATGACATGAAGAGCTAATGCTCACTATGTATGTTCAGGTGAGGCGCCCTGATAACGTTACAATGACCTCTGTACGCTTCATCAGGACTAGTTTTACTGACTCTCCTCCAGACACACGCAGCTTCTTCTACACAAATGTAAATGAGTGGTTTGGTTTCATCTGTTTTACGTCAAATCACAATACTGATGTTAAATGAAGCCTTGAAGTAAAACCCTGGGTCCTGTTTCCTGAGACACTGCACACGCTAGGATGTTCATGTCCATGCAAACTACAAAGCATCCGATATGTATGAAAATACATATGAAGCAAATACCAATGACATGACAGTATAATATAATACGCCCTGACTGTGATGCACAACACGCGTTGATTCAGCACAGTGTGATACAATACAAATCAAAAGTTTGACGTGATTTCCTTGTTTGTTCTTCCGGAGCTGCAGCTTATCTCATGTTCAGAGGAATCGATCTCTTCATTAAATAATCATGTTCGTCTTAAATGTACCAGTGCAGTGTTGCATCATGGGTTGTTTTTAGCATCAGTGTTGCTAATCCAGTGAGTCCAGTTAGTGTCTAGTTAGTCCACGTTATCCTGCAGCAGTTTTAAATAAAGTTAAATGTGTTCAGATGTTGTCTCTACAGCGACGCAGACGACACAGACCTATAATGTTATTATGATTACATTTTAAAAAGTTGGTTCATTGTGAAACTGTTGATGGACACATTCAACTGTAGAGTCTAAAACAGAGATCTGGACCCAAATGTACAAAAATACTTAATGAAGTGATACAGCAGCTACATATTCCACTGGAATGTCAGTCACGACAAGAAAACTTCAGAAATCTCTTCTAACACTGAGACGTAATGTTAGATACAGCAACAGAGACAAGAAACTAAATGAAACTAACATGTTGAAGACACTGAACACAAACTAACGACTACTTTTACAGAACAATGTCTCTTCAAAGTCCCGTCTTTGAAAAGAAAACGTTTTGTTGACTTAACTCATTACTGAAAATGCGGCCAAACAGAAATCCAATACAAACGGGTCCGAGGCCTATTTTGGATAAAGATAATTAAGACAACAACTAGAGCTGTGTATTCACAAGAATTTGGTGACATGATATGCATCATGATGATCGTGATGTACTGCTACCTTTATAGAGTATAACACACCATCGTCTGCATAAAATCTGACAGAAAGATGTTGACTTTTCTCCATAGTTCAAACAAAAGGAGATAATCTACATCTAACTCAATAAAACGTGAACCACTGTCTGCCACGAAACTTTGCATTTTTTCAGATTTACTCAGTGGATTTTGAAGTTTGGTACCAAACGTCAGAATCATCATTGAAGTCCAGAACCAGGTCCTGCTTTATGAGACCTGATCTGAGCACTGTCAGCTGGATGTCAGACGAAGCTGGAAACACTCACCCTGCTGAGGAATCAGATCCTCCTCTTCCTCCTCATCCTCCTCTTCTTGTATGTCTTCCTCTCCCTCGTCCTCCGGCTCCTCCTCCTCATCGCCGTCCTCCTCCTCCTCCTCCTCTTCGTCCTCTACCGGCTCCTCTCTCATCGTCGTGTCCGCCCTCTCCACCTCCACCTCCTCCTCCTCTTCCTCGTCGTCATCCTCCTCTCCCTGGTTATCCTCCGAGAACTCGTCTTCCACCTCCCCATCTTCCTCATCCTCCCCTTCTCTGTCATCCTCGTCCTCCTCCTCCCCTACCTCCCCCTGCTCCTTCCCCTCCTCCCCCACGTCCATGGCTTCATTCTCATAGCCGGTGTAAGGTCCTCCGTCTTCCTCCTCGTCCTCGTCCTCGTCTCCCGGGCAGGAGGTGAGGAAGGGCCTCCTCTTTGCTGCCGGTTCCAGTGGCTGCTTTTCCAGAGCTTTCCTCTTCTTGGCCAGCGGGCAGCCGTACACACTGCAGACACACAAAGGTGGTTATTGTTAATGAACACTAAGAAAATAACAAAAACTAGGTGTGAAGAAAACATCTTCATTAACTGGAATAAGAATAATAAGTGACTGGAACTGTACTGTGTGTAGGTTTAGAGACTAAAGCTTATTCAAACTAGAGTGGAAAACAAAATGTCAAATACCAGGTAAAAAAAAAAAAAAACACTGGATTTTGGATCTGTTTAGAACATGAATAAACCATTATTATAACTAACAAAAGATGCAGCCCCAGTGTGAAACACGGACCACAGTCAACGCTCAAAAGTGTGGCTTCACTTAATAAAAGAAAACGACGACAACACAATGTTGTCTTTGTGTGGAAACCCGACGCCGTTGTGTGGACGTCTGTGTGCGCCGCAAGTCCACACATGAAGCTCTGGGCGTTAAACTGTGACGACGTGAAGCCGAGCGTCACGTGTGTGGAGTAGAGCATGTGTACGTTGTGATGTATCTCCTGGATAGATAAAAATAAAACGTGCTGAAATGAATCATCAAATATACTTTAAAAGCTGTTGATATATTTATGACAAACACACAAATAAAGTCGATGTGTGAGAAACACTGTCTTCGACTAAACACGTATGTTTGTTACCAGAACAACAGCAGTTTAATGAATGCACAGAGGTTTGTCTTGAATGTGTTTTTGATGCATCCACTGCTCATCTCCATGTCAGTAAAAAACATGTGATTTAAGGATAGATTTTTAAAACTTCATTACAGCGCCATATTGGTTTATGCTGAGGGTCTGAGGATCTGCGAGAATAATATGAAGTTCAGTCTAGGATATGAAGTGTGTCTTATTCTTTTTCTGGTTAATAACACATTTTCTATAGCTGTTGTAAAGTGAATACATATCTTAAAATGGTGCCATGTTGTGTTGAATTTATTACAAAAAAAGACTCAAACTGACTCAGAAACCAATGAAAACTACACCAACAACACTTTAAAAACGAATCCAAACCAAACAGAAAACAAGAGGAAACCTCAACATGAGTCACTTGACAAAAGAGGGAAACCTTCAGCATCTGTGGTAAATAATGACGGCGTTTGATTTGAAGGTGTTTTATTTGAAGGTCCTTCACATAAAGGTTTGAGTCAGAGAAACAGCGTCACCTCCTTCAACTTGCCTCCAAACACAACAGAAGCTCTTTCATATGGAAATGGACTAATTGATTTCCTAAAATCCACATTAAAGCCGTGTATAATTGTGCTTGCTGTTTTGGAGCAATTAAAGCAGAATTTTCCCAACAGTTAATGACTATTATGGGATTTACGTAATTGAGGCCCCGGTTGAATAAGCTTTGGGTGTTTTGTTTTTTTTTTCTTAGAGGCTGGTTCTCCTCCTCCTCCGTCACAGCGAGTGGAAATCCACTGCAGTGTTTTCACAAAGCACAAGGAGTCAGTGAACCTGACCTTTGACCTTCACACACAGCCTCCATCCTCCTGATCCTCCGGTTCATTAGTAAAAACATGGACCAGGACCTTCAGTGACAAAGTCCAGCTGAGACGCGTCCATTCACAAAATTTTTATTCACATCACATTCAAGTAACATTAATGTGAACCAAATGAACCCGACGTTACAGTAAATAAATGACACATCTTTAAAAGTTCAGTGTGTGATATTTAAGGACATCTAGTGGTGAAGTTACAGAAGCAACCAAATGAAAATCCCCCCGTCACCCTCCTCTACGGTGGCAGCAAAAACCGCCAAGGGTTGGTTTTGTTCATTCACGTCTGTTTAGCTCAGGTGATGTTAACTCTGATCCAAAGTCAGATACAGTAGGTGACAGGAAAAAAGAAGAAGAAGGAGAAGAAGAAGAAGAAGAAGAAGAAGAAGA
>JAPQRN010000017.1:354649-374706 GCA_037367275.1 Coranthus polyacanthus | reverse complement strand
GTGATCCGTGAGAACCGTGTGATCCGTGAGAACTGTTCAGTGACGCATGACACCACCCCCCGATTCGACATTTCAGTAAAAACGACCCAAAAGTGACACAAGGTGCAAAAACAAAACAAACAAAAAACAGGTTCTACAAATGTTTCTGCACTGAGGCTGTTTCAGAATCTGAAATGGACTTAATAGATTGAAATCATCACGGCTGCTATGTTTTTATGTAAAATAGGACATGACAGTGAGATAAGAGTCTCTTTTTTACATAGTTTTCATCTTGTTACGTCTTTTATAACCCACATCATGTTATTGTTATGTATTTTAATAAATAAAATCATGCTCCTGACCCTAAGTTTGCAAAAGGCAGATGATTCACATTCCCCCGTGTCGTCACTTAATGACTTCTCTTTTGTTCTCGGCACAAAAAAATCTGAAAACAGCAAATCAACATCACGGTCTGTTCAACAGAGTGTCATTACTTTTCCAGCTCTTCGGTTTCGGTCTCATTAATGTCACCGCGTCTCCTTTATTTTTATATCTTCCTCTGTTATCCTGACCATCTCGTTCCACCTTTGACCTCACACTGTAAATTAAATTCAGTTTTGTCCCAGTAACGCTCGTGTAATCCGGTCACAGTTGTGTGTTTATAGAGTATAGTATAGTAGAACCAGTCGGCGAGAACTAGAACTATCTGCTTATAATGAGCTGTTTATATCTACAGAACGAGAAGGTCCCTTCGTGGCCATGTTTCTACAGAAGGTCTGAACAGACTTGCTGTGTTTCCTGTTTTATGGTGGGTGGCATCCTGCGTTCCAGCTGCAGGAGCTGAAATCAGGAGAAAAACCACCAGAATTTGAAAACACACCTTCCTTCTGCAGCTTCTCCTCTCAGTCCAAATCAAAGGACGGAATAGAAATAGAAATTACCTGATGTAGTGAGAGAAGACACTGTTCCAAGTCACGTCTGACTGAGTCTTACCAGCGGTCTGTAATTACAGTACATCACATATTTAACCCCCTGAAAACACCTCACAGAAGTGGGTAGAATTCTTGTTTCCTCTGAATTTTTGTCCAATGACGCCAAAACCTATCAAGCAACTCCAATCTGCAACATCACCACTAGATGCCACTAAATCATACACACTGCAGATTTAAGATAAGTCAATATTATTATAATGGAACCACTTATATTTCAGTGCTCCCTTCTGCCTCACGGTGGGAAAAGTTGGTATAACACCTGTACTGAGCAGAGAGAGTTAAGTTCCATTTCATTATTTACTGACTTTGCTTCAGTTAATTCTGATTTTGGCATCGTCTGTAAATACTGTAACCCTGTTTAAAAGACATCTTCATGTTTGTTGATGGTAGAAATATAATTTTAATTAATGGCGTTTACACTTTTCTCATTGTGGAAATCTTCCTGGCAGACGAATGAGTTGAGTACATGTCAGAGGTAGCAGCGCTGAGTGACGACAAGATCATTATTAAAGAGGGAGAAATTGAAGAAAATACATGAAGCATGACGTTATGAAATACATTTATAAAAACCTCGAGCTGGCAATTATCAAACACAAGGAATGGGTTGTGTTTCACTCTCAGTTTGGACAGAACAGAGTCCTGGAAGTGAGACACAGACTTAGACGTGACCTGCAGACAAACACGCCAACTTAACGTTACCGTTATCTGTTCTGTGCTCACACTGGAGCCAAAAACAGATCCAAGGATGAGGAGTAATATTCCGAAAAAAACTCATCCTCTCATCAAAGTTGTAAACACTGACGTCCACTTTGACATGAAGGGGAGACCGCCTTCCTCTGTGCATTAATTACACTTTGAGTTATTTATGTGTATTTTTTCACCTTCAGGTAGCAGTATGTTTTTTCAGCCATGAAGAAATTATACAATCTCTGCTTGGTTAAGTGAAAAATCCCCGGTATAATTTACCAGAGCAGTAATTTGTCAATGACAAATTGGACAACTGCTGTGTTTTTTGTGTTCTCGTTGCCAAAGGCCCATTTTTGGAATGACTTGTTCCTTTTATTGGTCAGTTACAGACAAGTGTTTTGACTTTATTTCTGCCAGTGCCAAACTGTTTTCCAACTTGCACAGCTGCAACAGATTTCACTCCTTCTCTCAAGAAGTTTTATTCTCTAACAAAACAGCCAGGCAGTGCGGTGCTGCGAACCAGCTGACTTCCATCACACACATGCACAATATGGCAATAGTTGAGTCAAAACACTGACTCCCATCAGATGTGGCTCAGGCTGATCTGTCCAGCAGCGTTAAGACCGTCTGTAACTAAGAGATGAACAGGTGAAAGTAAGACCTGATCCGTTGTTGTGATTTTTGTTGTAGTCTCATTGGGAGTGTAGTGGTTTTCCTTGAAGCTGTGATGATAAAAGCTTGTTTCATTGTCACAACAGCAGCTTTACAACCTTTTTCCAATTTGTCTCTTCTTTTCTTGAAGCTGGAAACATGACGTGAACTGATGTGGTGACTGACAAGCAACTTTTAAAGCCTCAAACCGCTAACAATAAAGTTTTATTCCCTTCTTTTATTGAGCTAATTTATTATTGAGCTGAACATAGCCACAAACTATGCACTGAGATTTTTTTTGTTTGTAAGAAAACAAAGCAGGTGAAAGTAGGATTGTAACCTTTCTGAAAGTCTTCTCTGGTCTTTCCCCAGAGTAACGAAACACATTAAGACGAGATAAGACATTTTGGACAGAAGCGAAAAGACGTTTTATTTTTAGGACACCAAACACAAACATTCAACATGTCCTCAAACTTTTCTCTTCCTTTAGATCTTCTGCTTCAAAATAAGGCAACAATTACAGCGAGTGAAGTTATGGACATACTGGGGTTATGGTTCGACAATAAACATGTCAACACAGACTGTTTTTAAGATGAGAAGAGATTCAACGTTTAGGTCATGAATGAAAATAGTTGTAAACTATAACCGCAAGCAGCAATGATCGGGATAGTTGATGAAGTGTGGTTTTGATGAGTTCAAACTGAAATAATGAGACACAGTCAGGCCAAGAATACAGAGAGTTTATCAGTAAGACCTGGTGAAGTAAAGCAGAGATAGAGTTTTACCAGTTTACCACGGAGCTGTTCAGGAAAAACTCCAGACCCAGGACAGTTTGACACATGGTTGAAATCAGTGGTTCTCAACTGGTCTGGCCTTGGCCCACCGTCATCACGTCACTCATTTATAGAATTCAAACCAAACGTATATTTTTCAAAAAATAGACTCGTAAACACATGTTCATTGTCTTAAACAAAATATGCACACATGACTATAATTATAATAAACTGTGTAAACATCATGGCAGCATAATTGTGTTTGCACACAATATAAGTAAGACATCTCTGTTTCCACTTAACACGTTAAGTAAAAACAGTGTGTGTTTCGATTCTAAATGACACTTCAGTTTTGATATTTCAATGCTACACACTTGGGTTTCAGTGCCTTTTTATTGTCAGTGTTTGTAAATCCATATTCCCGCTACATCTGGACTCTAAACATCTGTCAGTCAAATGTTTGCTTCACCATGACAACCACCACTGTGGCACATTGAAGAAGAATTCTAAGCATTTTATACATTTCAAAGACTTTCAGTGGGAAATAAATAATGGAGTAGATTTTCTACAGCCTGAAACATATAGCGCCCTCTCAGACCTCAGACCAGCCTCATGGTTCTGCATCAGTGTCTGATTCTGTCCCGATGTCTCTGAACTACTCGTGTCTCACGTTGAGACGTTCAGACCCTCATCACCTCCATCAGACTCTGGAAGACCTTGTTTTGAATTTTCACAATCATGCAGCGGGTGGAGTTAGAATCAGAACGGGAATAAAGTTACACTATAAATGATAATTGGCGTCATCAGTGAAACCAAAAATGTATATATGTTTGTTTTATTTTTTCTATTAACAAGCGAGGCTCACGGAGTTATGTAACACACACCAGTATATACACAGCGTTCATATGTGTGTGGAATCAGTTTTCTGGCCTGGAATGTCAGACGTTTTTAAAAAAGGTCAAGTCGAGCTGAAAATGCAGCTTTGTGCTCCAACAACAACAGGATTCAAACCACATCATTTGAAAAACAAAAATCTAATCAGGATGTGAAACATAAGCAAAATGCATTGACTGCCTAAAGGAAATACTCCAATTTAAATGTTGGCCCCCCTCAAACAATGGTTGAAATTATCTTTTTATACAAGAAAATATACCCATTACACACACGTCCTGTTTTTGCGGATCACCATTTAAGTGAAACAATGGGGGTTAATGCACTTTTCCTAAGTTTAAACTTTTTCTGTTGATTTCAAAAATGCATGAAAATTTGCAAAGGCCAAGCAAGAGAACATAAAAATGATCCGTGTTCCAAACGCTGGAGCCGTTTCCGTCAGTAGTAAACCAACCAATCAACCAATTCAAGGTGCTTCACAGATGACAAATAAAAAATAAAAGTACATTAAACAAATTAAAATCAACACAAAAACCAGATTAAAAACAGCCACAATAAAAGGACAAAACGTGAAGTAGAATAAAACATTGCAGAATATAGTGAGTAAAATAAAACAAGTAATGTCCAGAAATCATACTGATGCCAAATGCATGAAGAGTTGGTTTTAATTAAGATTTCACTTCTTCCAGCTGTTCTCAGATCAGTGCCAGCACATCCTACCTGCCAGACTTGATCCAATCTTCTAAGTCTAGTTTTCCCAAACTTAGGGCACGGACCCATTTATTAAGACAGAGGAGTGTTCTCTGGAGAGTTTAGAAATACTGACCACATCAAACCCATGTGACGTAGAGGAGAGAAACAAAATGAAATTAACATTAGAGATGCAATGAGACAAAAAGACGTAATGATGATAAAAACAATGTAAAAGATTGATGCCGATCTGGTACTGAGGAGACGACACTCGAGCTGTTAAATGACTGTGTTTTGAAGTAACTGTTCACATACTGTGAACACGTTTCCTCAGGTCTCTCCAAAACCTGTTCTCGACTTAGACAAACTCGCAAAGGGTCAAACTTTGTTGAAAACATTTTTTTCCAGTACAGTTAAGTCTTAAGCTATTCACTTTGAAGGCCGCAGTGCTTTGTATGTCCAGTACCTTTGATATCACTATCGCCAAAGCAACAGACAGTCTCGGGCTGATCCTTTTTGCCATCATTTTCATTGTTACTCAGGTCAGTGAATTAACGTTTGAGCCTCGTGAGTGGGTCGTGCGTCACCTCAGCCGGCTGACCGGTGCTTGTTGAAGGGCAGGTTAGTGTTTCCAGACAGATCTGACTGATATGAACCCTTCCTGTATTTAGATGTTGCGGTGGGAATTCCTGTCAATATTCAACCCATGGTGATTATGAGCATGATAGAGTCCAGACTGTAAACCTTTTTAAACCACAGAAGAGTGAATTGGAAAACGGCTGTGCAAAATTTGGAAGAAAAACTTGATTAGATCTCCAAAACAAAACAAAGTCTTTTGGAAAGTCCTGTGCAACCACTGCCTCATTTCTTGGGGCCAATGAACTCACAAATTTATGGATTGTGAAAAACTGTCATTTCTGTGTTATTGAACCCTTGCAGCTTAACAACTGGTTGAAAATCCTTCCAAAATTTGAAATCGTTTGGCTGTTTTCCTTATTTGAGAATGGATGGTGTTTGATTCAGGATGCGTCTTGTCCAGTGGAGTCAGATTAATTCAGTCCATTATAGACAATGTTGAAGACGCAGCAAAATCACTGCTTTGAAAAGACTTTGAAAATGCATCAAAAATAAGACGTGTTTTGGTCTGATCTGCTTCCGGTTTAGTCCGACCACATCGTTCTGAAACCAAAACAGCATCACCAGATATAAAATGTTAACAGGCTTAAAATTATGGTATTTTAAGTCATGACCAAGAGGTGTGCACTGGGTAAATGTAATACTGGTCCCTAAGTCAGTGTATTGTACAATATTAAAGTCGTTATGTTTCTGATTACTAAAGAGGATATTAGTTCAAGACAATCTTGATCCCTGGAAATGAATTAAAATGAGATCACCCCGGCTGATTATAACGACAAATACCGAGTGTCAAAGTGATCAAATCACAGGGCATTTGGCATCGTTGACTGAAGGCAGAATTATTGTACAAATCCGATAATTAAGGTACATCTGGCAACACTGTTCCAAAATGCCATTGAGCAGCGTCAGCACCTTGTTGACGGATTTCAAACTCCAGTTGAGTTTGAACTGGAGTTTGAAATCCGTTGAGTGTATTTGTGTTTGTTGCTGTTCAGTAAATTGTGCACCTGGTTAACAGTGTCAAACATTGTGCTTTCATGGCCCGAGACTTGAGCTGTGGTGCATATAGGACCAAATGAAGGTGTTGAGACTCGCAGTGAACATAAACTGTGGTTAAATGTCTACCTTCAAATGACTCCTCTATTTCCTGACATAACACAAGCATCAAAGCAGAAACCCAAGCGGAGCTCTGGGTCCAAATCCAGTGGCTTAAGCACCTCAAGAATCCTGCGAGAAATTCCCTCCGCTGACACGTCAGCTGTTTCCACAAACCCAAACGCCCTCTTTTTTTATCGCTCCATCATTTATGTGGTGAACACACAGCAACCAGGTCATGTTTATGCGTATCTCTGTATTCATGAGTGACTGTTGCACAATACGTTGATGTGTTGGACAGTTCTGCCTTCGAACTCTTTTGGACTTTCAGGGGAGAGGTTTCAGCTTGCTCTCAGTTTCAGGGTTTGCAATGAACTTGTGTAAAACGTTACCTCCTCTGCCTCCTTCAGATCCTCTTGTTTCCCAGTAACCCTTGAGGGAAATGTCTTGTTCACCGCTTAACGGCAGAATATCCAGCACCACAACATGCCGGTGGTTTCTCTCTACAAATTCCATATTCCTAGCGCCACCATGGTTTTAGTTTAACAGGGCTATGACCCTGTGTCCCATTGCTTTGTTTGTAGGCTTCCAGTTTAGCCTGAGGTGTTGCATGTTGTTTGCTGTTCTCATGTTTGGAGTGGACCTTCTCCGTCAATTTCCAGTGTGTGAATCCACTTCTTGCAAATGTTAGCTCAGTGTGAGCCTCTGGAAAATGTCTACAGATCTTACTAAAGATTACATCTTTTTCTTCGCTGTAGTTGATCCACTCGAACTCCGTTTGGAAAAGCAACAGGATTTCTCACAGATTTCGGTTGTAGGAAATGACTGGCTCTTCGAGTACAGACAGATAATGTCGTGGTGACTCCTGTGTAGCCGATGCTGACAGGATAACGGAGTATTTGTGCTGCTGCTAGTTTCATGTAGCGGGACCCTCACTTCGTACTCTACCATATCTTCTAGACGTGGTTTCTTTTGACCATATGCTGTATTTGTAGTTGGACAGTGTGACAGCTCCACTAAAGTGAAGCCAAAACATCTTGTTTCCCTGGTGACTGGCTGCAGAATAGGCTTCATTTTAACACAGCAGGAGGAAGCGGCATCGTGGGGTCCATCGTAGAAGTAGTCCATCGTAGTTACAGTCTGGTGTGTTTGATGTTTTGTCCACCTGGATGCCACTGCCCGTAGCGTCAAGGTCAGGCCCCGCCCACCTGGACACTCCTGGATTTTAATTGGCCATGCTACGTATACATGAAAACAAATCACATTCAAAATTAAAATAAAGATAGAAAAATGCTTTTATTTGATCAACCATTCACAATCATTACTTTGTCAAATTAAAGCAATTACTTGAACTAACCAGTCGTTTCCATTCAGCTGATGAAACTAACAGAAATCATTTTCCACCGTTCGACCTTTGACTGCTTCTCTTTTGATGACGCTACCTCGTTGCTTCTTCTGCTGTGCTCTAATGGCTCCTGATTGGAGAAATAGCGCCACCACCTGTTTATGTTTGAATTATCGATACCAATAAATGTCTCTTTTTGACACCAGCTCCTGAAGGATAATTGGAAAATTGGTATCGATATCAATTTTAACAAAAAGAAAAATACATTACACATTGCAGTACTAATCTTTAGTTTTTCATTTTCAACTTGTTATACAATCAAAATGTCCCATAATATAAATATATATATATATAAAACTTTCTAGGACAATGTGCTTTGACAGCGCTTTAGTTTTCTGCTTCAGCACCCTGGCTTTTTTACAGTCAAAGCAGTTTTACAACAAAAAAATAAACCCATTTTACATAACATATCTTTAATAGAAATGTATAAAAGCCGTGTACATTCTGCTTGCACTGACACTGATGAGATTCACTCCTTAGGTTTTGAAATTTGTCCCAAACGACAGGACATTTTTTTCGATACTGGATAGTTGGTTCGGTACCAAGCCCCAGAAAAAGACAAACCATTAATGGCATCATTTGTGTGACAAGTAATCATGAACTAAAATGTCATGCTGGTGACAGCTCTACCCGTGGCTGTTCTTCCCATCCACGTCCCACTCTTTCTTTCTCTGCGGTCGATCACTTACCATGCTTGAGTTTCTACACCAGTGTGTCGTTGTATAGTTTCCAGATGTGAGGTCAGAGAATCCCTTTGTCTCCAGACGTGGAGCTGGTTGGCCCGGTTCAGTCTTCCAGTCGCGCTCTGTTCCCTTGCATCGCACTTAGCCCTTCATCTCTGTACTAAATGAGCACACTCTGGAGTGTATTTAGAGGAATATGGCAGAATAATGACGTCCGTGCTTCAGAAACAATACATAAACAGAAAAATAACAGCCCAGTTTGACATCATAGGGTGCTTGAGAAGTCAGATTCACTGGAGAGGAACAGCAGTGTATTAGTCTGCGGAGCCAGGGGCATAATCAGCGCTGTCATGATTCACATTAGACGTCCAAATCATGGGAATTAGAGAAGTCGTGACTGTGGTCCACGCCACACAACCCTGTTGACCTGTAGCTTCACGGTGGACACGGGGAGAGAATGTGGGATTCATGGCAATGTGTTGATGAATAAAACATTACAGCTTCTTAGCAAGAGTGACAAAGAGCAGTGATTGAGCTCTTTTTCATGCCAAGATGTTAGCTGATCAGTATTATTTAAAGAGAAGATAAATTATTACTTGCTATTCAGTGTCACACAAATGTTCTATGATGAGCCAGCAGACAGACAATATATGCTTTGTTTGGCTCAAATTGTGAATCTTTGGTTGTTTTAGCTTATTTTCCACCAAAAAGTTCCAAAATCTAAAGCTCTGGGAGTTCGTGTGAGTTGAGCAACACCAGAAACCTCAAGTAAAAAACTGATTGTTATGACATCAATCTTAACAGGTAGACAGAGTTATTATCCGATTGTTATACATCCTACAGCTGCAGTCTGTATCCGGAGCCTTAAATTCTCAGCTTTGGGACATCTTTGGAGTTTCATCCAATGACGGACAGAAGGAAACATTCTGTTAAGACACTTCTCATGAATGGGAGAACTTTTCCTCATGTAAAGACCATCAAATACGTAGGTTTGTGCACGTAGCGGCCTCGTGTTCCTCCGCGAAAAGACGCAACAGATGGAGCACATTTAGAGCTGCATGAAGCCATCAGTCTTGGTCAGTAAAGTCACATTCATTGGTCAACATTCACATACTGTGTAAGTACAGACGCCAACAAAGTTACGATCACCCTGAGCTTTTGAAGAGCGAGGGTGAGGTTCTGAGACGAAGCCTGTGAATATCAAAAGGGGAAAGACATGCGATTATTTGGAGCGAGAGAAATATTTTCAACAAGTTTAATCAGACATAAAAATCATTTATCATTGTTCATCATCAGTAGAACGACCGACAGTTTTGATTGAAAGAGATCAAAGCAACATCATAAATAAGACAAAAATAATGCACGGGACAATGTGCAGAACAAAGACTTTCTCAAAGTGAAGAGGTGCTTGGTTCGGGCCTTCCTCTTCTCCTTACACCCTCCGGTGCACAGCTTATTGCGACATTACAGTCATTATTGCTCTCTTGACGTAGTAAATGTCCAATCATTTTCCATCTATGATGCTTCACTTCTGCACTCAGCGGATTCATGCTCGCTCTTTCCAGTAGCTCCTTAGTACTGACATGATCTTGCCATTATCATATATATCATCATATTTGGAGGATCTTGTGTAGACATTTGTTGTGGAATAACTGTCCCGTCATCTCCTTCGCTCATTTTCCACATCTCGCATCCACACAGTAATACCAGCACCACTAGTGTAGGTGTATGTAAAAATAATTCAAATGACTGAGGTGAGCACATTTTATTGTAAGCTGTGTTTTTACTACACAACCTCTACAGGTTCCTCTGCGGACTAACCGAACCTTTTCTTTTTAATTACACTGGTACTTGGCATATTTAAAATGAGTATTAGCGCCGTTGGTTTGTTAATAGCACGGTATTAGATTATTCCTTTCACCGTAACAGTCCTCGCTGTGTGTGTCCTAATGTTTCTTCACACTCATTTATCAAAGTGGGGATTATAAGATCTCATCTGCTATTTTAAGTGTGTTTGGCGTTTTATCACATTTTCATTAAATTCCTACAGTATCTTGACTATTTCTTTAATGTTATGCCTCATAAAAAACGCTAAAAAAACAGCATTGATTGGTTTAGGATGTTGTACTGCAATTTGTCTTCTCTCAAGCCAGTAGTTTTCCAGGTTTCCTCAGTGAAATGGGACGCAGCATACTAGAATGGGGCGCTCTGTTTCCGATCAGATCTGTCCTTCATGGATGTTTTCAATGGCATCTGAGCAGGACAGCGTAGCCAAACACGAAGTTTCCTATGTCAGACACTGGATTTTAATTGTGCACTGCCCATCTTTCCATACGCTTCCCAACACGTTCTCTGAAGTTTAACCGCAGCATTTCTTCTGCATGACAATGCCCTTCGAGGTCCAGATAACACCACAGCATAATATTATTCAAACACTCTTCATAGTTGTCTGTCTAAATCAGGTATGTGCACATTTTGAAAAGCAATCTCGGGATCAAGTGAAAAATGAAATCCAAATATGCTATTATAAATGAGGCTGCTGTTGTGGAGCCTCGGCTTGACCCGGCATGGCTTCGCTGGGCCTGGTCGTTTTATCCGCTGGCTCTAAAACCCTTTGAAATTGCAAGGCTCTCGCAGGAAGAACGCCAAACCAACCAACCCAATTTGGAAGAAACATAAAATTGAAAAAGCTGTAAAAAACAATAGACACTTACCAGATTGCCTGTCAAGTAATGGAATGATTCTGTTTTAATGTCAGAGGTTAATGCTGTATTCCCTGAAGGAGAAATGAAGAAACAGAGGCTGAAGGAGCTGGTAAAAAAAATAAAAAAAAAAGTTTTTTTGTATTGTGCTGATGCCTTATTCACTACAAATCGACTACATTCTTGTTTTGTATTCATGTAAAGTCAACTTGTATGTAGGTTTTCTTTAAACCAATCAGTCGTCTAAGGCTGAGGATGCAGCGATGGCGACTTTCGGATTGAAACTTGTTTTGCTGGGACATTTGTTGATGCAGAGGCGAGCCGGAATCGATGCAAAAGGAAACGCTACAAACAGACGATTCATGATATGATGCAGTATTACTGTAAACTAACCAGTAGCATCAAAGTACACGTTGATAAAATACAACATTTAAATACTCTTGCATGCATTTATGAGTGATAGAAACAGAATAATGTAATAATATTTTTATACTTTAAAGTATATTTTGCTGCTTAAACTTGTGTACTTCTACTTCAGTAACATTTTGAATCCAGGGCTTTTACTTGCAATGGAGTATTTCTACTTTTCTTTTCTAATTTTCCAAATCCAATTATATGTGTTTTATTGTGTTTTATAGGATCCAATATGTTGAAACATTATGTCAAAGTGGCCAAAAAAACTAATAGTCAGATCATATACTGTAGGTGTTGTGAAGAAATCGATGCCAAACTCCAGGATGTTTGTTCAACATTTGTTGATATAAAGACAAAATCCTACATTTTCAGAAACGCCCAAAGGCCCTGAGAGCTCTAAACATCTGAATACTTCTTCCACTTCTGCATGAAACCAAATTTGACAAACCCCTTTCATGTTTTTATGAAAAAACACTCCCTTTTTGAAGGTGTTTACTTGTGGCTCAAAGCCAATCCAAAGCTTATGCTGTGCATTGATGTTGGAACTGTGTTTTGTTTTAATTAGCGGTGCCAGATACGATCAGAGCTCATGTACACATAATACATTTTGTTAATCTTGGAAATTGCTCGCATTCCTTTTCTTGCCATACTGTCATAATGAGTAAATTCAAACTGTAACTATATAATTTAAACCTGCTTTTCTTTATGTATACAGCTCATATTATGTGATTCCTAAACAAACCTCCTTAATGAGTAATACTGTCTTTAAAATAACATGTAATGTAACGAGCGGTGTGTTTTACTTGACTGCAGCTTTTCCTTCCCACCTTTTCTTTTAACCCTTTGCTGACTTTTGCTCTACAAAGTCCTAACCCTTGTGTGTCTCTGTCTGGACGCAGATAAATGTTACTCCAACCAGACCGGCCCCAAGTGCGTCTCCTCGTCCTCCTCCACCTCAGACGTGGAGCCCAACTCGTCTTCGTCCTCCATCCTCCCCGTCAGCCAGATGATCGACAAGGTGAAAGGTTACTGCTCGACACGCTCTGACAACTTCTACAAGAACATCATCATGTCCGACAGCTTCAGCAACAGCACCAGGTTCTAAAAACTTTGCTCCGACCCCTGAAGCGCAGCCCACCTCTCTGGAAGGACCCGGCTTTGTTTTGTCTACGTTGTTCTGGGACGTTTTGTGGCATCATCCTACAGTTAGGGAGGACACTCCTGTTCGGGGTTGTGATATGAAGGGCCGCACGGGAACCTGACGTTCTGTAGCTGCACACAATGTTATTCAGGGTTGTCGTCCAACATTTTAGCATCCTCCCCGCTGCCCTCAGCCACAAAGAATATACCAAAAGATATCTAACACTTTGGCTACATCGAACATGTAACATTTGCAGACAGAAAAACAGGGCAGAAGTTGTGCATATGCGCCATAGAGATCTGCTCTGCAAACATCAAAATGGGCTTTATGTGCTGCACCCCAGCCATGTTGGGCGCCACCTAAACCAAATGTAAATGTAATGATGTATCCCAGATCTAATGGTTGTAGTTGGATTTATTTAGCGAGCTTTCTTTATTTAAGCTTTTTGGGTGTTGTTCATTTACCATCTGCTATAGCATTTATGATCAAAAATGATGTGACATTACACATTTTTTCTTGACAAATGTAGCATTTTCTTGTGGGTGGACGTCCAGACCTCCAGGTAATCCACGAACTGCTGTAAAAAGGAAGAACTAAGAAAATTACTGGTTTTTAGTCAAATACAGTGACATCAGATTTTCTTGGGGGAGGATCCTCAAATCCAATGACCCCACAGCCCCCCCACCCCACTGCAACCACAGAACCCAAGCCGTCCAGAAACCCAGGGAAAACTCTGGAAAAGGGTCATCAACCACCAACTACTGGTCTACGGGACCTGTCAGTATTTATTTTAATCAGCACCAGCTGACTAACTGCACGAGTTACAGCCGACCATAACCTGTACATGTTAACTTGCTGAAGACTCGAGACAAACCTAAAACGAAGGCTCACTCCTTTTTTTTTTTGCCTGTTATTCATAGTTTAGCAGAACCACATCGATCTCCGTACTTTGTTTAATCACTGTTCTGGAGAAAGGTCTGGCTGAACCCACTATCATTCTGAAATAGGAAGAAAAACTCTGATATGTAGTCACAACTTCAGCAAGGGGGGCTTTGAAAACGTTAACACGCTTATGGTGGAAGACGAGGACAATGCCGACCAATGGCAGGTTTATTCCAACACACTACTTCCTCTGAGTTGTCCTGTGTGGCTCACAACGCCAGTAAAGATACATTCTGCAGCAGATACGCTCTGCACATGTTCGGTGTTGTCAAAGTGTAAGAAGAAGCCTGTTCAAGACCTACAGGGTAAAGGTCGAGAGGACTAGAACCGTAGAACATGTCTTCAGCTGTGTCCCAAATCACACCAGTGCACACTATATTTTCAGAATTCAGTGTGAAAATGTATTTACTACACAATGCGCTCAAAAATTCCCCAATGGAGGAAAAAAAATGTTTTGACAGCATGTACGCAACTTTCTGCTAACAATCCTACAACGCAATGCGTCACATTTTACAGGTATTACGTGTTCGAAATCTCAACTTAGAGCTCAGTACTGAGTGAATGAGTGATTTTGAACACAGCTTTTTAAAGTCATCCTTTCCACCGTCCTTCTTTGCCCCTGGAACTTCATTTTGAAGCCTCATTGTCTTGTATATTATTCACACACATGGCTCTTCTATAAGTCCTTGTTATTTGTGTTGATCTGATTTGGTTGTGGACCCACTCATCAAAAACTGGAGCAGTTTTTCTCAAGCCCAAGCCATCTACAAAACTGCTAAATAATTAAATTAATCGTCTGAAAAATGTTCAACAGGCAGCCTTTGATGTTTCTTCTTCTAAAACCCCAGAGATCAGGTTTAGATAATCAAGGACAAAGCTGCACATCACAGGTATAAATCCAGGGACCTCCTGGATAATAAGGGGTGTTTGACAGCTCCGGGGTGGTCAGAGAAAATTGCTGCAATTCTACTGTATTGTATCAAATGACAGAATCGGCTGACCTGGCTGCCAGACTGTGTATCTAAGAGGAAATGAAATGGAGTGGAGAAGAAAGCAGAGAGGGGAGGGAAGGATAAACACAAGGTGGGAAGGTAGACGAGAAGGAAAAAAAAGGTTCTGGTAGAAAAAAAAAAAGTAGGCCGTTATGTTTTGGTGTTTTTTTAATACTGTGATGTTTGTTAAAACTGGCCGTGTGCATGTGTGGAGCCATATCCTATGTAAATATTGATGATGTACCCTTTGTGTGTCTGGATGGTTGCTTTTGTTCATGCCATTATGAGGTCCTCAACGGGTCACCAGGACTGTACATACAAACCCAAACATTCTCAGACTGCCTGCAGGCGTTGGCAGGCGCTCTGCTACCGTTTCCACGTCTCTGAGGAAGAGGAAATGGTGGCAGAAAAGACAGAAATCACAGAGCAGAACAGAAAAAACAATAGTTTGTCTTCCGAGAGCTTTCAAAACCGTCTCTCGGTCACTTTTCCATTTTAAACTTCCCAGAGCAACACATGCTGTTTGATTTAAAAACCCTGCAAGGAAATATCTAATAATCCCCATATTTCATTTTATCCCATGAATGATAGGATTCTTTTCGTGGCAGACTGAACACTTAAACTGATTAAAATGACAAGTTGTTGAGTTGAGCGCTGATGGTTTTAGTTAGAGTATAAATGATTCAAACACAGCTGCCAAAGCTGGCCTCTCTGTAAATGTCAGCTAAAGTTTAGAAATAATCAACGTGCAACGACTACGTCTCCAAACTGAAGCCAATGCAGAAGCGTCTTAAATTGTAATACCACTGACGGCCACTAGATGCTGCTCCAAAAAGCCCATAGACTTACATTGAACATCTCTTTAAAATACTAAATCACTGAATTTGTTTCTAGAAGTCATTCTGGTTCATTTGTGTTTTTTTGGATCCTCCGATAATAAACTAGACTTCGACGTCGGCCGTGCTGGGCTGTGATTGACAGCTCGCTCGTCTGCCTAATCGTACTTTCAGAGTTTATTGAATAAAACAGATTTTGAGAGAGATGTGTTTTTATCACTACATGCCTCTTTGGTATTCAACCATGCACATATGATACATGTAATCCAAAAATGACATCTGAAAACCTGAAAAACAGAAACAGGTTTTTCCAGAGACAATGCCCTGGATAATCTACACAGCTGTGTCTGGACAGTTTTCATCACTTTTTGCTCCAGAATCAAATTCCTGATGGAGTCTGACAGTGAGATTTGCGATTGTCCTGCACAATGTAATCAACATGTTGACTTTGGAAAAACATGATGCTGTCAAGTTTTTCAGATTAAAGCACCAAAAAAAGTTTTTCTTTCCCCAAGTCCACCACTAACAGTCTTAAAACTCCTTTGGTCAATTAGCACGAAATTACTACTCATTGTTCTGTGTCAAACTGTCACTGTCCTGTTAAAACCTTTGTCTAGTGTGTACTGATATTTGTTGTGCACATTGTTAAATGTGTGTTCTTGACTTGTATGATGCTGCACCATGTGCATTGTGAGTTTGGGCCGTGCAAAGCTTTATGGTAATCTATACACCCTGTACTTCATATGACCTGCTCACTGGCATGCTAGAAGTTTCATGCGTGTAAATTCCAGAATAGACGTAGTTTTTCTGGAAGAAAATGTTGGATACCGCCTGGGCCTGTCAATCAGCCACATCCTCATATAAGCTAGAGTTGCAAGTGTAAATTTTAAACTTGAAGTGGTTTGTAAAGAAGGCGTTTATCGTGACAGTTTGGACATGTTTAAGCTTTAAACAAAAGAGTCTGTTTCATCAAATACAACCTAAATGTTATTGTGAAGACAAATCATCGGTTACTCATGCAAACACCTAAAGTGAATCATCTTTAAAGGAATACTTTATTGCTGTATAGCAGAATGTCTGTGTAGATTTGATTTGTTTTCCGTAAAGGGAGTATTTTCTCATAACATCCTCTGTTGTTCTTTTGTCAAGCACTGCATGTTTCCATTACACTCTTAGTTTCTTGGAAGATCTGACATGTTTACTGTGTGGTATAGACTTATTTATTTTCTGGATGTACGTTTACTCTACTGTCGCCTACTGTACCCAGTCTCAGCTTTCCTATAATTGTGTTTAAACTGCGCACTTTTAACCATGAAGACTCTTGGTTTTTGGATGTCGACCCTTCAACTGTCAACTTAACCCAGATTTCAATCATTCACATGAAGCCAACAATGTCCAACACCAAAGCATGATCGTCAAGCACGCATTGTACTGACTGTCAGGCAATCTGGCCGTTGTGTCGGTTTCTTTCGCCCAGAGTGGCAGAAGAATGCATTATTCAGCCTTCGGAAATAAATCCCCGAAATGACGTTGTGAAAGAAAAGATGGAGAGACAGCGCTGAGATGCAGCTTTGGCAGCTGTAGTGGCATAACGTGGTTAGTCTGTCAGAAAAGTTCAGCCTGAGACTTAACAAAGGTTTTATTTTATTTTTTTATTAGAAGCCAACGATTGCTAAGAGAATAGAAACAACTGAAATTAGCAATAATAGTAAGTAAAGGGGAAAAACATCTGATTATAAACCAGTATGAACCCAAATAAGTCATAAAACGTTAAAAGCTTATGCTGTGTAAAGTGGATTCTTTGTTAGTTGAAGTTTTAAAATGATTTAATTTCAGATTTTCCCCTTTTAGATACAATTAAATAGGCATGGATTTTTTAAATGGACAGAAATAATGACCTGTTAACATCACTTTTGTTGACAGGTTTATTTTATTACATAGAGATGTAAAACAGGTGACCACATCCCGACTTTCTCGAACTTCAGATTCATTTCTAATTTCACGGTTGTCAGTCACGTACAGCCCAACCCCACTTTACACAACAGACCTTTGGCAGCTCATGAGGAAGTAACATTATAGCCACTACCGGCTTCACATATTCAAACATAAATCCCATCAAATACGCGTCGTCTGCTTCCAGTTTGAGGTTAAAAGCATGCGGTTAAACCTCAGCGAACCTGTGCAATGTCACAGTGACAGCAGAGGAAGGCAACGCACTTCTACAAACCCACCGCCGTTACAGACAGGACATGAAAAAACAAACCTGCGAGAGTATATTTAGAAGATTTCATTCCTACAGTTTGCTTCTCTGACTAAGTTGCTGAATGCCTGTTTTATGTTCTTCTAACCCAACAAATACCTGCCAGTCTCTCATGTCTTACTTCTGTTTTTTATTTTTTTTCTGTTATGTGTTTTATGTACAGTTCCAATTAATTTAATAAATATGTCTCTAGTAACTCGTCTAGGTGTTGGGGTCACAGCCACATGAATATTGTACCAAATGCAGATATGTTTTGATAAGGATTGTAATTGATCTTTGCCTTTATTGTTGTTAGTGTTTGTATTATTATAATTATTATTATTCTGTAAACACCGAGCACCGTTGTTTTACTTCTTCAGTGGTTTGTCAGTGACGTTATTATCTGGAATCTCACATCTCAACAATAAAAGGGATTTAAACTTAAAACTGTTTGCAGACATTTATTCAAGATTTCGTTTTCACACCTGAAAGTCTGAACCAAGTTTCATGTTTCTGCTACATTATACACATTGGTTTTGCTTTCACACTGGAATTGTGGGAGAACATACATCATCAGTTTGGAGCGACATCATTTAAAGTTTATTTGTGATTTAATCAGCTTCAGGAACTCACCCTTGTTGGTGCGACACACCCTTACTATAGTAAATCCCACCAGAAAAAAAAAACAAACTTATGTTCAAGTTAAAATTAAGCAGCATTTATTTCACTTTATTTCACTTCTCCTTCAAGCACCGTCTTAGTGTTGTTGTTACTCTGGTCTAAATGACTTGTAAGTACTTGTAATTGTATTAACGTTACGTCCACTCTGAGGTTTTGGTAATCGTGGTTTGGCAAAGAATTCAACCCCGATAACACGTTTCTGGCAGAAATTCTCTGTATCTACTTCTGGTGATTTTAAGTATAGAAATAATACGCTTTTGCAGATTTATTTACCACAAACCTCATGTTGAAAAGAACAGATTTGATCTTTAGTTGTTTATTGATTTTCTTTTACTCCAAACCCTATTTTTTCCTCTTTGTCATGAATTACAATCAGTAAACTTAATGAAAGTGATTTTTACATTCTGTAGCTCCGTTCAAGAGTTACACACACTCCTGTTTTTCTGGTCGCTGATCCTTTTTATTCGACCACAGCAGATAACTTTCCTCATACCTCAACACCACCCTATCCTTCCTCCACCGGCCAATCACAACACAGATTTATCCGCGAGCATGCGATGGAGTAGCTAATCGACTAAACAAAGAGTGAGATATGTGAGAGGTCTGTCACTGAATCTGCCAAGAGTCACAGAAGTTAAAACAGAAGAAATCCCACATCATTCATCACACTATACTATATGGAGATGATGTGGTTTTATGGACACACACAAGTACTGTAGATGTTCTCAAACCAGAGATGGCTGTGGTTTCATCGGTTTTACTCTCTTCACTCCTGACACCGATTTGATCTGATGGTATCTGTAGTTTGGAAGCAAAACAGATGATCTGGACAGATATGTTCCTGAGTTCAAAGTGACGACTGGTCAGGGTATATACACATATAATATATATATATATAATATACTGTACACACAGTATTTGTATTTACTTCAAAGCTGAAGTGGGAGCATGTGACGCCTTCTAACTCAGAGTTGAATGTGAAATAGACCTTTTATATTGAGTCCTTACTCTCTGCCTTTTATGTTGTTATTCATTCATATATTTATTCGAAAGGTGGGCTATTTTTTGTGTTTTTGATGTATATGTTTGTTTTGTATGTTCATCACGTAAAAAAAAGAAATAAAAAAAAGTTTCAAATGAAAAATGAACGTATCTCTCAGGTTTCCGGTTGGTCGACAATGGCCTCCAGCGATGGAGCGATAAGGCTAAACGATGTGTCTGGAAAATGGTCATTTTATTTCATTTTATTTCATTTATGGTGTTCTAGATTATTACTAAAACATTAAAAAGTGCTCCCTAAGGTGTTTCAGGTTGTTTTTTCCGGTGGTGGCCGATGGCCTCTGATAATAGAGAAATAATAAGGTTAAACCAAAGATGCACTAATTTGCACTTTCGGACCAATCACAGTGAGTTACACAAGGCTATTGATGCCAAAAACAAACAGAAGACAGAAGTTAAACATGGTGATGTGAGATGCAGCCACAGGACGTATTATTCCACGACCAAACCAAGCAAAACAAAGTGGATTAAATGTATACACTGAAAAAAACAAACCCAAAACCAAACCAAAAACACATGAGCGGACATTGGTTTGGACTGAGGTGTGAAAACACCATAAAAGTGACACT
>JAPQRN010000017.1:311035-337931 GCA_037367275.1 Coranthus polyacanthus | reverse complement strand
TGTTACGTATGTTCGTAATACGCTGTAAACGTGGAAAACGTTGCCGTGTGCCTTTGCGTGTTTGCTTGTGCGCTCTCTACCTGCGTCGTCGGCCTCCGTGTCCTCCACAGAAGACATGGACACCCCCAACTCCAGACACTTCTTCATATGAGCCTTCGACTTCATGTGCTTCGTCAGGTTTCCTGCAAAAACACACACGTGTAAAGCATTGAAGGACTGGTCTGACGGGAAACCAGAGCTTGTTTGGCTGCGTCAAAGCGAGGAGGGTGAAATGGAAAAAGAAGCGCCACAAAGACCACAAAATTACAATTTACAAATTATATATCATTTTTACAAAATGTAATTTAATGACAAAATTACTCAAGCTTGTCTGCTTTAGCTGGACGGACGCAACGCTGCAGATACTGTACGTACTGGGGGGCAGATAATGGCTTTTTATTAAAGATCAGATATCAACGGGTCAGCGTCTTTATCCTCTGATATGATGGAGGTTCCTGTCTGACCACAGCCGCAGAAATCAGGCTCTCTGCATGTTTTATTCATTCAGATGTGCATTTCAGTAGTTTAAGGCTCTATGTTCAGTAAAAGTACTGTGAAAATACTCCGCCACAAGTAAAGGTTCTGCACTGAAAACCTTACTGGAGTAAAAGTATGTCAGTGTTATCAAAGACCAAGCATGAAAAGTCAAAGTGTTCACTGTGCAGTAAAAAACCTTCCGGTCAGTGTTTTACTTTCTATCTGATGTTTTTGATTCATTTTACTGTTGTATTTTACTCCTGTAGATGTTGAGGAAAACCGTTTATTATTTCTTCACATAAACACATTTCAGAGAAGCTCTTTCCACAGGAAAGGACACGTGGTGCCACAGAAGCCCTACCTTTTGTCTTGAAGGCGAAGTTGCAGAACTTGCAGACGTACGGCCGGACGTCCGTGTGCGTTCGGATGTGTTTCTTCAACATGCTGGGCTTCTTACAGCGGATTCCACACTCCTCGCAGATGTACTTCCCTCGACCGCGACCACGAACATAAACGTAGTCCTCGTTGGACTTGTACCTGGAAAAAAGGACAATGACAAAGACTCAGCGTCGTCTTCCTGTTTCATCTCTGCTGTCGTTTCCTTTATTAAGAGGAAAAAAGTACAACAAATTGAATATTTTTCTTGAAAAAATGGAAAAGGCAGATTTAGAAAAATGTCATTTAAAATGTGTGTAAAGTTATGTTGTACAATGTGAAGTATTTTGAGATTTTCTCTGGTTTTTACTTTTATTTAGTCACTTCGAGTCGTTTTCATGTTTTTATGTCGGTTTTGTCGTTTCGTCTTTTTACGTAGCTTTCGTCATTTTCATCTTTTTATGCAATTTTGCAATTTTTTTTTAGTTTTTTTACATCTCCACATTATTTTTTTGTTTTAACAGTTGATTGTTAAGCACAAAAGGTGTTGTATAAGTAAAGTTGAGATGATTACATTTTGGTCTTTCAAGGTCTGGAAAAATTCCCATTTGTCAACAAAAAAAACTCATATCTTGGCCAAAAGTCGTCTGATTTGAAAATGCGACATTGGTGTATTATTATTTTATTTATGAATGTCAACGACGTCCACCTCTCTGACCACGCCCACTCAGGAGACAGGAAGTGTTTCACGTCATTGTCTCAGTATAAGCTGCACCATCTTTGTATACAGAGGATGTAGGATCGGATCAAAACAAGGTTTCATATTAAGACTGTTTCTACTTATTAAAAAGAAGAAATAAAGGCATGACTCTAATACAAGCCTCCTTCAAATAAAGGCCCGGTACGTTCTGCAGCTGAGGTAAACAAAGGGCCCGGCCACTATTTGAGGAAATACTTTACATGTTGAAAACTATTTGTGCTTGAACCGGTTTCAGCAAACGTTCCTGCTGCTGACTTTCACCTCCGCTTTAAGCTGCTCTTTGTTTCCTAAACAGAGATAACCACAGTTCTCCCAGCACTCCTCCTTTTTCTATCACAGGTCTTTTCTTTTACAAAAATCACTGTCAGACGTTATTTTCTGTCCCGAATGAGGCTTTGAGTGAAACAGCGGTCACTTGGCAGCGTGATGCAGCGTCTGCGTGAGGCCGTCTGTCATGGAGGGAAATGACCACCAACCGCCAGGCGAACGCTGGTGGATTCTGTCTGCCTCCGCTCGGCTGCAGAACATCGCATCCAGAGCTCTGTTTCTCTGCGGTGGAACTGGGGGGTGGACGGACGGTGAGCGGTGCAGTTTCCTGTCCCGTCTGCAGCGGCTGGACGAGCGGGTAATGTGTAGTTCAGGGCCCCCGCGTGTTGAAAGAGGTCGAATATCAAGTACATCAAACGGTCCGAGAAGAGGGGGGGGGGTTTGTCTTTCAGTGGGAAATACCTCCGAAGAGCTCGTCTTGAGTCGAGACGTTTACACAGCTGCGGCCGGTTATGAAAATGAATTACGATGATTATTTTGCTTTATTCTATTCTATTCACAGCACACGGTAAGATCATAAAGCAGATTCTCTTTCAAATGACTGGAAGGGAGAGCGGAGTCTCTAATGGATTTGTTTTCTCTCTAACAAAACCTGCAATTCATCGACCACTCAAGAAAAATCCACTCTTTTGCACAAGTTTTGGTGTCTGTTTACTTGCTTGTATGTATAAATATGTGTGTAAATGTGTGTCTTTTCCCTTTAGGCCTGAATGTTTGTACGCTTTTATCCACTTACGCTCCTAAAGTATCCTACGGGGACAAAAGAGAATTACTTCACTGTCTGCTGCATTTAATAACTCCCTGCATGTGCGTGAGGGTATTTGCATGTTTGCGTTCTGTCTGTTCCATCCACTAACCTTGGTCTTATTGGCTCTACTGAAAGACTATAAAACATTATGATACTGCAGGAATGTCTCCCACTACAGGGCTTCCTAGCCTCATACAGACTTTATTTGACCAATAACTGTATATTTTACTGAAAATATCTGTCTACTTACATGGAAAATAAGCTGCATGCGACTTAAATAATATCATAATTAATAATAAAGGGGTTTTTTTGGCTTCGTGGCTTTAAAGTGAAACCTTTTATTGCCTCAGAAACGTGGCAGTCAATCACAGTCCATATGTCAGCGCTAAAGCAAACGATTTGACCAGAGGAAACAGCACTGATTGTGGTCAAATGGAAGCTGACGTAGCGCACAGCAGACCTCGGTAAGTAGAGCTGATGCACTGATTGAAAACGTTTTGAGAAATGCAGCTTTTTTTGTCCACGAGTCTCTGTCTTAACAAAAAAGCTACACCTAAAAGCTCAAGAAACAAAAACTCAATATTACTTTATTACTCACTACTTAGTTGGGTTTTTTTTTTTTGTATGTTTAAGCGATGCCTTCGTTTAGACTGACTTAGAGCCGAGACTGAAGTCCTTCCAGAGTTCATCAGAGGCTCAGTATGCGGATGACGTCGCCGTTTGCAGTTGTTGTTGACGTCTGCACAAACTGCACAACTCACCGTCCAACCAGCGCACGCAGCCTCTTCTGATGCACGGCAGCAAAATGTGGACATGACGTCAGCACCAGGTCAGACAGCGCCATCTACGTCTCATCTTGAACACCAAATGGGATCATTTTGCAAGTAACGAAGACGTGTTAAAGTTATCGGACGGATGATAACACACCGGCGAAACAACCCATTGGATCTCATCCAGTACGTCGCCCCAAGCTCCGTTTCAAGGACACTCGTAAAAATGTTGTGAGGTGTGGACATGTCCTGAACGGAGTGGAGAAGATCGACTGGGATAGTTTGCACTCAGTGTAAACCAAAGAGGGTGTAGACGAACTAAACTGTGTTAGCTGCTTTTATTCACGTTTTCAACTCGCACACATTAAAACCTCGAATTATCTCAAAAAAAAGAGCTGTAACATTCACTGAATTAATAAAAGAAACATGTCATATTGGATGGAAAGCAGCAACGAAACACCACGGCGTATGAAGAGTCAAATACCAGTCATCTCCTCAATCAGCAGCTCAGGTCATATGTTATTGTATGAAATACTACATGGGCAAACTTTGATGATGATGAACAACCAGCTGCTAATACCTGCATAACATTAGTGGATGGAAACGTGCATAAATTAGCATTTTCTTTTGCCAGATTTCTGAAAATGTTGTTAAAATTTGTGATATTTTTTTATACATTGTGATATTGATATTGATATTAAAATTGATATTGATTTAAATTCTCTCAGAATAAAGAAAGTTTTCCATTGTGTTACAGTAAATATGGTCAACATTAATAGTCATTGTCTCCAGAACATTAACAAAGATCGAATTATATGTGTGAGAACTGATGTAAAAGAAACACACTCTACGTATTCCTATAAAATGTTCTTTAAAATCCTATAAGGGGCTGTTCGTCCTGATAATATAAACAAGATAAATAAATCCCACGCTTAGAAAAACACTATGAAATTGTCTTTAAAGCACAACTAATGAGGAACTGATCCCACTTCACACCAGTCTATAAAAGTGCACGTAATAATTATTAAAGTCGACGTCCAATTACAGCGATGCGGCTGCAGTTATTAGCCTGTGATGGGTTTACCAGGCTCTGGCGCTTGGCCTGGCTTTCACAGGCACAAATTAAGCCCAGAGAATAGGTTGTAAAAGGATAAGTCTGCTGTTTTTCATACCTAAGAAGATTTTCCGATTAATCACGATAAAACAGATGTCTTTATAGGTCAGACAAAGGTTGCTAGTGTGCTTTAAGGATTAAAAAAAGACAAAAGGAATCAGAGGCAGCTCGGGATTTTTATTTTTATTTTTTTCAAATCTCTATGAGCCATGATTTTCTCATTTATGTGAGTGAAAAAAGCTGCCGTGAATAGAGTCGAGGTATTTGACGTTCCTATTCAGCCTCAGATTCTCAAGCAAGGATATCAGGAAAGAAGTCAAAGTGATCACGCTTTAGCTGTCATGGGTTTGACTTTGGAGTTATACGTGAGCATACGCGGCTCAGATCTTAGTTGATTTTTTAAATTTTTTTTACTTTTTATAACCTATGCTACTATTGTTAACTTCTTGATTTATTACTCTACTCCTCACGTTTAAAGTTGTATGTTTTATCTCATGTTTGAACCTGGATTAGCTCATGTAAAGAGCCTTAGAACCTTATTGTGAAATGCGCTGTGCAAAATATGCTGCATCTGCAAAGCCGTTTTCCACCGTTTTTCACAGTCAAACACATCAGTGACTCTATTAATCATAGACAAAATCTTATTAACCGAAAGTGAAGGAGAAAATGCATCCTCTAGACAAAAAAGAAGACGATGGAAACACAATTTCTTCAGAAGGTACCATTAAAACATTGTCTTTTCTCACAAATAAAAGTGTCACATCTAGTGTCTCATTTAACATGAGCTAAATGATGCTGAGCTACTGGACTTTGTTTGCTCGACATACCCGCCTTCGAAGATCTTGATGCGGGTCGGCTCTGCGGCGGGTTGTTTGACCGAGACCTCCTTCTCAACCTGCTCCTCTTTCGAACGCTCCCACGACACCACTCCCTTCATCTTCCTCCCAAAATTACTGACTTCAACCGGCATCAGCTCTGGTTTCAACTAGACAGAGATAAAGCGATGTATTTACTGACATCAAATACAGTATTAATAAATACATCATGAGTCATTTTTTATCACATCTTTGCAGTTTTTTTAAACCAAGGCCTGGTATCTTTCCCTAATCCTAAGAAAGTACAAATAGTGAAATTTATACTTTGAAAAAGTGACATGTATTATACTCTCACAACACAAAGAAACGCCTTCTGTTTGTGTTGCAGTAATACAACAATATACATAACGTCATCGTCCTCAGTCGGATCAATCAGAGCAAAAACAAAACATGTGAATAAGTTGGTGAATAAGTGACACATGGACTTCAATCAAGTTCTGAAGCCGCTGATAAAATAGAACAATCTATTTGTAAGTGTGAGACAAATTAAGAAATACACTGAAATACACTTACTGTGTATTACAGTGAAATATCAGTAAAATCCAATAAAGGGCTGCTCCTCTCATTAATATAAATACAAGTGTGCTTTTAGTGCTGAAACCTAAGCATAATGTCTGCAAACAATTAACGTTTAAACTCAAGATCAGCTTTCAAATGACATTAGTTAAATGTATTCCTTTTCAAATAAAACATACGTTTTTTACACTTCTACAGTTACAGTGAACGTACTTTCTGAGGTAAGACATACCTGATCAAACCTCAACTTCCAGGCCACAGATGAAACCAGTTTTCCAGAGCTGGGTGGTGACATGGCTGCAGTTGTGTACATCAGATCAGTGGTTCTCCTCTGTTTGGACCGAAGCAGGGCTAGTGCAGCCTTGGTGCTGAGGTTCAGTGGGTTGGGGTTGTATGAGCTCACACTCCACGAGTTATAGACGGAGCTGCGCTCTGTAATCTGGGAGCTGTTGGGTTTGGTGTAGTTCAGAAAACACCAGCTCACTCTGCTGATGGTGCGCAGGCTGGGGAATTGAAAAAACTGCTGGACATCAGCCACATCTGTCACTAACAGAGTCTGGCCTACTGTTCCAGATAGTCCAGGACTTTGGTTGGCAGCTAGCTGGACCAGCATGCTGACAGGGACTTTACTGTGTGTAGGCTGCTTCATGTTGTCAGTCTCCTCTGTGTCGTTGGACGATACCATAGACTGAGGACTAGAGTTTGGCTCAGCAGCTGAATCATCCACGTCAAGCTCCTCTGGAGAATCCCGACCGCTTGACATCGGGGAGCGATCAGTGACGATCTGGAGAGGAGGGGTGAAGCTCTCAGCCCGGGGGACGTCGGGAGGGTGAGGGGCAGAGGACCGCACGGGAATGGCAATCTTGGTGGCAACAGGGAAGTCAGACAACGGAGGAGATGAGGACATCCTTTCAGAATCATCCATGGAGCCTTCACTCTTTAGAGAGGTTAGTTGACATCTGCTCAGCCCTTTCTCAAGCTTGGTGCTGCTTTCAGTTCCACTCAGCTCCACAGCACCCATCTCTTTAACAATCTGACCATACATCCGCTCTTCTTTTACTCTCTTCTGCTGCTTAGTCTCGATAAAGAGCTCCAAAGAACTGGCCGGTGAAAGCATGCGCTTGCTGCCTCCAATGCTAGAACCAGAGGCGTCGGTGGTAGATATGGTGCCTGACGTTAGTGATAATGGGATACCTGTGTTCAAATGTGGTTCTGACAAGGAATCTGGTACTTTCCAGTGTGGGTAGCGCAGCGCAGAACCATCAGTTTGTCCTAAAAAGTGTGAAAGGTTGAAACCTGATCCACTAATGCCTCCACTAATTCCTCCAGGTGGCTTGCTGGCACTCACAACACCAACTGGAGGAGACATGTTGCTACTGTCAGCGCCTAGCCTGACCGATCCCACCCCTTGTGCTCCACTGCCATGGATCAGCTGGCTAACACTGGTGTACATAACACTACCGAATGATGGCACATTAGTTTGGATGCGAACAGGAACCAGCATACCAGGCAGAGAAGCCTGGGGGCCCAGGTTCTGGGTGGCAAAGACAGGCTGGATCTGCTGCAGAAGCATGGAGGCAGAGGTGGAGCTGGACTGCGAGAGCTTGGAGGAGAGAGAGCCAAAGTGCTGCTGTTGGGACAGAGGAGAGCTACGAGATCCAAAAGTGGCAGGGTAGATCTGAGAGCCCGGGTTTTCACATTTCCCCTCAGGTGGCTGCTGGTCGTGGATTTGCTGCAGGGAATGCAGCTGCTGTTGTTTGTGGAGCGGGTGTCCGGGTGAGGATCGAATGTGGAGTTTCTGGAGCTGCTGCTGGGCCTGGAGGGTCAGCTGTTGTCTGGGTATCTGACCGGCCTCCTGGCTCCAGAATAAGCTCGGCTGCTGGAAGGACAGGAAGGGAGGGCCGCTCTGGTACTGCTGAATAATGTCCTTGTTCATGACCTCCTGGCCTGAATGTTCTCCCTCAGATGATGAGCCCTGGGCCTGTAGGCGATACTTCTGGGACCTGTGACTAAAAAGCAGGGCAATTAGTAAACCAAAAGCAATTCACTTTACTTCTTGTTCATTGTAATTTTGATTTATTTAATTTTTGTGTTTTTGAAAGCTGCTTTAGTTTTTGTCTTAATTGTGTGAATTTGTGTTAACTTTTTCCCTTATATTTTACTTTTTTTATTCCATTTTGTTTTTATTTGCTTTGTTTTGTGGTGGGACGTTGTGTTTTTATCATCTCTTTGTTGCTTTACCGTCCTCTTTCTCTTCCTGTATTTTTATATTTTAGGACAAGAAAGAAAGGACTAATAGTGAGTTGCATCTCCTTACCTGCCGTGGAGAGGCTCATCTTGCAGGCTGTCCTCACTGATACTCTGCTGGAGGAGATGCTGGTGGTGCTGCTGGTGTTGATGAGATCCCATGCCTTTATATAAAACAAAATGTTCTAACATCACAATACTGGTTGGAAACATTACTATGTCTCAAGAGTAGATTATTGTCCAAATGTTATGATAGTACAATTTTGATAGGCTGTTATTATACACTTGTTAAATCTCTTTTACGTAATATGAATATTTTATGGCTTTAACAATAAGCTCACCACCGCTGCTAACTCTCTTGGTTCTGCTCACTACATCGCTGCCGTGGCTGGCACCGGTTGGACCGGACCATGTCGCATGTTCCAAACTCTCCTGTTTGATTGACATTTCACCGACCGGTTCCTGGGAAACGGCCTCTGGATAAACACTCAGTGACACCTGTCAAATGTACAGGTAAGAAGAGGAATCAGTCAGTTACGTTACTATTTTAACAACAACAAAATATCATATGTTAGTACTACTTTGAAGTTTTTGCTTCATATATCTTCTCAAACTGGTGAGCAGTTATAGTTATTTACACAATAAGTTGTATTTAGATTTTTGCTGAAGGGGCATGCGTTAGGAAACCAAAAGTTTGCCATAGACTTAATGAACGTATTCTTCTTTTCTTTCGTTTTTGCTGCACACACAACCCTTAGTTTACTTTTCTTTTGATGCTTTTTAAGGTACCTGTCGGACAAGATATCCACGCCGGCGTTCCTTCATTGCAGAAGCACTGGAGTATAGTTCTCCTTGCCTGGACGAGGACAAGCTTCCGTAGTCAAAGGATTTGCTGCGCATTTCAGGCAACTCTGTAGGCAGAGTGCAGGGGGCTTGCTCCGACGAAGACCTCCTCATCTCCCTCTGCTGGTGGCTAGAATGACCACTGCCGGGTACTGTCAGGAATTCTGACGGCTTAGCTCCACCAACAGCAGCCACCGAGTCATCCTGGTTAAAAATGACAGAGAATATACATTAAAATTCTGACCCATCTGATTGAAAATATTGGAATCATGCTCTCTTTTACAGATGTTAATCTCTGATAATAATGATCCGTACTCATTCTTTCATTAGCAGAGCATGGTTCTGAAACTATACTTAAACCACCATGATATAAACAGTAACTACCATTACCTTGATTACCTAAAATTATATATGTCTTGATATCAAATGTTGGCCATATCGCCCACCCCTACTGTTTGGGTAATGTAGATCCGCTAACTTAACACAACTATGAAGATGTACCTGTTTGGTGGGCGAGATAGACTTGAGGCCTTCGTCTCTGTCAAAAGACATGGAGAATGAAGAAGAGTGGGACAGATTGCTCTCTTGACTGGGACTACGAGACAGGCTGGTGCAGGTCGACTCGAAGCTTGATTCCCCAGACGAGTGCTCCATGTCTGCCAGGCGCAGCCTCTTCTTCTTGGGCGGAAGCTTTTCTGATGGCATTTGAGAAAGGGTGTCACTCCTCTGTGGCAGCTGAAACTCCTCCATATGTGGCTGCTGCTTCTCTGGTTCTTTGGGAGCTTCTGTGTCTTTCTCAGGTTTGTCTGGCTCCTCCGTCACCCTGATCTCTGGAACTTGGATGTTGGGTTGCCGGACTAGTTTGTGTGGGATGTGATAAGGCTGTCCGGGTGAGGCTGCAGCTGATGAAGATGAGAGGGAGGCCAGGTCGCTGTCACTCTGCAGCTGCTGCTCCATGCTTTCGTTCCTCAATAGAGCGGACTCGGGACTCAGAGCATCTTCGAAGATCTCTGTGTCCGACTGTTCAGAGTACTGGTTAGATGGAAGTTTATCTGAGGGCTGGTACCCTGGCTGTTCAAAGGACTCTGACTTTTCAAATGAATTTGGCCTGCTAAGGGAGTTTGTGTGCTGAATGACTGATATCACATTACCAGCTGCCTTTCGGCCCTCGGAGTCAGTAAAAAGTGCAATGTCCTCAGAACACATGCTGGCACAGGTATCAAAGCTGTCTGACTGGCTGTGGACGCTGTGTAGAGACCCCTTCCCTGTTGGGGTACCTCTAGACCCATCAAGACTACCTTGTTTAAAATCATATTCCCCAATCATTTCTACTGAACCACTACAGCTACTGTCACAGTGCCCAGGACTGTCATCCTCATCACCAACACTCTTCTCTTTTCTCCTTTTCCTTGTGGCTATTTCTGACATACTGACTTTAGTACCGTGTAGGCCACGCTCGCTGATCTTCATGCCTAAAGATGAGGCTAAAGTTTTGGGCACAAGTCCATACCCTTCAGCCTCTCCTACATGGGCTTCGTTGGCTGAATGTTCAAAAGCAGCTTGTCTTCTGAGCCTTCGTAGCCCAGGTGGATAAAACACATCATCTGAAGTCATCATCTCGTCAAAGGAGTGGCTGCCTCGAATCCCTGGTGGCACGCTAAGGTTTGGAGGGGAGGAAGTTGGCATTGAGTTACTCCTAATAAGGAGACCGGAATCTGTCGGAGGCTCTAGAAGCCCAGTGCTGCTCTGACAGGGTCCTGTTGGATACTGCTTGGGATCTCCTGATATACCTACATCCCCTCTGAAACATAGATGATCCTCAGCTATCTTTCCCATGTCGAGAATAGCACCTGTGTGCTTTAAGCTAGCTAGACTGGTGGGATCTGCCCCAGCCATACCCACTGTAATGGACTGCCTGGGTCTGGAGGGTCGATAGTACCAAGTCCGACCAAACATAATCTCTTCGTATGTCTTGACATTAGTATTGGGAGGGCTAATCTGCTGCTCTGCACTCTCAGAACGTGAGAAGTAGCCAGAGTCTGTGCTGCCTTTGCTGTGAGGACTGAGAAGGTTGAGGGATTGGGACATAGTGGAGTCAGAGTCCTGGACTTTCACTTTCTCATTCAGTCTCAGGGCTAGACGTTGTTTAATGGTGGGGGAGTCATCCAGTGAATGCCCTCTCCCTCCAGCCTGTGATGCCAACATATGGTGCGACCCCTTCATCTCCTGAAAGGGTGGGCACTCCATTCCTGTGGCAGGGACTCCTCCAGGTTTAGGGACAATAAGGATAGGCACTTTCATTGACCCCATGGACAGCTCTTCAGCTGAATCTGCATAGGCTGGTTCCACACCACCTACACAAAGAGAGACATAGTAAAGGCATGATAAAGAGTAAAGAAAAGCAGAACATAAGACAGCAGATTACAGTTGTGTAAAGGAGTAGAAAAGCCAGCTGTGTAAGGCAGTAAAAGTGCTGCTTTCACCCCCAACTCGTTTGGATTTGGATGGTTCAGACTTTCAGACCAATTACGGGAAGTTATGGCAGGCTATCATCAGCAGTTAAACAAAAGAAGAAGAAAAAGGATGAAGGAAAAATTACACATTGTAGCACTTGGGGAGAGGAGGCGGTGTTAGGTTTCATAGAAATATGGTCTGATGAAGTAATTAAGTGTCATCTTGAAAAAACATACAAATGCTCAAACGTCGAATGCATTTGAGAGACATCGGCAGTATGTCCTCATGCCATCATCAGATGCATGCTTGTCTAGAAACTCAAACCAAAGTTGAACCAAAGTTTTTGTCATCACAGGAGTTGCTTTAAGGAAGAACATATTAAAAAATGTATCATGATCATCATAGTATCATCAGTATTAAAGTTAGCCATGCAAACGCACCACGGAGAACACTTACATGGACTTGAGTATCCTGGTTATGATTGTGTTTTTGTGTTTTTGTTTGCATATAAACATCCTTCAAACCAGGATAAGCCCATATCCCAGTTCATACAAATGTCATATTACAAATATGATCAAAAGTGGCATGAGCCTCATAACCAGGATACTGGTGTGTATGTTAAGTGTACGAGTGAGTGTCTTGTTGAGTAAAAATCACCTGTATTCTTGTCAGTATCAAAGGAGATCTGTGGGACAGGGCTGTCTTTGTCTGTGAGCATGGTAGAGCCCTCCACACCTTCCTCATCTGTGTCTGTACTCTGTTCTCCATCCGAGTGGACCTCAGCCTCACCAACTGGGGATGCATGGTCCAGATCCCCACTGCGAGCCACAGCTAACTCTGAAAACGGTACTAGTCCAGCCTTGATGGCATGAGCATGGGACTTGCGATGCTTGTAAAGGTTGCTCTTGGTTTTGAAGGAGAAGCCACATGGTCCGCAGGGATATGGCCTCTCTCCAGTATGAGAGCGGATGTGCTTCTTCAAAACACTAGGCTTGGCGCAAGCTCGACCACAGTAGTGACAGATGTACTTACCAGGCTTTTTTGGTTTCTGCTCTTTTTTGCCATAGCTTTCCTCACCAGGTTCAGGGCATGACTGAGAATACTGTCCAAAGGAGCTGGGTAAACTGGGAGATTTCTGCCGGGGAAACCTCCCTGCCCCAGCCCCATGTGGTTGCGTGTGTCCCGGGTGTCCTACAGAGTACAGATCGTCTGAGGGCAACTGGCCAGCAAACGGCCAGGCATGAGGCTCGAGGCCTGGCTGGGGTTTGGCTCCTGAGAGGAAACGTTCAGTTTGTGGATGCTGAGGATACGGCTGGCCCAGCTGGTAGGAGTATCCCCGTGGGAACCCCTGACCGTAGGGCCCTTGTGAGTCTTGAGATGTGGGGCCTCCCATGGCTCCTACTGCAGAGGGTCCAGATAGCAGCTTTCCAGAATTCCCTATGATTGCGTACTTCTGCTGGGGGGCTGATCCACCGGTGGCACCACATGGCAAACTCTCACGGTGTTTAGCCTCCGGGTCAGCAAAAGTGCTTCGTTTGGTGGTTGCAGAGGGCTCAGATGCCCACTTTCTTTGCAGAGATGCCTTTTCCTTCATTGGTTCCTTATTTGAGCATTTCTGCCCGCCGGCAGCTGATTCTCGAGCTTCCATTGTTTATGCTCTTTTGTGGGTTAGAAAAGGAAGGAGAAAGGGGGGATGGTGGGGAGTTGGGAGGGCAGGTTCTGGAGGGTTACAAGGTCCCAGAACTAGCAGGCATGATAGCTGAACCTTCAAGGGCTGCCGCCAAGTTCACAGACGAAAGAAGTACAGGTC
The DNA here is from genome assembly GCA_037367275.1 of Coranthus polyacanthus. Lineage (NCBI taxonomy): Eukaryota > Metazoa > Chordata > Actinopteri > Kurtiformes > Apogonidae > Coranthus > Coranthus polyacanthus. The sequence goes on along the minus strand of JAPQRN010000017.1, from coordinate 324,576 downwards.
CATCGCTGAACTAGACTGATTGTAGAGCCAGGCTTTAACCAGGAATCAGGTAGTGAAGATAGAAGAGGAGCTTTAGTTGACAACATCAGAAGGGATTCTCTCCTTTCGCCATTTTGTAAACATGCTGATATTGTTGTGCGTCGATTTTCTGTCCAGTTCATCTAAAGGCAGAAGAATCCATAAGCGATCTAAAGAGAGTGGAAAGAAACAAAAAGAAAGAGTTCAATATAAATTATTAGTACTGGTGGTATTCTGTATTTAATAGCTGCTGTAAGTCAACATATTAGCCATGTTTCCATGTAATTTGAAGCAAACTTTTGAGATGTTGCAAGAAAGACAAAATGTGAATTTGGATGTGCTTCCATCCGCCGGTTTGAAGCGACTAAACTGGGTTGTGTAGTGTCGTCACACGTCGGCAGGTGGCTGAACAGGCGATGTTACACATGGTTGTAATAAATGGACTAAAAGACGTAGAGCATTTGTTGCTATTCTTCTGTGTGTCCTGTCTCTTCATCAGTCCACACTACCTGTTGCTACTAGCAGCCACGTTTTGCACTTCATGGGAATATAAAGTGCACAACGTGGAAGCAGATGATCAGTCACGAGTTAAATGTTCGCTGCAAGAACTTTCCATCTCCTATTAAGCATATTAACTCTTTTTTGAAAAGACAAAAACTACCTCAAGTGACTGTAAAAACCATTTGTGTGAAACTGAGGATGCTTCAAAATGTGTGTGAATGGAAGCACAGGTACTGATTATTAAACATAGATACTAACTTTTCTTAGGGAAGAGTGCTTGTAGATCCTCCGTCCTGTAGCTTCAAAAGTCATTCAGCTCGCCCACGAAAGACCTAAAGTAAAACAAAAAAGAAGAAAAAGTCAATTAGGTCAAAAACATTTAATGGCACAATTAACAGACGTACATACAAGTTGACTTTTCACCTGCCATTTTCCTTTTACCGTAAGTTGTTTTTCTGATCAAAACCTTTAAGTATTTTAACGTCACATGTACCATTTTGCCAAATGAAACAACATTTATTGTTGTTGTACTGAGAGGACTCAGTAACTTGTCAAGTACACGCCTGATGTGTGAATGTAAATGTCATTGATTGCTCAGTTATTTTCTTCACATTGGAATCCATCTGTGCTTTTTGCCTTTCCATCCTTTCTTCCTCCCTCCCTCCTCCCTCCACTCAGTGAGTCACCGATGCAAAGCAAACCCACGCTGTTCCTAAAAAGACACAAAGGCTTATAAATAGCGCTGTGGAAGTGACGTCGGAGTGTCATAATGTGTGTAGGCGGCCGAAAAGGCCAAGTCAAAGAGCAGGCATCAGTGCTAGCACCCTTCCTTCCTCCTCGGGTGTCAGAGTTTGCTCTAACTTGATATGTACTCGAAAAAGCAAACAAACAAAAGAACGCAAGCACACGAAGAAACAGAAAGAGACACATGCAAACGAAACACAACGCTTGCAGGCATCGCAACTGCTTTGCAAACCCTGCAGCAGACGCAGAGTCTACGTGTGTGTTTCCGTTGTTTAACGTTTCTCGACCACGAAAACAAAACACCTGACAGCAGACGAAGCGCAGAGCTGCAGAGAACACACACACAAACACGCCTGCTGAAGTTGCATATTTGCTTTGTATTTCCTCATCGCAGGGTTTAAATAACCTCCCTCACACACCGATTGCAACACATACACTTTGTGACCTTAGTGCTGGTAAGCAGGACTCAGTGACGTGTGTCTGGGGGTCCAACGTGAGATCTATAAATAACTCCGGGGGAAAATATGCAGTATTCTTAGCAGCAGAAACATTAACATTTGAGCTGCCTTGTGTCTGTCACATATACACCCCCTTCACACATTAGTACAGTAGAACATACAGTAGAAACATTATCTCAGACCTGGGTGATGTTTTTGTTTTCCATAGGTGTGACAGAATGCGGTCTAAAACCGACACAACGAGGACTGACTGCTCTGGAAGAAACCACAGATTTCCAGTTTGGCCAGAATCAAACTCAGGATGATGCTGATTGTTTAGAGAATGAGGCAGCTGACATTAGTGTCAGCAAATGTTGACATCTTGTGATAAAGATTGGGAGAGTCTGCATGTTTTATCCACATGCTGAATGTGCACAGAGACAGAAGAACTGGAATAAGGTCAGGGTCAGAGTTAGTCAAGAAATGCTGGTTTGGACTATGTACGATCTACAACTACTGTATCTGCTATTTAATCAGTTACAGTTTAATGAGTCTGTTTCACCACAACATCAGGGTTTCCTCTCGGATTTTCTCTTGCTGGTCCCGTGTCTGGAACAAAATCATTTTTTCAGACAAATTTGAAACTTCCCGGTCGCATTTTAATAACAATGTCACGATACAAACGCAAATAGAATGTACACCTACGATGATAGTTTGACTATTCAATGGACAGTAATTGAGCAAAACCTCAACATCAGCTGCTAAAATGTAGGCTTTTAGGAAACATCGTCATATAACATGTCCGATGTTTTCTTTGCATCGCTCTCTCCTCCTCCAGAAAACATCGCGACACCATCTTAACTCACGTTTCCAAAGAGAAGCCACATCCACTCTTTGCTGGCACGCTTGACCTGGACAGAACACAGGCATTTTTTGCGATTGTAGCCGAATCTCAACTAAAATAAATAAGCCCAGAGCTGTGGCGCGTCATCGTCACTGTGGCTACATCTCGTTGTGTACTTTTGGCATCAATGAATGGCGTTGATTCAGTTGTCACTTCGTGAGTAAAGTAGGCAGTGAGTCTTATTGCCAGACATTTTGACTAAAAAGTTGTTTTTTTATACACTTTATGAGGCAAAATCCAGTAATTAACAGCTAATGAAAACCCTGGCCTACATCATGAATCTTGGTTAAGAGTTTTTGGCCAGTTTCTTTTCCTGTGACAGTATCTCAACAAACAACAACAATAACAGCACTTGCATGGGCGTCAGTGTGCATTATTTGTTAAATAATAAAGGCTTAAATGCTTTTGTTTCAGGTGTTGGAACAGGTTTGTCGTGCTGCTACTTTTAGTTCCAACAGACTTTTTACAAACTTTACACAGCACGGTGGTCTGTCCCACGTCACACCTTGAAACAGAATCATTTCCATATCAATGAGGCAACATGACTAACTTTCCTCTGTATTATTTTGTCATTTTTCGTGCTTGGCAAACCTCATACATGCATGCGCCTCCAAGGAAACGATGCCAGCCTACAGTACATCTGTCATCGAGAACTGCTGCAGCTGACGAAGCACTAATCTTAAATCTGTTCAAAAAACAAAAACTCAAATGAATTCAATACAGATATGGATGAAAACTTTGAAGCCTGTAAGACTGCTGATAATAAAGATGTCAAGGAGGAAAGGCCAGAAAGCGATTCAACTGACCAACTCATATGAAGCTGGACTCACCATTAACAGCTGAACCTCTTTGTGATCTTAACCCCGACATGACGTCATTTCAGCCGGGTACAAGTCCTTAAAATACAAACATTCACCGTGTATCTCGACGCTTGTTGTCGCTAACCCTACCTGCTGCAGTCTCACGGTCTACGATCACCCTGTACACACCTCAGCAGCTATCTGACCTCCTGACTCACACATACTGTAACCCAGCTGTACGTCTGACCTGAAAGCATGCAGATAATTCTTGGTTAAACTCCAGTTTAGTGTTATATAAGGTATAAGTTTTGTAATGAAAGTGTTGAATGGCTGCAGTCCGCAGAGTGAGTGGGAGAGTGTAGTGAATGGCTTACATAAAGCTTTATTCATACATGCACCGACACAACCTGCCCCAGTTCCTGTGCGTAGGAGAGACATAGCTACTGGCGCTGTTTATGTGTGTGTGTGTGTGAGTGTGCATGAGCGTGGGAAGTGTACAAACCAGTTGTGTGTGTGTGTGTGTGTGTGTGTGTGTGTGTGTGTGGGCTTGCAAAGGGCATGACGAGACACCCGAGTTGTAGGTAGGTCAAAACAGACTGCATTCAGATACTACACTCAAAAGTAAAAATAGTAGAGCACACACACTCAAACACTCGACACACAGTGATTTATCAGAGCGCTTTAAATACCCAGAGTTACTTAACACAAAGGAGCAGAGATCAGTGCATAGACATGGAAACAGATCTAGGTGGCGTTTTATACCTACTGTGAGTTTTTTTGTTTTTTGGCATAGCAGACGTGCTCTACGTTTGTTTGTGTGTAAGTCAGTCGAACGCTTCAGTTTAGCTGCTGTAAAAGAAAACTGTGTGAGTAACATCCCCTCAAATTGGTGAAATTGACTTAAACCGTCAAGTGTCTCTCAATCAAAACAGTAACAGGCGTCATCGCTGCAGATCCACCACCTCTGTTACTACTTCTGTCTGCATTAAAAAAGCCACAAACTTACACACTGTGTTACTGAACGTGGGGTAACTCGATAAAATAGCTTCCAGATTTATTCACATCACGTTCGGGGACATATATTCACGTCAAGTCATTTCATTCTGGTGAAATAGCCACAAGTATCATCAGATGTTAATGTTAACTTAGTAAACGGGATATGACACCATTGACGGGCGACAAAATGAAATGGATCATTACAGTGAGTTAGAACATCATTCAAAACGACTGATATAATACACAAGTCAACGAAATATAGAAAGGCCTAGTCACTTTGAGATGCTTTGTGGATGATGTTTACAGTGTTTACTTGAGTTTGTATCCGTCAGGGATTGGATGCACCGATCTGATACTGATACTACTACAGTCCAGTACTGACTCAAATGGCTGGATCAGATATTAGAGACAATGGGACGGATCTATTCAGCTCGGTTCTATGTTACTCTATATTTACATCTACGTGCGCTCAGGACTGCGACCGTACACCGGTATGTTTTGCTAGAAGGAGAGCTAACAACACAAGGTCAGCAGTTTGGAGGTATTTCACGCTTGCTACACCAACACGTTCTACAACTACATTTTAATTAAGGATCCCCTCCAGTCATGTTGTAAGACATCCTAAAAAATACTCTGTAGTGAATAATGATCAGGTGTTTACACAAAAAGTTCAGTGACCTCATTAAAAATGGTTAAAATGACATCTCTTCAGGGATCGTTTACGTGTTGAACACAAGATGTTTCCTGCTCTCTTCGAAGTCCATTTTCAGTGTATGAGCAGTGGCGGCTTCAGGTTTCCACAACGCACTGGTAAACTTATGGAATAATCCTGCCACTGAGCGACTATGATCGGCATTCTCATCCCTTCCACTGTCTGCGCTACATAAAAGAACAAGAACATCCTCTGAGCTGCAACTACACAATGGAAATGGCAAGACATGACATACTTTTACGCGGGATTTCATCGTTTTAATACCACGGCTCGCTTCTCCACATCCGAATGTTCCACAAAAACAAGTTCTCCCCCTACATTACTCCATCCTGTCTCTCCATCCTGTGCTTAGTGCAGACCAAGATGAGTGTGATTCACTGAAGAGAAATACAAACAACCCACAAATAACCGACGCTGGCACTAACAAAGCATGTCCTGCTACGTGACACTAGTAAACTTGTACAAGTTGAACACCAGATCATAACTAGCTCCAAAATATTCCTGCTTGTAAATACACACCTTAAACTTTAAGTGGAAATAGTATAAAAAACTCTGCACATTCATCAATCTGTTCACAGTGAAGCTCAAAGAGTGAGGATGACTTTAAACACTGCTGTTGGATCGTACTTAGTATCTCAGGTATCGGTCAGATCGGTGCATCCCTGTATGGAACAACACCAAGAACCGCAGCTCAATGTTAAAACTCAAACAACCATGAAATGAGCACCTATGCTCTGGTGTATTCTCTTCAGACCACTTCAACTTGACAGGACAAAGACAGGAAATGAAGCTGCGATACAATAAGATGCAACCGATTTAAATGAGCTGGAGCTGATGCAGGTATGTACAAGCGCGAACACACACGTATACCCGGACCCTGGAGGTATGGATACAGATGCAGTACGAGAATAAATCCGAGAGCGTGGTGCTCTGTGGGTTGTGTGGGAGGCTCATCAGGGCAATCTCTCCAACTTCAATTCATCCAACTTTATTGGTATGACAGCTAGGAATAATGTTACCAAGACGAAAAAAGAATGGATCTACATTTGTGCAAATCCCCTTTTCCTTCTGGTACCATTACTGTGTGTGTGTGTGTGTGTGTGTGTGTGTGTGTGTGTGTGTGTGTGTGTGTGTTACGGCTCGGTCTCGTGATGCATTCATGTCTCTCAGTGACACATACACCAGTAATCCCTCTCCTACAGTGTCTTGTTCAGATATGTGGTCGATAAGCCTCTCATTTACTCTCAATGAAAGACCCAGACGAGGGCAGAGCTGGTTTCTGGTGTAATTCTATGTGTGTGTGTGTGTGCGGCCAGTTATTCTTAAATTGGCCCGGCAGGGTGCCGCATACCAACCGAAATGGTTGAAATTCCTGCAAGTCAAAAACAAAGAGGAAGTATCTTTGTATGTGTCTGTTTGTCGTTCTCCGTCTGTCATTCATGTGCGGGAATGATTTATTTCTAATAATAAAACCATGTGCAGGCAAACAATGGGATGTTTTAATGTCTATAACTGTCAAAGAGAAGAGCACATAAAGACACAGAAGAAGACATAAGGAGGACGGTATTTAAAGGAACATAAAGAGGGATGCCGGGGAACAAGGCCTGGGATAATGCAGAAAAGTGAACAATTGTGTGCCAAAGCACTGAGAGAAAAAAGGATGTTGAAAAGGAAAAGAAGGCCAGCACAGCAAAATAAATGAGATGAGGAAGTATAAGCGCACAGCAGAGAGGACAGTATTAAAGGAAAGAGGGAAAGGGCATGAGAGAGGGGTCAGCGGGCAGAGAAGATGAAAATGAGGATGATGAAAAGGGAACAGACGAAATTAAGAAAAGAGGATGGAAAGAAGTTCACCAGAGGATGGAAAAGATCCAACCAAGTCACCAGAAAATCTGCACACCAGGATGTTTCTGAACCATATCAACGTTATAGAGTTTGGTACTTTTTGAGGGAATACAATGAGTCCATGTTACATCCATCTCTACCTAAATTACAACTGCAAATAGATTTTGTTACAAAGGTAATGTCGCCCATATTACATTTTGTCTCAACACCATATTTAAATGTTGTTAACCTTTAACATCCACTCTTTTAATGGAACCGTGACCTTAGAGTTGTGCTTAGGGTTAAGGTTAGTTAGTTTCAACACAAGGCTCAAATGCATCAGACTTCATTTGAAAGGGAACATCTTCTAGTTTGTGTGCTTGTGTGTCTTTGTCTTTGTGTGTTTAGCATGTGGCTAAAACACAATATAAACTCAAATGTGTTGAAATGTGGCTCAAACGTTACCCTAACGCTGGCCCCCCAATGGGTCACCAGTGAAGAGGTTAATAAACATCTTTTTCAGTATCAAACCCAGCCCTGATATCTTTATCTAAACCTATCCAAATGCTCTTGTGGTTAAAACACAATAGTGTTGATATACACATGTCTAGAAGTATTTATATGAAACATTTTTTTGGTTTAAGGGTTTGGTTTAATACAGAAAAACCCTGACCAAAGTGCTATTATAACCCAAACTTAAGTCCTGGATTTTGTGCAAAGCAAAAAATGAGTGGATCCTTCAATGACAAATTACACTGAGATTATATGTATCTGTGGTTTTGCCGAAACGTACAATGGCAACATTTTATTCTGGCGACTGGGTTGAAACATCAGAGGGACTAAACAAAGAGAAAAGAAAGGAAAGAGCAACATGTAACGACAAGAAAACAAAAGAAGTGAAGATAGAGGGAGTGGAGGAGAGGGACCAGCATCTCTGGAAACGATAACGGAGGAGAACAAATATAACCCAAAAGAGAGGAAACTAAAGGACCAAAAGGGGACGAGGAAAAGGAACCGAGAAGGAGGAGCGGGAGGCGAAACAAAGAATGAGGAATGGATACAAATGAAGCAGGACTGTGAAGAAGTAAGGATGTAAGAAAGAGAAAATAAAATAGGAGCCAGGACAGAGATAAGGAAAAAAAAAAACTAAAGGAAACAAATACACAATAGTGTGAGGACAAAAGAGAAGGATAAAGAGCTCAGGTGAGGGAATGGTGGGACGCAGCCAGTGAAGATAAGAGTCAAGCCAGCTGGCATCATGTTACTGCACCACCACTCTCCTCACACACACACACACATATAGGTCTTTGTATACACCAAATACATGTTACATGGACTGGACACACACACAAAGGCCGGGTTCGTATTTCTGAGTGGTAGGCGAAGTGTTCTGGTACTTTGGGTGGTCAGACGCTGTGTAAATTATTCAAACATGTTACTAATGGTTTCCATTCAGTGATTAACCACTTTATACAGGCAGAAAGAGAGAGAGGGGAAGAGGGAGAAGGGGCGAGCGAGGGCAGCTGGCAGTGTGTTTGTTTTTTGGCTTTGCTCTGTTTGGCCCCAACTGGACCGAAACCACACACACCTCCATTAAAACACTACCTTTGTTTTACCTGGAGGGAGACAGAAGTTACTGGAACAATAAGCTGGACTCGTGTGTGTGTGTGTGTGTGTGTGTGTGTGTGTGGGAATTGATCCACGTCCACGTCCAGACAGTCCACAGTTCGACCGTCCTCCATCCATCTGTAGGCATTTCCACATTCATTACAGAGTGAGTTCAGTCTGATAACTGTCACTCCTTCCATTTTTCAGACTGATACCTTTTTCACGTCGGCTGATTCGCGAAGCCCTGAACCAATCAGAAGTGTCAGACATACACCATATGACCAAAAGTTTGAGGACAATTAAAAAACAAAAAAACATCCCGTATGTAATCGCTGAACGTGTCGTTCCAAACCTCAGGAACGCTGTTGCTGCTGTTTTAAGTCCCATCATTTCTGGTTCTTGTTCTTAAGTAGATTTCAGAACCTGGCTACGAGGATTTGCTCCCATTCAGCCACAAAATCCGTGTGATGCGTCCTGGCCTCCAGTCTGCATTCATGTTCATCCTAAAGGTGTTGGACGTGGCTGAGGTCAGGGATCTGTGCAGGTCGGTTCAGTTTTTCATCACACTGGGAAAACCAGCTCTTTATTGATTGGGCTTCGTGCACAGAGACACTGCCATGTTCAAACAGGATGTTTTACCAAGCTGTTACAGCACAGAGTTGTCATTATATTACTTCCTCATAATTAAAGCTAAAAAACAGCTGCACACCAAGCTACAAAAAGGTGCATGATCAGGTTTTTTTGTCCTCAAACTTTTGGTCATGTAGTGTATCAGTATTCTGATAGTGATTCTCTAGGACTGCTTTTTAGCAGCTAGTGAAAATGAGCAGATTTAACGAGAGAAGAAGAAGCTTTCACAGCGTAATCTCTTGTTTTTAGAGTACGTGCTCTTATTTTGAAGGACAGAAGTTCTGGTTCTGATCGAATCAGAAACAAGATAAAAACAGGTACAAGATTAAAACAAGTTTAAAGCTCCATGAACTTTATACAGTGACGTTTAAAACGAGCTAAAAACAAACTAAAACTCTAAAACTACAGAGAAAAGATGCGTGAGACAATTTATATTTGGCCTCAGGAAGAATGTATCATCATCATCTGACCTGCACATAACTGAAAATGGTATGTGGGCAGCAGTTAATGTAAATAATAAGCAAATATGTAAATGTCTAAACAGATTATCTGTCATATTTGCAAACATTTCCCTGTTGCTATTGTTGTTGTTATCCGTCTCTGTATCTGATCATTTTTCACTGTGAAGCAGGATATTGTTGTCGCTCATGTCGGCCTGTGTGTGACCAGAATAATTCATGAACGGATTCAGACCTGGGTATTTATATTGACCAAAAATGGCCAAAAGTGATGAGATTTTGGCTCATCTATCTTGAGAGTTAACACTGTTTCCCTGTTTATAGGACAGGGTTTGCATCCCATCTTGGATGCATTTTTGTACGTGTAAACTGAACAAACGCCAGTGGGATGGAAAACTTGATGATGATCAAAAATGTGATGATCATGTGACATATAATCCCGAAAAGCGACAAAATGTATCTTGAGCTGAGCTTGTTTTACCCACTGAAGGATAACGCAAACTGTGAACTGTTTCTACGTGAATAAACGAAATTACAAAATGACGAAACACTTTTGACACTTTTATAAAAAAGCTTAAACTTGGCTTCACTGTGACCAATCTGAATATAAAGAAAAGCTATGTCTCAGAGAAAACAAAAAAAACATCCCCTCTAATCCTTGGGAAAAAACACAAACAGAAAGTGTGAACCACAACCGGGCCAACTGCAGGTCGCTGCAAAGTTAAATTTAAAACATTTTAACATCTTCTCGGTGCCAGTCCAAATAAAAGTTAGGGCCAATCTCACGCCTGCCAGTACTTTTATAAATAAAAATGCACTTGCTCAGCAGTTATATTACAATACCTGCTTTCTTACATCAGATCAGGTAAAAGTTTTACACAGCTTTGTGTTGAAATTAAAAAGTCATGTCTGAATTATGCGGTTTGCACTGAGCCTCTGGGTGCAGCTGACACATCCCACTCCCTTAACTGTGCATACTGCACAAATGCCCTTGAGCAAGGCACTTAAGTACAAGCTACTCCGGTGGAGCTGCCTGCTGGCCAACAGCGGGAGGCTGCGGTTTAACCAGGAAGCTCCCAGCATGACATTTGTGCAACCTTGTAAGAAGGATTTTCAGAAGGGGAACACATGTGGACCTGCCTACATACTGTTAATGTAGAGCAATTTATCCGAATATATGCCACTGTTCTCTTTCCCACCTTTCTCTCAACCTGTCCTGTCTCATCTACCGCTATTTCTGTCAGACAGCTTTTTGACAGCCTCCAAAGAAACTGCCTGAGCTGCCGGTTGTCACCTCTGGGTTATACGTGTAGGTGGAGAGAGAGCTTTTCCAGTCGAAATACAGCAAGACTTTCTCATAACCCGTCCTGTCTTTTACTGTAGCTGCATTGAGTTCTGGTCTATTTTCTGCTTTTGTGGGTGCAAAAAATCAGCCTCTCTGCCTCTTTGACAGTGGATTTGTCCCAGTGAGACCGCTCGACTGCAATGTAAAAACGCAGTTCGAGAAAGAGAGGCTGGAAGCAAAAACCCCTGAAAGCAAAATCATTTGCCATTTGCCGAGATCTCTAGTCTTTAGTAACGCTGCTCCTTTCCATTTGTGGAAAGCCAGCTCCAAATCTGTTTTTGGCATATCCAGGTTATATTCTGGTTGATTTGAGAAAGTCTGGACGGCAAAAAACAAACATATGAAATACAATATTTGTAAATGAGATCCGAACCACATTTGGAGTTTGTTTGAAATGTAATTCCAATCGGATTCCTACATGTGTCTGGACACTCAAAACGGATTTAAAAGCATCTCTAAGTGACACAACAACAACAACATCAAATCCAGAGTGTTGTACTCTTAAACATCACTGTCTGGGACTCCGTCTTCTGTTTGGTAACTTTATTCTTCTTGGTGCTGCACATGACTTTTTCTGGAAGTACACGTCATCAACTCAACCGCTGATGCACAGTTGTACGAGAAGTCCCGGGTTCAGATCCCGGACGAGCCCCCACTTTTCACAAGCTCATTCCCGGTGACAACGAGGGAGACAAGGCAGCCTCGCATGTCGATTTTATTACAAAAGTAAATATACAGTCATGGCCAAAAGTTTTGGCAGTGACACAAATTGACTCTTTGTATAAATCTCATGTATCTGCCAATGAAACTCTTTGAAACGTATAATTGTTCTATAATATGCTGCTAAAATGTTTGGCTGTAACGATAAACACAAATAAAGAGCATGAAGTGAATGGAGAGAGAATGCAGTTAAAAAACGTATTTTATGTGCATTAGAAAATGTTTATGGAAATTCCAAAATATAAAAAAAAACATCCTCAATTTTGCAGAAACATTTTCCGCTTGCCTGAGGTGGTTTTCACCTTGTTTGAGCATGATATTTAAATGCACATTAAAGTACATCATGGCAGGTGGAAACCTTTTTTAATTCATTCTGATGTAACAAACATTTCTGGCATCTTCCTGAATAAAGGCTTCCTCTCTCCGTCCTGGCCTCCACGCCCCCAGGTTTGGGTTAACTTATGCAAATGCACAACATTTTTTTTTTTGTGACTTTCAAAAGTTTGCTTCAAATTCAAACAAATGTAGAATTGACCCAAACCTGGGGGTGTGGAGGCCAGGACAGAGAGACAGAGACTGATTAGGACCTGGAGATGAACACAGGTGCCTGAACATCAGCCTAATGATCCTCCTGCAGGAGAGAAACCAGCAGAGGAAGCAGAAAGAGGAGGGTTGGTAACAGACTAATGATGTAAGCGCTCAACACCGTTAGACTCGCCTTAACGATGAACTAAAGCGGAATAATAAACACAACATTTACTCATTAGTCTCCATAAAATGCATAGAATATTTCTGGGTCGTCACATGAGCAGAATCCACGGGACGACAACGCGAACAGACGCTGAAATGAGGACGTGGTTTGGGTTTGAAAAGTCTGACGCGGAGCAGAAAACGGGACTCGCAGACCGGTTCCTGCAGCAGATTCAAACACCTCTAACCTGTTTCACCACCTACACATTCATCATGTCAAACAGTACGGGTCAACGCCACAGAAGTAACAGCCGAGGACTCAAAACAAACCCCGGACTCAGACGTCTGCACAAGTCGCCACGTGCATAAATGAAAGTTTGCTTCAAAATAAAAGGAAGAAATAATCAAATGTGTAAGTAAATACCTTTTATTTGTACGCGCTCTTGTTCTGCAGGCTGGTTATCTTGGTGATTTTGGGGGAATTGTTGATTTCTCGTTACGTCTTACAAAAAATTAACTAGCTTCTGTCAATTAAATTGCCCTGATTTCTCACTGATCACTACATAATACTCAGTAAAGAAGTATTCTGTACCACTTTCTAAGACACATTTGCAGTACAGTGTGATACAATGTTTGAGGGTTGATTTCCACTTATAGCATCTGACAAGTGGAATTATGAACGTCCGCAAAACAATTAGAAAAACAAGCAAAAATAAAAATAGATTCATCTGTGAAGGAAAAACAAAAAAAAACAACCATCACCTGAAACTCATTACTTTACGTCTCCAGGGCTTTTTTCTGTGTAAGCATTGCCACTTTGTCATCCAAGGACTTAAACTGCCTACTGTTCATTTTGAAGCAGCCATGTTTTGTTTTAATTTAGTGCTGTCAGTCATTTTTTTTCCCCTTAAGCTGAGGAAAGGCTGCAGATCTGGATTTAAAAGAGACGGCGTGTGTTGAAGAAGAGATGAAAAAGACGGAGTAGAAGAAGAAGAAGAAGAAGAAGAAGAAGAAGAAGAAGAAGAAGAAGTCTGGATGACAGAGAGAAGAGAGGCTCTCCAGAAATGAGTGAAATGAAATCTAAGGCAGATGAAATGAATGAACTTAATCTGAACTGTGATGTTCTCGCACACGCACACACACACACAGACACA
>JAPQRN010000017.1:282650-293443 GCA_037367275.1 Coranthus polyacanthus | reverse complement strand
CCGGACAACATAGCTCCCAGGATCATTCGGGCACTCAAACTCCCCCACCACGGTAAGGTAGCAGTTCAGGGGGGAGTCTGAACAATTAAATGATTATTCAACAGTTTTAGAGGATTTATGTCCAAGCTTTGACCTGTGTGTGTGTTTCATTTATATTTGGAGTTATTTTCAGAAGAAGTTGTTCTGCAGACGTTTCACGACAGGTTGTGTTTCTGTGTTAAAACAAACCCAGAGTTTAACAGACAGTGTTTTGAAGTGTGTCGTGTGCGTTTTCAGCTCACGTGGACAACGAGGAGCAGTACATCCAGTCCATGGAGAAGTTTGGAGATAACTGTATCTGCAGAGAAGACGCCGCCGTCGGATCCGCGTTCCTCAACTTCGCAGTTTTCACCAAAGAGCTGACGGCGCTTTTTAAAAACCTGGTGAGAGACAAAGAAACACACAAGAAACACACATACAACAAACAACAACAAACAACAACAAACAGGTGAATGTAAAGGTGAGCTTTACTGTGGCGGGGTGTGCGCTAACCTGACTTCCCGTTTGCAGATGCAGAACATGAACAACATCATCATGTTTCCTCTGGACAGTTTGTTGAAAGGAGACCTGAAGGGAGTCAAAGGGGTTCGTGTTCATTCAACACAAACATACAACATACATGTTAACATGATGCAACAAACAGGAGGAAAAACACCTGAGATTTCAAGATTAGGAGAAAAACATCACAACATTTCAAGAGAAAAAATCTGAATATGAAGAAAAGTCATCATGTTTAGAGAAAAAAGTCACTACGAAACAAACAAACTAATATTAATGAAACGTCCATTATTATTAGAAGAAAAGACAAAAAGGTGAAGAATTCAGGATTTAAATAAAACCTGACGTGTCTCTGATTCTAACTCCGTGTTTTTATAATTAAATGTCATGGTTTCAACAGCGTCAGTGTTTCTTTCTTCTTCCATGTTCGTTGTTTTACCTGAGTTTCAACAGGTCAAAGTCCACTCCCTCTGTTTGTTGTCGTGAATCAGCGCTGTCGTCTGATTGGTCGGAGCTCTAATCATGTGACGTCTTTTCCTCCTTCAGGATCTGAAGAAGCCGTTCGACAAAGCCTGGAAGGATTATGAGACCAAACTGTGAGAAGAACCTGGTTCATTTAAGAAATCAAACTGCATTAAGTTTTCATCATATTTAAATAGTAAAATACGTGAACATGTTCTATTCCTTAAAAATATACGTAACAAACTAAAATGAAGCTGTATTTTTAAATTCATCTGCGTTCATGTTCATCATGAGTTCATGTCTGTTTATGTTTCTATTGATGGGAATAACTGTCATATCTACAATAAATAGTAATAACTCAAAAAACAAAAACCATTTCAAATGTATTTCAATATGTACATCTCAGACGTTTCCTAGTTTTCACTCTTGACAGTTACTCATGTTACGTTAACACAACAGTTGGACAAACTCCAGGTTCTACAATAACACACAAAGTCTGATTCACCGACAAAACAGGTGTTTGTTGAAACGTTCCTGAAAGTTTTCCACTGACTGTCGCCACAGAGCGAAGCTGGAGAAGGAGAAGCGGGAACACGCTAAGCAACACGGGATGATCCGGACTGAGTTCAGTGGAGGAGAAATCGCAGAGGAGATGGAGAAGGAGAGACGTCTGTTCCAGCTGCAGATGTGTGAGGTGAGAGTCTGGAATCCACCACGTTTGTTCTAATGCTTCTAGATTCAACGTTAAAGATAAAACACTTCACGAGCCCAGGATGAAGGAGGGTATAGTGACACAAACCTGGTGCTTCTCTACAGTATCTCCTGAAAGTGAACGAGATCAAAGTGAAGAAAGGCGTCGACTTTCTGCAGAACCTCATCAAATATTTCCACGCTCAGTGCAAGTAAGTCACGATCAAACAGCATTAACCTCGGTTTATCTTTCAGCAGCTCAGAAATAAAACAAAATAACCTCGTTTGAAATCAGAAAATTGTGACTAAATGGAGATTTTCAAAGTTTAAAGTTAATTTAGACAGAATCCTTCTTCCTCCAGTTGTTTTCTACATTCATTTTAGTTCAACCTCCTTCAACGTTCCCAGTTTTTGTTTCTCTTCAGTTTCTTCCAGGACGGGCTGAAGACGGTGGAGAGTCTGAAGCCAGCGGTGGAGAAACTGGCCTCAGACCTGACCACGGTGAGTCTCAGCGACTCCTGCAGGTTCTTCAGCATCCACGACGTCCAGCGTTTCTCTGAATTTATCGTTTGTTTCTTCAGATCAAACAGGGTCAGGATGGAGAGAGGAAACAACTGACTCAGCTACGAGACGTCCTGAAGGCGTCGCTGCAGTCGGAGCAGAAGGAGGTTCAGTAACGTTCATCAGAACCTGCAGGGTTTTAAATAGATGGTGATCATGTGGAGAGGAAAGGACCAAAAGATCCATAATAAAATAGACCAAGTCCATAGAAAACACAGTCACAGTCTTAAAGGTCCAGTACGTCAGATTTATCCTCTCAGGTCGCGAGAGAGAATCTGATCAGTATCACATTATAACATGAAACATTAGAGAATATAACAAGATGAATAGTATCCTGTTACAGTAACGTGAAACCCAATGCAATGTGCATCTTCACCACCTTTAAAAGTCGTCAAATCGACTTTAGTCTTATTAAGTCTTATTACATTCGGAAAACCGTCTGAATCCTTTCTGGTGGTTTCCTGTTGGTAGGACTCTCAGGCCAAGCAGAACGCAGGTTACAGCCTCCATCAGCTGCAGGGAAACAAGGCCCACGGCACCGAACGCTCCGGAGTCCTCTACAAGAAGAGTGAGGGGTGAGTGGACTCCAAGTCCCAGAATCCCACAGGAAACAGCACAAACATGGAGTAAGTTGTGGATGTCGTCCTCTGCAGGTTGAGGAAGGTGTGGCAGAAGAGGAAGTGCTCGGTGAGAAACGGCTTCCTGACCATCTGCCACGGCACGGTAAGACACCGCATCCTCTGCTCCTATTGGTCAGCCTGCATGAGAAGCTCCGCCCCCTCCGCCTGCATGTCCATCACTTCAAAAAGTCACCTTTTGGTTTATTTTCTTCAATGAGGGGGAAGAAGCGAGATATTATTTTATTTTTATTTAGCTTCTTATTTTTGTTTTCCTTTTTTTTTTATTTTGAAGTTTTTACATGAAGAGTCAAACGGCCAATCAGGACAGAGCAAGAAGCAGAGGAAGAGAAAGAGGAGGAGGAGGAAGAGCATAAGGAAAAGGATGACAGAGAGAAGGGTGGGAACAGGAAATATGTTCATCTGTGGGGGGGGGGCAGCTTCATGTGGTGCATTTAATGGTGATAATGTAGAAAGTTAAAACCAAGTGGTTGTGAAACATGAAGCCAGTTCCTCTAACGGCCACTTGGGGCTCCACAAGCCAGTCAATACCCAGACGAGACCAACTCGGTACCGACGGGACATTTCAAAATGTCCATATTGGCACAACTTGGCTCCTGATGTTTGAGCCTGAGGATTATTTGTAAAAAAAAAAAGAAAAATTCTGAGACTAGGTATTTGTTTTGGTGATACTGTCTCGTTCATTTTCATTGTCCTTGATGTACAGTTAAACAGTCCCATCATGTCCTCCACAGACAGGAAGTCTCCAAAATGTGACCTGGATCCAGATAATAAACAATCTGATCCCGTCTTTGTGTTTACACGTGTTGTCCTTCAGAGGTAAATCATGACATGATGTTATACCAAGTCCAAGTCCACGTTAACGTCATCAGGATTAAACTGTCCTTCATCATTTGAAGTTGAGTTCACGTCTCTGTCGGAGTCTTAACGTCGGTCACATAGTATCTGGTCCAGATCCTTATTGTCACCTGGTTTTCTTATTCTGTATCTTTATAATGAGCCACCTTTTAGATGTTTTACTTGTCGTTTCTAACATTAGTTTCATAAATGAACCTGTTTGTGTAGAGACGTCCAGCTTTACTTCGACCTCAGTCACGTCAACATATTAAACATCTGGTTTCTTTATGGCTTCAGGGACGAGAATCTTCTTGTTTCTTTCATTTCATTTAATCAGGTTAGTAACCTGTGATGTGAGGTCAGAGGTCAATGATGATCTAGTACCAAGTCAAAGATGTGATAAGTTCTCAGTAGGTACAGATCATGGTCCAGATGGGTTCACACTGTACAATGTGGTTCAGATCCCATCAAGACCTGATCACACAGCGTTAACGTGGGTTTTTCCTGATCTGGAAAACTTCTCTGGATACAGATCACATTTCTCTGCACGGCAACAGCAGCTGATTGGTCAGAAACAAAGTGGAAAAAACTCAGGCTTGTTTTTTTTTTAATGGATATTCAGTTTACACTCAATAAATGGCAGAATGAAAACATCAAATGAAATGTAAAAAGTAAAGAAACAAATGAATGAAATGTGAATAAACGTTGCAGGCGAACAGACCTCCAGCCAAACTGAACCTGCTCACCTGTCAGGTGAAGAGGAACCCAGACGAGAAGAAGAGCTTTGACCTGTTCTCACGTACGTCTGTCGTTTCCTCTTCTCATGTCGTCCACTGTAACATCCACATCTGTCTCAGTTTATCTTACGTTTTTACTAGTTTTATATTTTATCTTTTATTTAAGTTGTGAATAAGTGATACATTCTGATGGGTTTGAAATGTTCATTAGTTTTTACTCTCACTTTGGTTTTTGGTTTGTGTTAGTTTTAGGGGTAGATGTAATTTGAGGTTTTATGTGTTAAAGTCTTCATTTATAGAAGCTGAAGAAGGTCATGATGATAGAATGAATGACTATGTTTTACAAACCACTGTTTGTTAAACGTCTCATCGTGTTCAAAGACGTTGTTTCTCTGTTAGTTTTAGTCTCTGTACAGTAATAACTGACCTTTAAACTTTTTGTTCGATTTCCTCTCAGATGACAGAACATATCACTTCCAGGCCGAGGACGAAGCCGAGTGTCAGATGTAAGTTTGTTCCTTATCCAGCTGCTGACCTTTGACCGCTGACCCCTGACCTCTGACCCCTGACCTCTCCGTGTGTTTAATGGCAGCTGGATGTCGGTGCTGCAGAACAGTAAGGAGGAGGCTCTGAACCAGGCGTTTAAAGGCGACCAGGACGAAGGAGAGAACAACATCGTGCAGGAGCTGACGAAGGCCATCGTCGTGGAGGTGAAGAGGATGAGCGGCAACGACAGCTGCTGCGACTGTGGAGCCTCCGGTCAGAACCAACACACTGTGCCCTGGGTCGTGTCTGTCAGGCAACAGAGATGCAAATACTGGACCCTCTGTGCTCAAAACGACTCCATGTCTCTAGTTAATACACGACATTTAAATCAGTGACATAAGAATTTTGTAGCTGTTCACGTATTGTTTTGTAGTATGATGTGAATCGTGTATTCAGTGTCCGCTACGTAGGGAGTAGTGTTTTCAGACTCATTGACTAACTGGTGGAAGCTGTGGTTTTAATACTGCATACACACTACAGACTGTGAGCATTTATATTTTATATTCACTTCAAAAGATCCTGAAACTGATCAAAGATAATAATGTAAATGTGTTGCAGTTTGAATAGTGCAACACTTCTAATTATAGTTGCTGCTGTTTATATAAATAATTCATGTGCTACCACTGTATCTGATAATAGCACCCGATAAGTCAAGAGTTTCACAGTTTAAAACTAGGATGAAGACGCCTACACTGCAGCTGTATGTGACCAGTTACAACCATGGAGTTTCACTTACACATTTAAAATACGATTTAAACTGTGGCTTGACTCAATACTTGATGGTTATTATTTACCACAGCTGTTGAAATGTAACAGCGCAGTCATTGGTTTTAAATGGCCTGAGTTAGCAGTGTAGTTGTGGTTTTTTACACAGAGCAGTGGATTATGGGTTTGTAGCATTAATGTCGCTAGGCTAGTGAGTTTATTTCAGTCTGTTTAAAGTGTTACTTTAGCGTCTGTGTTCGTTTTTCAGTCGCTTTAACCTGCAGGTTGTGTAACATGTCTGATCTGCTGGTCCAGGTTCTGAACCGTGACGTGCAGTGAGTCTGGTTTCCACAGATGCTTTAGAGTTAGATGTAAAAACATTTAGATTCATTGTAAAACTCAGTCTATGAATGAATGAAACGCTGCAGCGTCACAGATGGATGTACAGTTAGGAACATGTGGACTAGTGTTTACTTCATCTACACATTGAACAAAGATTGGAGTTTGTAGTTGGAACCTGATGAGGACAGGAGCTGGTCCTGGTGAGTCTTAGTCCACGTCAAACACTGCTTTGATTTGAATTATACATGTTTGCTTATAAATAGATATAGAGGACAGGTTTAGATGTTACTGCTTTATCACCGTAACATCTGAATGTGGTGGGAAAAAAGTCTTGAGTTGTCTCATTGGCTCCTACTTTTACAAATGGTCGTATATGGGACAGTGTACAGTGGGCGGGGCACGCGGCATGTCCTGCCTCTCTATTGGCCAGTTGAGGTTGAAGTGACAACTGTGACGAGGTAATGACTTTAACTGGACGTCTGTAAAACCCACCTGCCTCTCTCTCCATCAGCCCCCACCTGGCTGTCCACCAACCTCGGGGTGCTGATCTGCATCGAGTGCTCGGGGATCCACAGGGAGATGGGGGTGCACTACTCCAGGATCCAGAGTCTGGACCTAGACGTCCTGGGAACCTCGGAGCTGCTGGTGAGTCCGCTTTACTGTCCTGTGAGGACAAAGGGACACGTGTCTTATTGAAGGACTGATGTATTGATTAATAACAGCCTGAGGATGAGATTGTTTCATTGATGAATCATGTGACCTGATGTTGTGTTTTAGTTGGCTAAGAACGTGGGAAATGCCAGCTTCAATGAGATCATGGAGGCGGATCTTTCAGCGCAGGATGTGACCAAACCTGATCCGTCCAGTGATATGTGAGTGAAACACTAACCCCTCACTAAGCCATAGAGACCAAAACCCTGAGAGACCAAAACCCTCTGACTCTAACTCCTCCTCTGATTGTTCTTCAGGCAGATGAGGAAGGACTACATCACAGCGAAGTACACAGAGAAGCGCTTCGTCCGGCGGCGGTGTGCAGACACTGCATCCAGGCTGCAGGTTCTATACGAGGCCGTCAGGAACAGAGACATCCTGTCTCTGATCCAGGTCTACGCCGAGGGGGTGGACCTGATGGAGACCGTCCCACAGCCCAACGAACACGTACGATAACAGTCTGTTACACATCTGAATCAGAGGCTTATAGTTGCATTCATTAGTTTTTATTCCAGTTTGGTTTCAGTTTAGTTTGTTGTTCCAACATAAGGTCATGATTACAGTCAGATTCAGCTTCAGTCCACCTGGTTAGGTCTGAACTGAAGGTCTGTGTTCATCAGGAACCAGGAGAGACGGTGCTCCACCTGGCGGTCCGTATGGTCGACAGAAACTCCCTCCACGTTGTCGACTTCCTTGCACAGAACAGGTGACTATACAATCTGTCAACTGTTTTACCATGTCCAATAAATATGTAGAACTTTGGCTTTGTTTACACCTAACTCTGATGTTTTAACCTCATGAAAAAGATTTTATTTCACCACTTAAATTGAAATACTCTTAACAAAATAAGCACTGAAGCACTAAATCAGAGTTAAATGTCACGTCTTTTACATCGTTTTCGTCTCGTTTCGTTCGTCGTGTGTGATTTTCTCAATGGATTCATCGAGGCGTCGTCTTTTCTACGTGTTATTGTTTCATCATTTAAATCAGTCTCGATGTGAAGACGCACAATGACGTCAAATAAAAATAACGGATAATTCACCTCAAATGTATTAAAGCCTGTTTTAAAATGTAAGGAGTAGAAAGTACAGATATTTGTGTTAAAATGTAGGAAGTAAAAGGAAAAAGAAATACTCAGTAAAGTCCAGATACTGAAGTCCAGTAATGAAGTATTTGTACTTGTTCCTGCAGAACATAGTTGTATTAATATTAAAGTATGTTTTAAGTGGTAACCTGGACAAGCAGACGGCCAGAGGAAGCACCGCGCTGCATTACTGCTGTCTGACGGACAACAGCGAGTGTCTCAAACTGCTGCTCAGAGGAAAAGCTTCCGTGTCCATCAGTAAGACACAAAACTGCACACGATGCTGCGATGACGCAAACTTTACACCACGTTCATACATAAATGTCTCTGATGTGAAATTTGTTTCCACAGCGACTGAAGCCGGAGAGACGGCCCTGGACATCGCGAAACGCCTCCGTCACACTCAGTGTGAAGAACTGGTGAGGATCAGATGAACACAGAGCTGAAGCTTAAAGCAATTTAGCAAAAATAGAAAGACTTCAGGAGACAAGATGAGATCAGATAGAAACTCACTGAAACTATGAAAAAGGCACCAAAAAGCTACCAGGGAGCATCATGGGAGCTGTAGTTTGTGATGTTTTTAAAAAATCAAAGGTTCTGTGTTGAACGTGGACAGTAAAGTCCAGCTTTGATTTATAGAGGCTGAAAAGGATCGAATGAAAGAATGAATGAAAAATATCCGTATTATTTTGGACATGACATTACTCTGTTTCATGATCTGTTGTAGCTCCAGTTCAAATGCTCATCTGTATCAAACACTTCACGTTGTCTCAGTAACATGTATGTTTGGATGTTGCAGCTGACTCAGGCTCAGACTGGAAAGTTCAACGTTCACGTCCACGTAGAGTACGAGTGGCGGCTCCAGAACGACTTTTACGAGAGCGAGGATGAGATGGAGGATAAGGTGTGCAGGATTTGTCCTCAGATGTGGGTCCATGTGGTGTTGTGGATGTCTGACAGAGTGTGTTCCTCCTGCAGCCCATCCCCAACCGGAGGGAGGAGCGTCCCGTCAGCTGCTTCGTGCCGGGCAGCGCCCCCTTGCAGCCCAACCTGGCGGCTCTGGCCCGAGACGCCGCCACCCTGGTGCGGGACAAGCAGAGGCCGCAGGTCCCCAGCATGATGATCAGCAACGAGACCTACGGCACCATGATGGACCTGAACCTGCCCCCGCCGGGTCCGACGCCCCCGCTGCCCCCCCGAGGTCCTCACAGAGGTCTGTACGAGGACAGACACTGTGTTGTCTCTTCTTTTTATGGCATTTTTGTCTCATTATGTCTTTTACATTGTTTTTCTACATCTTTTATGTCTTTAAGTTGTTTTCATCTTGTTACATCTTGTGTTTTTTATGTAATTCTCATACGTTTTTAAGCTTTGTTACATTATTCACATTGTCTTGTTATGTCATTTTTGTGTCATTGCTTCTTTTATATTGTTGCCATCTTTCATGTTGTTTTCATCTTGTTTCGTTTGTCGTGTGGGATTTTCTCTGATGGATTCATTGTCTTTTCTATGTGTTATTGTTTCATCATTTAAATCAGTCTTGATGTTGTGAAGACGCACAATGATGTCAAATTAAAATAATGGATAATTCACCTCAAATGTATTAAAACTAAAGCCTGTTTTAAGAATGTAGAGAAAGTAGAGTAGAAAGTACAGATATTTGTGTTAAAATGTGTGACACACATGCTCCATCCAATGGTGCGTTCGGGGTCACCTGCGGGTGGTGCGTTCGGGGACACTGTTCTTAAACTGACCAGTAGAAACTCCGTCCTTCTCCAGGGTCCGGACATGGAAAACCTGCTGCCATGGAAACCGTAGGAAGACAACGGTCGTCCTCCGACCCCCCGAACCCTCACACCCCCGAGAGGAACTCCTCCATGTATGGTGAGTGGCACTTCCTGTCAACAAAATAAAAGCCCTGATTATTTTGATGGAACAAAACTAAGGCTGCATCTGTCAGAGTTCAGATCCTACGCATTAATATGTTGAAAATACATGAGATGAATCAAAACACTCCCCAGGCATTCTGGGTATTGGAGTGTTTTTCCTGTGTTTTTAATAAACCTCGTGGCTCAGCAGTTAAAACGTTGGAGTCTTTAATATAAGGTGGACTCCCCTCCTCTCCCAGTTCTCCCAGCAGCTCCTCCTCCTCCTCCAGTGAACAGGAGGTCCACCATGATGGACCCCAAGCAGCTGTCGGCCAGGAACACCCCCCTACCCCCCCTGCCCCCCCTGCCTCCTGCTCCACCACCACCAGGACTCCCCTCTGGACCCCCCATCCCACCGGTCCTAGTCCCACCTCCGCCCTCCGTCCCACCTCCACCTCACTACAAAGCTCCACCCCTCCCCCCACCTGTCCCCAGCCACCAGACCAGCAGACCAGCAGGACCCAAGTCCCCGAAATCACCCACCGGGTACGTAATACTACTAATACTATTACTATTACTACTACTGTTACTAGAGACAGACCGATTAATCAGACATTGGCTCTGACTGAAAATCACACCTAGAATCACCTTGATGTTCAGTTATTTTGATGTTGAGTTCCACTTTTATTAAGTCCTTACTTTGAGTTTCATGTTAAGTGATCCAGATTACCTGATTGATTTATTCACTTCGATATTTATTACTTTGACTTAGATGTTCAATTCAGAAAGTCAAAATAATACGTTTCCGACTGTGATTAGGTTCATGTTTCTTGAGAATCGTTTCAGTTGATGGCTTCAGTTTCCAGTTCAACTAACATCCAGCATAAGATGAGAACAAATATTCAACCAGTACATACTCAATAGTGCTGGTCTGTACCGGTCTGTACCGGTCTGTATTGGTCTGTACCGGTCTGTACTGGTCTGTACTGGTCTGTACTGGTCTGTATTGGTCTGTACCGGTCTGTATTGGTCTGTACCGGTCTGTATTGGTCTGTACCGGTCTGTATTGGTCTGT
>JAPQRN010000017.1:195188-206979 GCA_037367275.1 Coranthus polyacanthus | reverse complement strand
AATGACCTTCATCAGGTACAATCTGATGCGACTGTGCAGGAGTTTTTCCTCATTCTCTTCAAGCTTAATCTTTCTCCAATGCACCTTTTCTGAACATGAAAAAACAATTCTCTGAAGTGCAGTTGCAAGTATCATGTGACTAAAATAGTCTCATGCAACATGGAGGATGGAGACCGTGGACGTTTGTATCACGGATGTTCAGAAAGGAGCCTTTGTAAAAAAAACCCTCGAACTACTTCGCCAAAATAATCGTTAATTAATTTGAAAAAGGAGGAGCAGAAGATGAAAAGGGAAACAACTGAGGATGAAAAGCAGGGGGAGGATGAAAGGGAAAGTGAGAGGAGAGGGTTACAGGATGCTGAAGTGAAGGGAGTGGTCTGCAGTGACTCGTTTCAGTCCGCTGGATGGTAAATGCACTTTTGTGTAGCCATGACAACAGAAACTGCTCAGCCATGCCTGTCGCAGGTCCACACAACCCTCCTCCTCCTCTTCCTCCTCCTCTTCCTCCTCCTCTTCCTCCTCTCTCCATCCAATATTGCACTCACAGTCACCCTTTCAATAACCTCAGAGTCTAATGTGAGAAGTGATGGGAAAGCAGACAAAAATAATGTGGGAAACAGGACCCGAACAGAGAGCATCAGAATACGTCGACTTTAAAATAAGCCCCAAATGAGCATCGTTCTCTGTTCATTCACGTCCAGTGAGGCCAAGTTCAGCTGCGCAACCAACACAACATTCATTTTATTATGACTACTGCACGGGTTTCCCCAACTTGTGCTGAATAAAGTGAGTTTTACCATGACCCTAATCCCGCCGGCCCGGCTGTGCAGAGACATTCCTACAGAACGCGTGTGACAGCTCCATCAGTCAACAACCTACGAGGAGTCCCGTTGCCGTAGAAACCACGCAGAATCATCTGCAGCGTCAGCGGCGACGGTCTGGTCATACGTTTGCATGTGTCATCACTCGCTGTGGGCGTTTGTGTGTCAGAAATGAGAGGACAAGGACACCGCTGAGGACGGTGGGATTAAAGCTGAAAGTCTGTCTGTGACAACATTTACTGAAAAAGAACGAGCAAGAAAGAGGGAAAGAAAGAAAACGGACAGAAAGAGGTGTGTTTTTTTCTCACTTAGTATTTATTAGCAGTGGTGGGATATATCGAAGTTTAAGTACAAATACTTAAGTATTTTCTGCTACTTTATATGTGTACTTCACTACGTCTCAGAATGAAACTGAAGGATGAAGTGTTCCTTTATGGGTCGAGTCCTTCTTAAGGTAAATAAAAACAAAACCTCTTTTCATGAATATTATTTAAAATATTTAGATACTTTTACTTAAGGTTTCGGTACTTGTAGTGGAGTATTTTCACAGTATGGTATTAGTGAAGGATCTGAATACTTTTTCCGCTGCTGTTCACTGGGCTGTGAGCATATAGAGAAGTATGAGTGTTTATTTTCTACGCTGAAGGTTTCAAAGGGCACTTTGCAAACTTTAATCTGCCAATCCGTCAAAACGCCTTTCATCCTGCCCTGTTTCTACTTTCTGCTGCAGCTACAGCCCCCAAATAAACATCCCATTTTAGACTGTTTTAAATACAAATCTGCTGAGAAGATGTAAGAAAATCCAAATCATCACTGACAGGCAGTTGCTGTGTAATGAGTGTTTTTCTGATGAGACTGGTCTGAATGTAGTCATCTAACACTGTGTTACACTGGTATGAATCATTTCATCATGCAGTTATTAAGCCTCCACATCAGCAACACAGTCTAACTCCATTCAGCAGTTATTTTCTAACATTGGTAATGTTTTTAGAAACAAATCTTGAAATTCCCCTTTACACAGACTTTAAATTAAAATGTTGCACTGACATCTTTAATACAAACATTTTATTTCATAAAAGTAGTGAAGTGGAGGTAAAAGCAAGGGATGTATATCTTCAACTTCAAATCTTCATCTATTCATCATCATCATCATCATGTCACAGTGTCAGCTAAGGCTGAATACAACCCAACACGCTGCGCTCCCCGTTACTTCTTCTAAGAATATCAGTGTTGCTGGCAGCACAGTGAACATGGATGGTGACATATAAACCCCAAGCAGTGGTTTAACATGAATCCCCACTCTATTAAAGACCCCCGACCCCTGCTGTGGAGATAATCCAGTGGAAAGAAAAGTGAAAAGGGAATGAAAGAGGGGGAGAGAGAGCAGGCATGTGCATCTCCATCAATATGTGTCATGAAACAGGGGCTACCATTCACTATACGCTCATATATAACATTGATTCAATTAAATTGAGCTTTTGTGAAAAAGATTAGCACCAGTTGAGACTTTCCTTGTGCAACAAAAACACGTTTGTTCGAATACGTTTCTCCAGGTATTACTTGCCCTCTGCTCTATTTTTTTTAACAAATAATGCACATGGACACCCTTTGTCAAGTACTGTTTTTCAGTTGATGTTGCACATATGCTGCATATAGTTTTAATAAACAAACTCTTTGTGAGACACATTTATCGCACGAAAATACCAAACTTTCACTTGTTCCCGTTTCTGAAATGAGCAAAGAATGTCCTTTATTAAAGCCTCTGGTTCATGGCTACTTTTTCTGTATGCATGAGGAACTGGCACATGAATGATCTGAGAGGATTCTGGATGTCAGTGTGAAGAGGTTATCAGTGTCAGACAGATTACCACTGCAGCTCTCTGATCAGCCTCTATCAGCACTTCTCCTACCTCACATTACAGCTGAACCCCTCAGCTTCTTTCATCACTCCTCCTCCTCCTCCTCCTCCTCCTCCTCCTCATTTCCCTCTACTGCTCCTGCCTGTAGAGACATTAAACTTATCTCTGCAGTGCCCCATCTAATTGGTCGATAATGGTTCTTGATCAAAGAATCGGATCGGGTCAAGTGGAGTAAATGGAAATTCTAAAATGTTTGGTAGAATTGGATGACAATACGTCTGGAATTTAATAAACACTGTATTCTCAAAGCAGATGAAACAGCAGAGGTTGGGCAGGAAAGAGAGCAGGCAGCGACAGAACGATGGGAGGGAGGGAAGACGACGCGGAGGGAAATAGTTTTGGGGTTCATCGCAATTGCACATGAGCTGTTGCCGCGGTAACGCAGTCACCATAGAGACCACACAATACTACCATGGTCATGTGTGCGCACAGGCACACGCGCGCACGCCCTCTATCCGGATTTCCACACTAACAGCGGGTTAGTTGCCATGGTAGCGAGGTCAGTCGGTGGGTAGGGGCTGGTGGTTGGGGGTGCAGGGGTAAGCTGGCATACGGAGGACTCAATCCCCCCCCGAAGCAGCCCACTTCAGCTGGCATTCCACTAGACGCAGGCCTGTCATTTCACTAAGCTACAGCGCTTAAATCTTCCAAACGCACTGGCACTTTCTCGAAGAAGGAAGATGCTCAAACAGCCTCTGATTTCCTCAAAATAAACTCTTACTGTTTGAGGAGGTAGAAAAAGAGACTGAACAGAGAGAAACAAAGCATTCAGTGGATAGATGTAAAGAAATAAATATGGTATATACCAGACTTTAAATATAAGTTTTTGTCTTGCACAACCAAACAGCATAGTATAGAAAGTGAAACATAAAGGAAAAGATGGCACTGGAGAGGACATGTCCGAAGAAAAAACAGTCATGATAACCAAGATGGACACCTGATGGTAAAAGACAAAGACAACACCCAAAAAACACAAAATGAAAGAGATGGGAAAGATCTGGAAAGAGAATGAAAAGACAGTGTCAGACAAATGAGTTTGAAAAAGCGGTTCAGTTCGGTTCGACAAAAGCTAAAGCCACTTTCTGTTTTTTTGACAAAAGTATGTTATTGTATGAAATACTACATTTAACTTTCAAAGGTTTAAACCACGATGATAATAATGAATCAACTCTTAACAGTCACATAACAGTAGCTGATCGAAACCTGAATAAATTAGCATTTTCTTTTGCTGCTTTTCTGAAAATCTGGTTAAAATTTGTGATACATTTGGATGGAAACGCAGCCAGCGGTACCGACTTAATGCTGAGGCTACAACCCCACTAATATGTCTTCATTTTAAAACAGTTTTTTAAAGGTGTTTCAGGGATGCGGCAAAAGCAAATAAGCAAATATATGTTGTGTATGTTGCGGACATAGCTTTAAACTAAGCCGTGGTAAAAGGAGGAACACACATGTCATAACTTGTGGTTTGTTTGTGGTTTAATAATATTGTGGAACAAGAAGGAGAGTGGACCGCCGGCCTTGGCGGAGGTCTGCGCTAAGTGTATTCTCACTGGACCAGTGATTGTGTAAATGTAATAATAAAGGGATGTGTTCCTTGTTAGTTACAGCTACACAAGTGATTACCTTTCATTTCATTTCTCCTTTTAACTTGCATTGTATAGAGACAGCGGCATCTACAGTAGACACACAAAACACACAAAACAATCCAGAAAACAACAGCAGCAACATCCTCCGAGTCAAACATTCTGCTGCAGGCCTTGTTACACTCCTTTTGAAATTTTAAATCTCCTAATTATTAAATCATCCTCCTAGCTCAGAGTCTCAGGGGAGCAGTGGAAAATATGCAGAGCATTCATAGGAAATGAACTTATAAACCCCGTACGAACGAAGGCTGAACAGCTGTGTGTGGGGGGTGTGTCTGTAAAAAGAGAAGTCTTTTAACCAGAAACTAGTGCAGCTGTTTGCTCGCCTCCTATAGGAGCAGCATGAGAACATGTGTGGTCATTAGTCGTGATGAACGTATGAAGCTGAAAGCTGGGATGAATATCTGAACACAGACGAGACAGAAGGACAGCGTGTTTGACTGTGTATGACGGCTGACTCTTATTATGGCCCGGTGTGTGTCGGTGTGTCGTACGCGTGAGGGTGTTCGCGTACCTTGGTCCCGCTGTAAAAGTCATCCTGGATGGTGGCGTTCATAAAAGACTCCTGCAGGTGAACGCTGGTATCTATCCCGCCCGGCAACACCAGCTTCCCAGACGCATCGATCACCTTCGCTCCGCCTGGAATCATCAGCTCCTTCCCAACCTGCCCCACGAAACACAAACACACAAAACACACATTTTTACTAATGCACGTGATGTTTTTGGTTAATCAGGTTCTCTGGGCCTGTCACAGTGATTACGATTAGGATGACGGCAGTAATTTTGCAGAATCATCAGACACATTTCAATTCACCAAGTCAAGTTCACCTTTACTGTCCCTAGAGGGAAATTCAGATCTAAACCAGTACCTTGTAGGAGAATTAACCAAGCGTACATGTGGCCCACCGGACGCAGGTCCAACATGCACTGTGCTGCTGTTGCTATTATCAGGCTTATATTATAAAGTCATTGTGGATCATTCCTTAAATAATCCACAGAAAAGCAGGCAAAGAAAATAACCTGTTCCGTTGTGTAGTATCAGGACCTGAAACTGTCACAGGTGATTACTGTGAGCTCTTGGCCAATGCGATGCCTGCGATATGCACTGACATCATTTTAGAAATCGTACTGTTTTTGTCCTTGGCCTATTATTGCACATGAATTGTATATTTATAGTATGTGGTGGTTGAATTTGTCTGTACGGTTTGTGTTGAAACAATGTCTTACGCTGCTCTATTCGCAGTGAGACTTTAGTATACGCTAGGTAAGCCCGGCACCTCCTCATATCAACATTTACTACATTTACAAAACTGTTGTCGCAAAGAAAATAAATACTTAAAAAACGTGTGTGAGGAGGCTTATTGTTACAAGTTGCCACTGCAGTGGAGTTGACCTTTTCCAGGTTTCTTCCTAATACCCGATGCTTATTTCCATGACAACAGTCAGTGAACTAAATATAGCGTTCACTATCATAGTGTGGAGCCGCAGAGTTAACTGAGAACTTCATTCTCTTTATACTGAATCACTGTGACTCACACTAACAGCTGGGTATGTACTGGGCAGTGACAGTGAAGTGTATGACTGACTGTGCACATGGAAACAGATAAATAAAGAGCGTGATGTGCATTTAACGCGTATGGTGTTTTGTAAGAACATGCGTCAAAATGCATTTGCATACCACTGTGAAAGAACGTGCATCTGCGGTGGTCGTACCTGCTGAATGATGCCGTTCTCGATGTAGACATCCGCTTCCTGGGTGAAGTCGTCGTTGACAACTTTTCCTCCTTTGATGAGGATACGCATGGACCCCATGTTAGTCGCCATAGTCCTGGCAGAGAAACCACAGCGCATTTCACTCACAAAATGTCACTGCAAAGGCTTTGATCAAGACACAGTTAACACAGTGATGACCTTCTGAAAGTGGAAAAAACTGGTTTATTACAAAAAGACAACGTGGCATCTGTTTAGTTAAATATGAGCAAAGTTCCTTCTTCCTCTGTTGTACTGATATTGATGAGTTCTGGTCATTTTATGGCTCAGTCTGAGTCACATATGAACAAATAAAACAGATTTGTCTGCAGTCTGAACGTCCGCTAAGACATCTGTGAGACATAAAGAAATAAAGTAAGACTGAGGCTTAAAACGTACTAATCACATATTAAATATCAGTCAAAATTTTTAGATTTTCCTATCAGCATTAAGTTTGTTTAGAATAAACACGTCAAGAGCGCTTTATTTCAATCAAGAATGACTAAATAAAAGGTCCCACACACACCTCTCTTCAGCGACAGGAACCTGGTGTTTCCTGACCCTTTATAGTCCCAAACAACAAACTAAACCCATGACTGTAACATGGACGACATCCTGAGTCGCACCGTTGTTTGAGAACCTAAAGCTATTCTGTCAGAGAAAATACAACCTGTACAAAAAGGTCTTGGTCACTCCTTAAGAACAGCCTTTGATTCAGCGTGAGACTGATCCCTGACGACATCAACTTGTATTTTCCGCTGACTTATATTTTACAGTTTATGACACACATCGAGTTTTTTCGTCGTCTCGGGAGACAAAAAACTTCCTCCAAGCTTTTAGTGTGTCAGCTCAGTCTATGAAATATTAAGGGATGAGCAGCAGATTTATAATTCACAAATCTACAGGATCTGCAGAAAGACGAAGAAAGGGTGCATCATCAGGCTTAAGAACAACAATTAATTCACACAGCACAAGATAAACCCTGCAATCTATCTGAACCGAACTAGAGGAGGACTGACGCTAAGGATGCACGCTGTAATTTGCAGTTGACAGTGGATGGAGTAGTTCTCATATATAAAACATTATCTTGTTGATCCCGTGGGTGAAGAACTGTGTGTGTAATTAACCTAATTTCAGTGTTTCTAAGGACATCTTAAAACGAATGCCCAGTGGTAAGAGCAGGTCTTTGTCTCCTCCTTTTCAGAAGATAATGATAACCTCTGGCTGTGGCGGTTTCAGGTTGTAATGCAGTACATGTGGCATCCATTTTGCATATTTGGAAAAATTTCACAGACTCCTGTTCGCTGCAGAATCCCAGTGTTTGACAGATTTAGATTTACATATTTTATAATTGCAGTAACAAAAATCCGTGTTGAGGTTTGGGATTTGCAGCTGACTGAAAATGCAAGAGCAGGATTTTCCTTCTCTTTCTTCTGTTCTTCCTAATTATCACACCAAATTAAAATATTTTGTCTTTTAAACATATTCAGAATTTTGCTATATGTTAAAAGTGTATTTTTTTCGTATTAGCCGCCAGAACATATCTCTTCAACCCAACTGAAACCACTCCGGTGTGAAATTCCAACTTGAAGCTGCACTGCGCGATGTTTTTTTTTGGCATCATTGGACAAAAAAATCCATAATACCCTTTCACCATATTGTAATTCAAGCAGTTTGAGAGGAAACGAGACTCCTGCATCTCCTCCTGACTCTGTTTACAGGCTGCAGAACATCTACTCCAAGAGTTCGTCCGATCGCAGGTGTTTTCAGAGACGTTTGATTTGGACCGAGAGGACAGAGCTGCAGAAGATCTCCAACAGTACGGTTTCATCACACGCAGACCAGGGTTTTTTTCGCAGGTTTCCATCCGTCCTGGACACTCATCACGTCACCCGTTGACCCCATGCAGACAGGACGGATCTACTGCAAATGTTAGTGGAACATCAGGGCGTAAACACAGCTACCGTCTGGCCCGTTTGAGCGCAACATTTAAAAGTCAGGAGGTGAGACTGCGTTCCTTTTCATGCCGCGAACAATAGTTTTTTGTTCATGTGAATTCCTCAAACCTGCCTGTTTTAGTATGCTTCACCATGCTATAACATGCCAGTGTTTCTGTGCATGTGTGCGTACATGTGTGTATTTGTGTATCGTCTGTTTTCTGCTGAAAGCCCTCCAGTTCCCATCTCCTGGGAAACCAATCTATTATTCTGGTCTCCAGGCCTTCAGGGCCCTGCTTTCCATTCTGTAGATGGATCCCCCTCCACAATGTTTACCACATCACTTTATCTTTCACTTTATACACAATCAACCCTTTCTACTCTTCTATCAATGAACTCATCTTTTTCTGCGTGACCAATCATTTTGTTTAAGTTCCTCTCACCTCAATCTTCTCTGAATGTTTGCCCTGAGCTCCAGAGCCTTCTGGTAAAATAGTGAAGGTACGGACAATATACTTAGAAATAACTATTTTCTTATTTTCTCCTGAAGTACTTATATTTGCAAGAGGCAACACTGAAAATAAACTGGAGCCACACACTTACTTACACTTACACAGACCAGCAGACCTACCAGGGACACAAAGAAGATCTACTGTGTTTATATGACTGATCATCAGGAAACTCAGTTATACATGAAATAACCGTTCTAGTCACGAATCACTTTTGGTTTTGTCTGGTTCAGGTACAAATTTCAGGCTCCAGATCTTTTTTCTTTCCTCGTGTTATTCCCCTCTCTGTTCTCGTTCTTCTCCTGTCGCTCCCCTCCTCTCGCCTCTCCTTCCTCTCTCTATTCTCCTCCATCTTTGACTTGATTTTGTTTGACTGGGAGGCTATTGTGTCCTGCCATGAAACACATTGCACACAGCCATCCATGCAGAATACACACTCACTCACAGAGGGATAATTGTAGAAGAACGTCTCACTCAGATCTGAACTCACCAGATACTGGATCATTAAAAAGTGAAATCATGGTGTTTACATGGGGCCTAATAATTGGAATAATACCCGGAATCTGAATAAAATGCCTCATGTTACCACTTCAATTTGGAAGAGACTGGATGAATTTCAGAAGGAATTTTCAATCGTGTTGGACGAGTGGTGCAAGCCTTTGATAATTGGTTCAAAGAAAATATTAACACCTAATAAACAATCTGGTTGGGGTAAAAATAGTCTTTCTGTGCATGTTTGGCCCACATGGGGGTAACATTGCAGGGTTTTTCCTACCATTATAAGGCTTAGACGCAGCATCCGAGCCTTTCTGGGCTCCATCGAAGCCAAAGCGGAGAGCATCAAAACTAACTATATACTTTTCCCAGCTCTAATGATTTCTTTAGCAAGTTTTCTCTTTAAGGATTTGCCAATTCTTTACGTGCTCTGGCTTTTCCAAATGTTTGTACGCACATTCGGTAATAATAATGGTCAAAAAATCATGTGAAATTCTATGTTTTTATTGAAAAATATCACATTTTCTTGCTTCGCTTACGCACCTAAGTCTCCAACAAACCTAGACAAAATGCTAGAATCCAAACAGTCGTGTGAAAACCTTGCATTAGGAAACATGACAGAAACATGGCACTAGAAAAACTAAACCAGTCGGCGGCCGTTTTTTTGTTGGAGCCTTTAGAAGATTTAAAGGAAACGAGTTGTTCAAAACAAATCTCTGAAATGATGAAGAAGTGTCCATGTCAACAGTTAAACTGGACGCTCTAATCATATCTATTTCAAACAGGTTGAAGAAAAAGTGTCCACGTATCTGTATCACCAATCAGATATTAAACTAACGCTGTGTTTTTGAAAAGCCTCTGTTAACTGGTCTCATTTCTGTTGAACAAACAGATTAGCAGCGAGATCTGCAGCCTCAATAACGTCACGAGACCACTTTCATTTCAACGTCTGACACCTGATCTGACAGACGTGACGTGGATGTGGATGTGAGAGCCAGTATCCAGCTCGTGACAAATCCAACACAAACAGCTGGCCTGGGACCAAATTACAGCCGCTTCTAAGGCTCTAATATCTAATTCTCTGACTCAACGGCGTTTAATTCACTAACATGTTGTCAGCGCGGCGTTAAATCCCGATATGCTCACATGCTCATCAAACAGGCGAGAGTGGACGGTGGAGAGCGGATGAAATTCCGGCCTCTATAACCGATATTTAAAAGCCGAAGCTGTTGTCACTATTTTCCAGTCAGGCCTGTTCAAACCCACACTGTGTGAGTGGGAATGGGAACGCTGACTTAACAGGCTGCTGCACTGGACACTGAGAGCTTTGTGTCTGTAAGGACTGTAAAGCCAAAGGAAATTAACGTCAACTTATGTAATTAACGGTCTGGACACGGACAGACACCTTTAATACTCAGCAAAAAACGTCTGTAACAGCCTTTGAAAAACAGGAAACAAAGTCTCTATTCACTGCATTATCTTCGGTGGATCCGTTCGCACTGACATGACAAAACAATCAGATAATGTGTGTTTTTCTGACACATCATATCCACCTTCTTCTGTCCTCTAACGTCCTCTATGACACACTTGTTTTCATGGGCATATGTTTCTATTTCTGCTGTCAGAAAGCTCTGTCCTTGCGTATGAAGATCCTCACAGGCATCACGTGAGGTAACGCCAGGTGTCAGAAGGTGTTGTGATGAGACCTGAAGAGCTGCATCCGTCCCTTTGTCGTCGGATTACAGTGAACGTGTGTGAAAGTGTGGTTTTCTTTCGGTTTCTGGAGGGTTTAGGAAGTGTGACAGACTTTTTTGTTGGTGGTGTTGCTTGACAGAGAACTATGCATTTTATTTTTTGCAATATTTAGATGCAAAGCTAGGAGAGAGTTTTCCTGAAAACATGAATACATAACGACTGTGCTAAAAGCAGCCACCAGCAGCTCACTGAGTTACTGCAGACAGTTCATTTTCTCTGACAGTTTGCAGTTTTCGCACCGGCTTTCTGACCTCATCATCTGTGACGGCTGTGATTTTTCAGATTTTCTCTTCGGTCATTTCTGCGGCAAAGACGTCGGTAGCTGATCTTAACTCGTTTTCGATCATCGTGACTTTATTTCAGCAAAACGCGAACACCAGCAGGTCAAAAAGAGACTCATCCAACACTTTTGGTGCTGAGAGAATCACTATGAACACTCTTATATACACTCACAAGCCTGGCGTTAATGCAAACAACCCACGATGCAATGGTCTCTGTAAAATACCGCTTTTACACTGGTACTCGACCCATTTAAAATTAATTTCTGATACTGTCAACGAAGCCGATTTCCAGAAAAAAAAACAGGTCCTGTCCTCATCCCATTCTGGATCTTCTCTCTCCAGATGCAGCAGAGAAATCAGTTTCAACTCAGATTGTTATGGTGTTAAGAAAAACCCAGTGGAACCATGTGTGGTTAACTTTGAGAAAAAGGCACATTGTACTAAAACTGAGATTTAATTATTCTCAATCTTGGATGAAAGGTAGAAGATTAAAAATGACTAAACAAATTTAGATAATGCAGCCTAAAACCGAAACCTTCACGAGCTTAAAGCCCACATTATTCTAGACGTCTTCAGTGTGTGTGTGTGTGTGTGTGTGTGTGTGTGTCTGTGTCTGTGTGTGTCTGTGTGTGTGTCTGTGTCTGTGTGTGTGTGTGTGTGTGTGTGTCTGTGTGTGTGT
>JAPQRN010000017.1:138385-153700 GCA_037367275.1 Coranthus polyacanthus | reverse complement strand
TCATCACATCTCCTCCTCTCTCTCCTCATCACATCTCCTCCTCTCTCTCCTCGTCACATCTCCTCCTCTCTCTCCTCAGTACATCTCCTCGTTTTCTGAAACATGTTAGAAAATAGTTAAAACCAATTTATAAAGCAGTCGATTTAGCTTTTCTTTTTCATAATTGCTATTAATAAGAGTATGAGTAATGAGAAATGAGAAGAAAAGTGTGGTGCGTCTCCTGGTTCAGACGACCACAGTCATCTCGTGACATTTCCTGAACCCTGTGACTCAGATGTTCCAGCCTCTTTTCTTCTCCTGTGATGATTGGTCATTCAGTTCTGCTGCAGGAGCAACAGGTGCAGCCGTGTTCACAGTGAAGAATTTATTACAGTAATGTGTTTATCGTGTCCTCGCGCTTCTGTCCAGAACTAAAAGACAAAACTCACATTAGATATTCATGTTCTGTATTTCTTCCTTGTCATCTTCTCTGTTTCTGAAGGTTTTAGTTCTCGTTTATTTCATGAAACCACCTAAAACGGGTGTTTTTTTCTGATTATTGTATCTTATTTTCAGCCCTCATTACCTTTCAGACAGGTTTTATAGGTAATAATATGTTTTATTAATGGTTTCATGAGAAGGAGAACAATTTTATCACCACTTTCCTTCTCATTGTCCTTCTCAGATGTACAGACGTCTTTGTGGATCTGATATGGATGTCATTATCTGATTTGATTTCTGAACAGATTAAGCTCAACTTTCACCTTCGACTTATCGTAATGAACCTCCATCCTGAGCCTCGGAGCCAGGTCACGCTTCCTGCCTCGTGCAGAATATGGTTATTACTTTAATGATTGTTCTGTTCGCCTTTATAATGTGTCTGCTGTCATCTTAAGTAATGACCTACAATGAAAGGAACTATTAAAGCCATTTATTATGATGGCACTGCTGCAAAGTTGTTCTTTTTTTAGCTGACAATTTCCCCACCTTTGCACCTGCGACTCCTCTGCAACCGTGGAATAAATATTTACAACCTGACGAGGCGCGAGGCTTCGGACGCTTCACAACCTTGAAAGTTCTGAACAGGGAAAAGTTGAGCAGATGTTTTGTTTGTCGGGGTTGAGAAGTCGTTGAAAAACTGAGAAGTTGAAAAACTGAGAAGTCTAAAAAGTGCGACATGTTCTCGTACGTAAAGAGCAGAGAAGGTTGATTAATAATTATTCCAAAAGATGCTGTCAACACTGTCCCACTCAGCTCATGCAGTATTTTGCAGAGCATTGCATTATGGGATTGCTGTGTTCAACTGCTTTGTATGTGCACTTATTCATGCAACCACTAGGGGTCACAATGGTCGCTTTAATCATAGACATGTATACGTAGACGCTGCATTTGTCACCGGATCGTACGTCAAAGCTTTTGCCTCAGAAACTTTTTTTAAGCCTGATATTAAAATTGTTTGAAAAAACGTAAACGTTCTGGTGCTTTTTGTTGGAAAAACTGCATCTGCCCCGAACACGTTGACATATCTCAGCGACCAACGCGGCGTCTTCATATGTATGGACGTATCGAGGTTGGAAATGATGACAATATTATTCCTATTAGTAAGAATATGAATCGTAAAAAATGAGAAAACAGATGCTGTGTGTCTTTCAAAACCACCGAGACCAGAGAGAGTCAATGTTTATTTCAGTAAAAACAGTGGAACACGGTGTCGCTGGTGTAAAATATGCTCCATTAAAAATACTGTGTTTTACAAAGGTGAGAAGTCCTTAATAAATGTTGTATCTGCCACGGAAAAATACAAGTTGTGGATTTTGAATTGAAATCAAATCTCTGTTCTGTTTAAATTCTGTTTCTGAAAACGTGGTCAGAAACAACAGATACTTTTTATTTGTTCTTCTCATATTAATATGAATAATAAAGAAGCAGATGAAAAGAAGCCACTGATGCCTGCTGTGTTTCCTTCAGCATCACGGAGGTGAGAAGACACTGTTTATTTCAGTATTAATAGTAATACACTTTAATGATGGAGATGGAGAGAGGAACCATTTCCCTCATGGAGCCTCGTGTGGACGAGGTAGCCCACACCTTCGTATTCCTGAGTGGGCTGGGGTTAGAAAATAGAAATGTACGGTGAAAACCGAAACATCTGAGAGCCTCTCCAGAATTTCACAAATCATGTTTTCAGTGGAGCTCATGTCTTATTCAGAGGAGGCGACTTCCCAGTGACTCCCCTGTAGTTTCACATCCACACATTATTCTAAGAAAAGTGATGCATCTCTGCATCAACACAGTCATTTTAAAGTGTTCCTTCACCGTGCAGAAGGATGTGACTGCGTTTACATGGACTTTAATCTTCCACTAATATAGAGACAAATCTGAATAAAATGCCTCACGTAACCTCCTCCATCAGCAGAGACTGGTCCGATCAGAAGGATCAGATTCAGAGGCTGGTGGAAACGTTTCATGATCCGTTCAACGGGAAAATATTTGCAACCAACCACATAAACACTTGACTTGATCTTTAATCTGTTGTGTAACATTAGGTGAAGTGTTTCCAGGAGGGACACAGACATGGAGGCAGAAAAACTAAACTTCTCTGTGGAGAAAACTACTTCACTGTTGGAGACTTTAAAAGATTTAAGGACTGTTGAACGCCTCGATGGGTGAACGGCTGTAGACAATGAGGTGCTCAAACGAGTGCTTGAAAAGATGCTGGAATCCACTCAACTGTCGACCAAACGGTGGAAAAGTTTGAAGCCTATTTCCCATTAAGGGCTAAATACTGGCAGCAGTGGTTCATCTCCTTGTACTGAATGAATTGAATTTTCTCAATAAAGTTAGAAAAAAATATCTTATGTTCTACTTCTAACAGATCAGACTCTTTAATCAGATTGAAGAAGCGAGTCACATAGTAGTAGAAGGTAGTTTCACTGTCTGATCACATGATCATACAACATCAGAACTAAATCTGAGCTGCTGTTTTGAAACCAGTAGTTTGAGATTTGGTCGTTGCCATGTTGGCTGTTTGGAGTCCGAAGTGACCATATTTGGACAAAAGAGGCGGAGCTGCGGGAGTGTGAGGCTAAACCGGCATCTACGTAAAACAAAGTCTTAATCGAGTGACTTATTGACCACGTTGGAGATGTCTGTCTGGACAAATGTGTTCTATTCAATAAACAGAAGCTCAGAAAGTCTGACTCGGCAGCGGTGAACTGTCAATCACACCTGTCAATCAAAGCCCGACACGGCAGACGTCAAAGCTTCCGTTGGACCTGAGATGAAAATGTAGAGAAGGACCAGAGCACTTTTTAGAGGGTCCACGGAAAACCAATGAGACCACAATGACTCCACATATAAAGGTTTGGTCAATAAATCAGATTTTAGTTCACGATGGCGTCGCATTTGAAAATGTCCGTTGATGCTGTGATCGATGACGAGTGTCTCCCTGAAACAACGACGACGATGGCAGATACATGGGTTTCTGTTTGGATTCTTCTTACTTTTGTCCTTTTCACTGCCGTTCCTTCCTTCTCCAGCCTTTTAGTTCATGTTTTCTTTTCAACTCTTCTCACTCCTCAACAGAACCGACCTTTCACTCCGGAGCACATCTTCATCCAGATTCAATGTGGGACATTTTCATTGCGATACTCGCGTGAAGGATTCAAACCCTGACTCATCTGAACGCTGCAGAAATGATTTCACGCTTACGTTGTACCAGCTCCTCGGGGCCGCTGTAAATAGGACTGATGTCCAGAGCCGTAGGAGGCAGATACTGTACCTTCACGCTAAATGATTTACCGTGACTGTTTTCATCACGAGCTGCGAGTTCATCTCATAAGAAAAGTCATGCAGAATTGAAGCAGGAGGGCATATGTTGGTGGTGATGAGGGAAGGCTGTCGGTCCTGGTCTGTGTTTCTGACTCTGCACAACACCCTCCCACTCACAAACACTCCGACCGTGTGCATTTACATTTTCATTTCTTTGTCTTTCTTGTTGTCCTGTGTTTGCTCCGACGTCGTGGTGAATACATTCTTTTTTTTGTTTGTTTTGGAGTGGGATGTTTCACCGGGAGCTTTACCTCGCCCACACATATCATCACACACTTTTTCTTTTCCCTCTTCTTTGTGTGTTGTCGTTGTTGTCCTTTTTTTATTATATCCGTCACCATTAATCGTGCGTTTCCCTCGGAATGCTTTGTTGATTAACATTTTCTTTGTATTTGCTTGTATATTCGGGACCGTTTGTGAATAGATGGCACAAAAACTGCCAAAACAAATCTCAGTTCAATTCCATGTGAAAGAGGGTGTTTTTTGTTGTTCTCATTTTCAGCGTTCTCGTCCACTCTCTGACTGTTTTCAATATAAAAATGTTAAAAAGTGAAGCGCCTGTTGACCGGCTGGTCAGAGAGAAACACCACCACCTCCAGAGAGGTGGTGGAGACCAAAGCAGAGCTAAAAGTAGAGGGAACGGAAACAATCTGTGAAATGAAACGTCGTACACTGAAGCGGTTATTGTGTGACTACATTTACATGAACAAAATATTCAGTTTTCTCTTCTGAAAAAGACGGTGTTGCTGCTAAGGTGTTGAAGTGTTCATGTCATTTCCACCCGACCTGCTTCACATCCCGACTCCCTTTAAGATGTAGGAAACAAAAACCGTTTGGATAATGTCAGGAAAAGATCACGGCCTGGTTTAAATATTACCACAGAAATCCTGGGTCATTTCTTTCACATTTTTGCATATTTTTCGTGTATTAAACCTGTTAGTTTTTAGGTTAAGTGACATCTTTCTCTGCAAAGCCCTGGTGTCTCCATAAACTACGTCAGATCTATCTGCCTAAAGCTA
Source organism: Coranthus polyacanthus (assembly GCA_037367275.1). Taxonomy (NCBI): domain Eukaryota; kingdom Metazoa; phylum Chordata; class Actinopteri; order Kurtiformes; family Apogonidae; genus Coranthus; species Coranthus polyacanthus. The sequence continues at coordinate 148,871 of JAPQRN010000017.1, read as the reverse complement.
ACCATGAAAATTATATGAACACAAATAGACGAACATCATTTCTGTGGCAGATTGTTGAAAATGAGCCGTTAATAAACTTTAACATGTATTGATTAATGTTGATATGATCAATTCTTCTGGTTCTAAAACATGAACATGTTTCTCTTTTGCTTCTGTATAAAATAGGATTTTTATTTGGATTTAACCTTCATAAAAACATCAACGTTGTGACGTTTGCTCAAATGCTGCCGTTTCCTCTAGTTAATGTTAACTGACTTACTGAGGTTATTGGATAAAAAACATAATCTTATTTCATAACTACTGAAACCAAAACTAACATTTAGATTCATTTTCTTTAAATCCCAGAAACCGTCATGAATTAGAACTGTGTTAGACCGAAAATAAATAACAGAAATGATATAGAAAACCTGTGGGATCGTCCTTCATCAGACCTGATTGTTCTACTTCAACAACCTGCCTTGTTAAGTCCTGTATTTAATTATACACTGTCTATTACTGAGCATTAAAACTTAAAAATACAATTAAAAAGGAGTCAGAACATTCTGCCAGAGTCTGGTTTTCATTTTGTTTTTTCCTCATATAGTGGAACTAATTGATAGAAGAACCTTGAAACAAGTTTTTTTTTATCGAGAAAAAAGGAAATGGTCTTACTGGACGGGTAGGTTGTCTTCTCAAAGTAAGACGCTCAGGGTTCAAAGATGCTGAAATGGACTCTTTATGCGACGGGAGTAGCTGTTTAAACCATTTAACAGTCCTTACGCAGAAGTCATTCTGTGTTTGACTGTTTTTATTCACAGTCGCCTTCAAGGCCAAATCACCCGAGAGCTAAAAAAGAAACGTGCGATACCATCGAGAGGTAAAAAATGTGGTGCTGCTCTGCCGACAATGAGACGTTAAAGCTGAGGCAGGAGGATGTTTGAAAGGATAAGAGGACATTCTGCGGATCAGGACTGACATTTTCACAGTGATAAAAATCTCATCTGCATGAGGAAACTGTCCTGAAGATGTGTTTATTTTACTTCCCCCTCAGAGCAGAAGGAACATTAGATGTCAAAACGCTGCCAACAGGAGTTTGTTTTAGCTCGACAGCAGGAGACGTTTCCACAGATGCTTCGCGCTCGGTCTCTCCTTCCTTTTCAACATCATCCAATGTTTCGGGACTTCTGCAGACCGAAGGAGCGACATCTCTAACCTCCCATGCTCCGTTTCTGAAAATAAACCTCTGTATTACCCGTGAAGCAGGTAGAGCGCTGTGATATCACCTCACTCTGCCTTCATCTATATTCCAGTCAATGTGTTTATTTGGCTTCTGCAGCGTGACACATTTCCAGCAGAGCCTGTGTTGCCATGGTTTAGCCGAGCATCAAACCATGGAAACAGTAATCAGGAGGCCGCGGCGGTCCGATCGATTTCAAAGGGAGCCGGCAATATTAATTTTTGACAAAGGGAAAGAATGACATTGGTTCAGGGTGAGCGTCTGACAAGAGATTCTCCACTAATGAGATACTGAGGTGTTTCTTGTGCTGATGAGACACAACCACGAGACCCAGATCGTATATTGATCGACCAAAGCTGCGCCATCTTCTGATGCATGTGAATTTTAATGATGGGATACTGTATTTTGTTTGGAATATTCACACTGCTTCATTTTAATAGTTATTTCATTGCTTTTATATTCACTTCATTGAACTTCCCATTAATACCTTGTGAAGCTTCATCGATAAATGCATTGTTATTGAACTTGTAGCTTTTCTATGTTGGACTTAACTAATCAGAATAACTTTTTAATCTGCAACTTGTAATATAATGAGAAAGTGTAATAAAGTAGACGGACGCTGGGTGGAACTGGGGATCATGATGATTCATTGTTTAACACAGGATTGCGATTCACAAAGTTATTGTCTTTTTGTCTTTATCATTTTCATTTTATGCCACGATTAGGCTTTAGTATTAGTCCAATAACAGGTTAATAATACAACGGTGCTGTGGCGTTTAGCTTTGCAATTAAATCCGTGATGTTAATGTTAAATCGCCGCATATTAGAAATGAAGTACTTCAAGATGAGCAGTTGGTGGCGCTAATTCTTCACTCAGGTGCCAATAAACCATAGAAGAAGAAGCAATGTAACCTCGTCTCAGAGAAATTCTGTTCATATGCAACGAAACTAAACAAAAAACGTAATTTTTTAAGACAAAAGACAACCTTTCTTTCCACCAAATGATGCCAACTTGATTTACAAAACCAGCTGGTTTTGAGCATGACTAAACTTTTTATGGTTAAGTTAGAAGAAGTAAGAAACCAGTTTGTTTTAGTACAGAAAACATCTCAGGACTCGCTGCGTATTTCAACACGTCTTCAGGCTTAAACGACAACATCGGTCCATTTCCAGTCACTCTCAAAAGGACAGAATCTGAAGAAGAATCGGACAAGTTGATAGCGTTTCCTTCCTGCACTTCTTCATGTGGCCACAAGAGGCCTCATTGTCATGTTCGTGGTGAGGTCGGGCTTTTAATAATATCTAACCCAAACCGTGATGTTTTCCTGATCAGGAAGGAGTCAGGATACAAACAAACTCTGCTTCCTGGCGTCATAGTCCTGGATTAAGTAAGACCAGGTAACACAAGGCGACATCTTTAAATGAGCACCAGTCAAACCTCACCACCACATACCTCTCCATCCATTTCTGACCAGGCCCGGTCGTCTGGTACGTTGCATAAGGCCTCCTGTAAAACGTCATCTATCGACAGACTGGAAGGCGGACCTCTCCTCTAATAGCTCCGGCTCAAATTGGAAACTAATCTGGCAGAACATGCAGCTACTGTATCTTCCAGGAATCAAGTCTTCATTTTAATTTCGTACACAGAACATACATTACATAATATGAGACACATTTTGAGAGTGTGTAAACTCTGTAAACTACCTGAGCGTCACCTCGCTGCTCACAACAGACTAATAACTGTAAAAAGAAAGAAAGATGGCTTCTCGACTTCAGGAACTGCAACCTCCAGAAATGATGTTCATATAAAACTGCAAATCCAGTTAGAGTTGTGTTCCTGCCCACATTATGTTTCTCTACAAACTCATGTTAACGAATGCCAAGAATAATGAACCAAATGGATCTCCAAGTCAGACAAGACGATCACAAGCCACAGTGTGGTGCAGGAGATCCATCAGCTGAAGGTTTCTTCAGACCAGACGTGCTTCCCTAAGGGTCTGGGAATGTGAAACATGTTTTAAAAAAGTCATTATTTGATATTTTCAAAATGTTGTCTGTTCAAACGGGGAGTTTTTCTGTTTCTTCTAACGACAAATAAAATCACCACAAAATAAAAGAGACAAAATATCAAACAAACAAAGTGTTTTCGTGTCTGTGTCACCAACGATACCAATATGTGACCAGAACACCCACAAACCACACTCAGACCAAGTCCACGAGGAAGCAGAAAGTAAAGTCAGCCCAAGACAAGTTGGACAAAGACAAGAACAGCTGAGCTCAACATGCTGCCAATGAAAGAGTCATCAAGGTCTTATTTCCCAACAGAGAAGAACAGGATTCAATAAGTAAGTAAATCTGTTGTGTCTATAAGTACAGCCTCCCAGAGCTGCTCACGTGGCTGTGAGTCATTAACTCTTCTTAACGAACGAAAAACAGAACCGACTCCGTGATTATCCACATATTTCCAGCAGCAGAATGAACTGGATGAATAATGTGGACTGAAGAGCCTGACGTGTGCACATTTAAGTGACCTGTAACGTCGTAAACTCCTTCAACCGAAGCTCAACGTATCTGCCTTTCACCCTGGACAGAAGACCCTCACGTCCAAGTGTTCGATCGGATCAAGTAACTCACAGCAGCTACAGGGATTTATCGGCTCCAGTTGGACAGAAACGACCCCGCGTGGACCCGCCATGTTTCAACCCTTTTCCACATGCAAACGGAAAGAGTTTCTCCTGTCTGAGGGGAAATCACGGCGACTTTATTGTTCCATGACATCGAACATGACAAAAAAACAGAGACACAAACTTTCAACTTTCAACGAGAAGGGAGTGAGTCACCAGGAATTAAAAACCTGGATATTGACACAGATTATTAGAGTAAAAACAGTAGAACATGCACAGCGTTGTACCTAAATGACAGAAGAGATCGATTCCCAGTCGCTCCCAAAACGACTTCAATACACAACATTTACAGACACAAACTAACACTGACAGCATTAAGAAATACGACATAACTGACCTCGTTGTCGGGTCGGAAAAACATCGGAGTTAAGGCTAAAAAGTGAAAGTCACATGATGAACATTTCAAAAATAAACTCAGCATTTACCTTGGGTTTGAGACAGGACGCTGGTCTCCTGTGTTTCACGTCCACAGTCTGTTACTCCGTTACATCTCCAACCACCTCCTTCTAAGGTTTGACCCCTTTAGATGCACTTATTCACACGACCGCAAGAGGTCGCCAGAGGGCCGCGAGACGTCTGTAAAACACCAGCTGTTTTAAGCTCCTTCAAAAGTCAACGGTGCCGTCGGGGTTCTTTTCCCCGGCGAGGTCTCTCCGACAGCTGGATTAATTAACTGACATTTTACCCAAAGATTGATTTTTCTTTCCTCTTTGATTAATTAAGTAACACACCTTCCATGCTGCTTATCCACCAGTTTGTATCTGTGAGATGTTTTATCATCAGACCAAATACCAGCGCAGATTCCCACTGCGATAAAAGAAATGTCAGCCCTTTTGTCGTCGGACACTTTTACTGTATTCCTGCCTCAGACTCGCATTAAAACAGACGCGGAATAAACGAGTGGGAAAACTGTCGTATCCTCATGATGCCATAAACCTTTTTATTGATATTTTTTCAGTTTTCACAACAGCAGCAGTGGTTTTTTGTGCTCCAGGTGGGTTGGATTTCATCCTACAGAGCAGAGCAGTTACAGTGCATTGCCTGTGTGTGCAGAAGCGTTGTACAGCAGAAGCTAATCTGGATGAAATGCAACTTCCACTGGACTGACAGAGCCACCAGATGAGTTTCACACTGAGCTGGTCAATACTGTACACAAAGAGGCTATTCATCACAGTCTGCGCCGTCGTTCGGCCCAAACAGCAGCTGAAAAAAGATGCTAATTTACATGACAAGGTGGGAGGCGCTGTGGTCGCGCTCCTCTGGCGGCCATCTTTGATGCACTGACAGAAAGAAACGTCAGAAACCAGGACTTTGTGTCTCGTCGTTCGTTTTGAACACAGTCAAAGTCTCTGCGGCATTTTGTTGCCGCTTCCAGGAACAGTTTCCGCACTGATCGTCTCATTTTCTCTTTAATTCTGCAAAATAATGCATATTTTTTTGTTTCTTTTTAACACTAGAGCCACCGTCAGGTACATTTACCTGATGTTTTATGTTTCCTTAATGCATCACACAGTTGTAGTGTTTTACTTTTCTTTTCTCTGTTACTATAAATATTCATGTCAGTAATCGACAGCAGGTAAATGAACACACTGTACAATCCATTTATTTATGTTTCAATACCTTTTCTGTGTGATTTAAACATGGAGCAAAAACAGCATATAATGTATGTTTAAATGAATTTATCCTAATTACAAATGTAACCTGTTAAACTTGGAATAAATGGACTTTTGTTTTTATTCTACTGTAAGAAAACACGTGGAATGTGTTTTATTTGCAGATCATTTCACTCCTTTGAGCTTCTCTCTTTGTTTTCTGAACTAACTTTGAATCTTATTGTTTTATTCTTTTTATGGTGAATTGAAGAGACAACAGTGTAAAATGTAACTTCACACTCAAATACAACTTCAACCTAATTATTCCTTTTACTAAATATTTACCCAGTAAATATATAGTAAGTCATAGTATATTGTTGTAAATACAGAGAAAGTACGTCTGAAAAACTGAAGAAAAACAGACTAAACAGGTTACAAGTCCAGGTTTAGTTTTCGTGTTTCAGATGTACTTTCTCCTCATGGTCCAGTGATAATGACCCAACATCACACTATAATTTAAATACTTGACAGTTTTAACATGTTTTAATAAACGTAACGCGATGATGTCAAACATAAACTAAACCAGTAAGAATGAGATTCATGTAACGATGTTTAAACAGATCCAGGTTCGTTTCACCTTCATTTAAATCAGCTTCTATTTGAGGTGTTTTTAACTTGTCGATGTCGACTGGTTTTCATTTGACTTCGTTTTATTACAGCTACATTTGTTGGTCCTTCACGTCTTGAATGTTTTCATTGTTTTTGTGGACGCGGCGCAAACTTCTACAATGAAGAACATCTCGAGTTAAAATAGATGATGATCATTTTACGTAGAATTAAAATCCATTCATCTTCATCTCGTGCCTGAATGTTTGCTCAGATCTGGTTAAATTGTGGATGTTTTCTAATCTAATCTAATCTAATCTAATGAAAACATTGATCACCTCAGAGCTGCCTTTATTGACTCATTACGAAACCACGTGTCCATCATGTGGTAAATGTCTTTTCATTTGTTATTTCCCAGACTTCCAACATGCACATCCTTCCTCCTGAAGCTCGTTTGCGAGGAGTGTGTTTTAGGTTCTGAACCCGCGGCGAAGCCTCGTTTCTCGGCTCCTTTGTGTTGGTGACGATGTGCTTCCAGGTGCGTTTACCTGCCGGTGGTTCTAGTGTTAAAGTTCCCTCGAGCCTCCGATCATAAGACAGAGTTCCTACACTTTTCTATTCCATCGCGTTGTTATCGCTCGGAGCCATTTTTCATCATTTTCTGACCAGCTGCAGGTGCAGATTTGGCTGTTTTTCCAGAAGGATTTATTTTTTATGATATTTTCCCCCTACAGAGGATCAGCAGCAGCAAAGCCTGACATTTGCAAGAGTTGATTTTGATCAGAATACTGTGACATTTTCCAACGTTTTAAAACATGCATCGTCTCAGAAGTTTCTAAAAGTTTAGAAGAGGCAAATGTCAGATTTCATGACTGTAGGAACCCTGTCTTATCAGCCTCGTTGCACTAGATTTGGAGCTGGATTCGTGTTCATTTAGCCTGATATGAAATGGAACATCGAAGCTAATATTAACAATCAATAATGCATCGTTAAAAATAGGTGTTGTTTTACAATACTGGCTCTTCATTCTCACTGTTTGCACTATTTTACAGGATGACACCCATACAGGTCGCCACAGTTCAGCTGAAAACCCAAGCTCTTTAGCAAATGAAAGGTAAAAATCACACGGATGCATACAGATTCATACATTTACACTAAATCTGGAGCTTTTTTTTTGAACATCAGTCACTGCGAGAAAAGAACGAAAATACAGACACTGGCCACGAGAATAAATGAAATTTGTATCTTTTCCTGAAACTAAAATCCTTCTTTTGTCTCCATCTGGGCCAGGCACGTCTGAGAAACGAAACTAAACTGTAGTAGGCACCAGTATTTCCCCTTATTGAGTCAGGAAAATGGAAAAAAACAAATGTTATTTTTTGCCCTTGGGGCTCATGGTAGCTTAGTCCTAAGCTGTTTGTGCTTACACGCCAACAGACGTTGACTGTCAAACTCATATGGCAAAGTGAGTCTGTAGGCTGCAGTCCAGTGCAGGACCTACAGGTGGGGCCCCTGCATCTGGGGCTATGGGCTTTCTCCAAGTCATTAGAATAACACTATCACCTGCAAACCAGTCACAGCTTCTGCACTCATCACATCCCTCACATCTCTCCTCTGCACCAACAGCAGCGGCTATTCTCTTAAAAATCAAACCATTCACATGTAGATCATCCACAGTCCTCCACACCTTCTATCAGCTCATTCTGGAGACACATTATCATAAACGAGCTGGCAACGACGCCCTCAGGGACAACCTGGGGAGCGGGGTGTTTGTGGGTGGTGGCAGCTTTGAATTCTGATGTGATACATACACATGACTAGAGATGGGATTTTGTGAGGGTGGGGTGGGGTGGGGGTGTCTTATGGCTGGTGATCATCGTTCATGCCCTGCAGCATCGAAACCGTATTAGTTTGTGGAAAGCCTGCTTGAAGTCCTCGTTGGACATGGTGTAAATGATGGGGTTGATTAAGGAGTTGAGGTAACCCAGCCAGGTGAAAATGTCAAATAACTCCGGGTGGAAGCAGGACTCGCAGAGAGGCACTAGCAGGGTGTAAATGAAAAACGGGAGCCAGCATATGATGTACGCCCCGAGGATTATTCCCAAAGTTTTGGTGGCTTTCCTCTCCCTGGCGGCGGAGATCCGCTTCTTCTCCAGCAGCGCGTCGGACACAGTGACTTTGACTTGGCTCACGTTCGCGGACGAGGTAGTGTCACAGGAGGAGGTGTCGTTCGTCCCGTAGTTGAGGGACGTGGTGGACGCCACGGAGCCGGGGGAGTTGGTGATCAGGTGCGCCGAGGTGAGTCTTTTGCCCGGCTTGTTGTGTGACTGCTTCAGGATGCGCTTTCGGGCTTCCACGTATATCCTCCCGTACAGGGCGATGAGCAGCAGCGTGGGGATGTAGAAGGCGCCGAAGGTGGAGTAGATGGTGTAGAAAATGTGATCGGTGTTCACGTTGCAGCTCGTCACCTCCTCCGCTTTCACCTGGCGCCAGAAGAAAGGCGGCAGGGAGATGGAGATGGCGATCACCCAGGCGGTGGCGATCATCCCGGCCGCGCGCCCCGGCGTGCGCTTTTTGGAGTACTCCACCGCGTCCGTGATGGCCCAATAGCGGTCCAGCGCAATTACGCACAGGTGGAGGATGGACGCGGTGCAACACGTTATATCCGAGGAGAGCCAGATGTCGCACACCACCTGCCCCAGGGTCCACGTCTGGCTCACCGTGTACAGCGCGCTGATGGGCATCACCAGAATGGACACCAGGAGGTCCGTGACAGCCAGGGAGGCGATCAGAAAGTTTGCCGGGGTGTGTAATTTTCGGGACTGGTAAATGGTGGCGATGACGAACGCGTTTGAAAGCGTCGTAGCGAAAGTTAAAAGGGACAAGGTCACGGCTAGACCCGCTTGGAAAGCCAGGTTAGTGTCCTTCTCCTCCGCTTTCGACGTGAAATTGACATGGGTGTCGTTGGTGGAGATGTTCAACAGCTCTCCGTAGATGACAGGCGTTGGTTTGAGCTGACTGGCATTCTCCATCCCTCCACCTTCCCCCGTCAGATCCCCCTGTCATTGAGCTGAAAGGAAAGCCTGGAGACCTCTCTGAAATCACTCAGATATTCATCCGAGACGGGCGTTTGTCGTCCTTTAAAAACCCCAAACAAAAGCGGCTCCATCTCCAGCAGAAAGAAGCGCAGCAGCAGTTATCCAACAATCACACGACAGATGTTGCCATAAAGACACATTTCTGCCTCCTCCTCTTCATCTTATTCACTTCACCCTCCGCATTTCTCACGAGATAACTTAAATATCCAAGAAATTCAAATTACAGGGCACAAAAAGCGGATTCTCCATCATCCAAAACTCATTTTCTGTGACTTCATCTTCATTTTCCAAATGAAATCACCTTCCAGAGTCAGAGGAAAAAATCAAAAAGGCATCAAAATTAGATGGTTTAGTGTCTAAAGTGGCAGGTTTTTAATCCGCTCTGAGTGTGTGTCTCCTCACAAGTTCAGAGCTGCTGAAGTCTGAGTCCTGGTTTTATACCGACAACTCCCTCCTCCTCTTCCTCCTCCTCCTCTTCCTCCTCCTCCTCCTCTTCCTCCTCCTCTTCCTCCTCCTCTTCCTCCTCCTCTTCCTCTCTCTCTCTCTCTAAAGGTAAAGCGGTGACGGACCCTTTTTTTCCCAATAACATTTTTTATCTTTTAAAAGCAGAAGGGTACTTGTTAAAGCCTCTGTGGAGAATAAAAGGAGGGTCACGCAAATAATTACATGAATCAAATGATCTTTAATTAAAAGAAAAAAAAACATGAATTAATACATGATTCTGCATGATTTTTCTAATCCATAAGTAAATATCATTTCATTCATTAGCATTTTAATGGGAATTAAATAAAGAATTGAGAAATTAAATATGAACCCATCAGTCGATAGTTAAAGGTCCACAGTCGAGTTATTACATGTAAAAATAATCATTTGTGTAGCTTTTCATCAAAAACGTGAAATGAACTTTGTTAGAAATCAACGTCAAATAAAATGATGCCATTGTCACATGTTCTTCTCTTCCATAATGTTTCATGAATAGTAACAGATAACAGTGACAGTATTACATTTAAATTAAAACTGAAAGCAGTGATTTACACTGAAGACTAAACATCAGGACATTATTTAGTTTTGACTCATTCTAAAAACTCTGGTGTGGACCAGACCAGTCCAGAACCCACACCCTCTTCTTCCTCATCCAGGTCTGTCTTGTTCAAACCCTGACCCATGTGGTTCTATCGGGTCTAGATGAACGACGGTTCTTTATCCTGACCCGTGTGGTTCTATCGGGTCTAGATGAACGACGGTTCTTGATCCTGACCCATGTGGTTCTATCGGGTCTAGATGAACGAC
>JAPQRN010000017.1:112015-138285 GCA_037367275.1 Coranthus polyacanthus | reverse complement strand
CCAGCGATGTGAGTCCAGCGATGGGAGTCCAGCGATGGGAGTCCAGCGATGTGAGTCCAGCGATGTGAGTCCAGCGATGGGAGCCCAGCGATGGGAGTCCAGCGATGGGAGTCCAGCGATGTGCTCATGAATCATTGTTGAGCCAGCGAGGGGTAACCAGGGAGCTAATTAGCTTTCTGCATAGCTCCTCTACTTCTCTGCATGTGAAGGGGAACTTTTCAGATTATCCTTGCGTATTGTGGAAAGCAGCGGCATATGTGTTTTGTTTCTTCCCCCCGTCTTTTCAAAAGGAATCAATACCGCGCTCGTTTTCCTTTCACGTTTTACGACGGCTTCGGCTCAAAGTTCGACTCGTCAGCCTGTTCGGGTTCTCAAAGCACGTTCAGTCGGCGATCAGCGACAACAGCTCTGCAAATCCTGCAGACACAGAGAAGAATAAATGGTTCAGACGTTTCCGACAGCGAGGGAACATTCAGCTCTCACCTAAAATAATGACTCTCACTGACACAACTCTCACTGAAATCCTTTTTTTTCCTCTTTTGTGAAATAGACGCCTTGATATCTGATTCTAAACGTCCAGACATGATTCAAAGTGTTAGTAGTTCGAGCTCTGCTAACAATACCACCACTACATGTACACGGCTGTACGTTAACTTGCATGTCTGTTCTTTAAGACTCTAATCTTTTATTTATTTAATCTCAATGCATCAGCGACAGACCTAGAGCTGCGTTTTTGATAGTGTAAGATTTGACAGATTGATTTGACACAGATCAGTGTGTTGGAAACCCTGTATAATGTAAAATGATGTCAGTACATGTCACTAGATTTCAGCCTTGAAGTAGAATTGTATTTCTGATTTTGCGTCGTCAAACTGAACGAGAAAGTTTCAGAGCGACTTTGTTTGAATTGAGTCATATGTTGATCAACCGTCTTTAAAGGTTCAGTGAGTTAGATTTACAGGGAAGCAACTGCAGAAATGGAATATACTCAAGTATTTTTGAACAACGCCTCCCATCTGGCCTGCACAATATTAATACATTCATAATAGAAATGGAAAGAATAGAAAAACTTTATTGACAGGATCTAAAGGCTGTAAATCCATCATCTTGTCAGTTTCCAACACGGCACTTCTTCCCCAATATTACACTGAACAACTGAGTCAAAACCAGTTACATTTGGTTAATATCTTCATGTCTGGGATTACAGATTTCAACATCAACCCTCAGTAAATCCTCTGTTTCTGTCCTCAGCTCTCAGCTGTCAGGTTTAGAGACACATGCCTTGTATGGTGCATTCAAATGCGCCTCCTGAACTCTGCAAGCGACCTCACTGTGCACGACAAAGCACGGTGCATTCAAGTGCACCTCAGAAATTCAGAAATCTATGCAAAAATGCCCACGAAGGTTGTTAAACCCTTGAGGACCTACAAGGTCACAACCACGTTTGTCTGTATCTAACCTTTCCTGAAGAGTTTCCTGAAGAGTTTCCTGAAGAGTTTCATGATGAATTGATGAGTTATCGTGTTTACTACGGAGCCAAACCAAACGTTTGTGATCCCACTGATAAGCTCCACCTTATCTCGCTCTTTCAATCGTATCGGTCCAGGTCTGTTGAGGATAAAAACAAAGTTTATATTTTTCACGTTTCCCTTTGTTTAAATACATACATCTGTCTTCTTTCACTACCGAATTAGATGTTAAAATCATAATATCATACATTTCGACATATTTTTAAAAATTCACAGATATCAACAAACTCACAACAGGTCAACAAGTAGCTCTGTGATCATTTTCAAGTTGTTTTTCTGAAGCATTTTTTAATATTTGAAAACTACAGTCTTTACCAGTGTGCAGACATTTTGGCTGGATATTCACTTCAAACACTTATAATAAGCTAATTAGGATTAATTTTTTTCTGTTCTTTTTCTTGTTTGACTCCTTTGAACGTTTCTGGCCTTTGGATAAATGTATTCGACGCCCCCGGCCTCAGGGTCTGTGATCTGCTCGTATCTATCATTGTGTTCTGTGTTACAGTCTGTTCTATAAAACACGTATCTATCCAGGGCTCGAGCTTAAGGACGTCCTACAGTCCCGGCGCAGATAAAAATAGGATCAGGGAGGATGTAAATTAATTTTGGGACGAGACTCGGAGAAAAAAGCACTGCTAATGTTACACTGGATGACAATGAAAACGAAAGCTTTTAAGTTTCCTCCATCGACACATACATGAGTATAAACGTCACCACCGGTGTCGGACCCTGAACCGAACCACTGACCTCTGACCCCGTGTTATTCCAGTACTTTTTCCTGATGTTTAGGTATTGTTTCGTTGTCGGTGTGGAGATACTTAGGACAGGTATCGTGACAACAGTAGTCGCACATGTACATCATATAGACTAATGAAAAAAGCTGTTTTTGGATCGTGGTTTGTCTTGTGTTCATGTACAGAACAAAATTGGTTAAAATTGTCCACAGCGCTGATAAAAATCCAGATTAGATTCTTTGACCACATCACTCAGTGATAAGAGAAAAGGAATGGCAACATTTTCCACAGCTCAGAAATGTCCAGACCACGCTGATATGAAATTGAGATGTTTTAAATTATGAAAGAAGACATTTTATTTCAGTCTGTTGTTGGTGCTTCACCCACAGAGATGTTGCCGGGCAACCGGATAAACACAGTGTCTGCTCGGCTTACGTCTCGGCAGCATTTACCCAAGTCTGCAGGGATGTTTAGACGATGCCGACGCTCAGGATGCTCCATGTTATTCATCTCTGTCAGAATATAGCTTTGACTGGTTCACAACAAATTAAAACTATCTGTGTAGTTTATCTTCTTCTGCTCGACCGACGCCACTTCCCTGATTCCTGATTTGAGTCTAGTCTGAGCCGATTATCTGCCTAAATGATCCTGCCGAGCCTCATTTTGAATTGGAAATGTCAAATGTTTTGTCATGTTAAAAAGTCATGTTTAATTATGTCATTTCCTGTTCCTTTTCCACCAACATGAACCTGTGAACCTGGTCTTAGTTCTGGGCTGGTTCTAGTGCTGGTTTCAGAGTTGGTTCAACTTGTGAACCTTTTTTCTGACTAGCTGTAAGCAATATTTCAAGTACGTCATCGTTTTGGAAATACAGAGCGTAGTTGTGAGGGTGTGGCCAGCATCCCCCTCACTAAGGCAAATACAGGAAGTGTGTCTTTTGTTATTTTCTGCTTTTATTTAATCTGTTGTCATCTTTTACACTCCGTGTTCTATGAAGTCTTTGTAATAAAGCAGCCTGAACTCCATCGGTATTTTTAAGTAGCTGAAAGTCCGAGATCAGCCCCAGAGCCTCCTGACCCCCCTTGATTTCATTCAATATTAATACAATATCATTGAAGCCTCATAAACGTGAAGATTTTGAGAAAGAGATTGCAACACAGAGTGAGTTTGAGTGCAGTTAATACTCACTTTCTGCAGACGTTAATTGCACCATTTTTGCTTTTTGTATTTGTACAGGAAGGGGCTGATTTTGGGAACGAATGTATGATTATTTCCAAATCTACATCCATCCATGCATGTGTATTAAATAAGTACTGGGTTAAATCTGTCGTTACGTCTGTGGTCTCCCACCTTTTGAAAGTGTCTATGCAGCACATTTACCCAAGATACACAAAATATTTCACTAAAAGTTATCAAACAGTAGAATTATCTCCAGATAAAAAGGCAATTAGATGTCTGCTTTGCCTCTTGAGAGGTTTTTATGACAACGGCCAACAACCAGTCAATATCTAGATGAGCTATTGCACCCATATTGTGGTTCAATTTGCTTCACAATGCAATCTAAGCTTTCATCAATACTCTAAACTGCAGCCGCTGTAATTCTTGACCCAGAAAAGGCAGAGAGGAATGTAAACCGTGCAGAGAGGAAAATAACATCATATCAAATTGAGATGCAGATTCAGATGGATGTAATAAAATCAAATTAATAGAGAAGCCACAGCTTCCAAGATTCACAACAATAAAGTCTGTCGAGGAGCATGGTAACAATTAAATGTCAATCTGGCTAACAGAGCTCTGGCAAAGCTTTCTGTCATTCAGCAGCAAAGGTTTTACTTTCTAGATCATACAAATACAAGATTTGCATCGGATCAGCAGTGCAGATGGTAAACAATCTCACCCTTTAGTGGAGCAGGTGTAGGATCTCATGAAGATATCACAGATGTTTGACGTGTACATTATCTGAATCTCCCGACCCATGTGTTTATGAATTTATTCATAAACATGATCAGGTATTTACATGAACACGTAGGTTATAGGGGTTTAATGATAAAACGTTCAGCGCTGTGACAATAGAAAAACAACCGTCATTTAATATTACGATCTATTGTTTCGATCGCGTTGCCAGTCACAGTTTACTGAAGCAGTTTTTGTTATTTGGGAACTATTGTCATGATATAAACTGTTACTGTGACGTAAAACGACTGAAGTCAGATTCTGTGTTTTGGGACTGAGTGGAAGTCGTCCGGTACGAGGACAACCTGTGAAGACGTGGCCTCGATGTGAGCTGCTTTCAAACATCATCTATGCAACTTCAGAAGCTTCATCTCCACAGAAGAAACACATGAAGTGATATACTAGAGATGGAGTTTTGACATCGCTTTGTAGACATCCAGGCTTCGGGAATGACTGACTTCTCCCCAGCGAGTCGAGGCAGTATCAGGACTCGAATCCAGCGACACTTCTCCTTTATTGTTGCTTTGTCTCCACCAACACAAATCCTTCCACGTCCTTTGTACTGTGTAATTAAAGCGATGCTGATTCTGAAATACACTTCCCCATCCGTCGCCTATAATTATTTTTGAAGCCTATTTTAAGTGCATGGTTATTAATCATGTCATGGTTGAAGTACCCCTGGGTCTGTGGCATGCTGGGAGATATTTCCTTTCATAAACAGAAGGCTGCTGTTCATATCAACTTATCTCAGAACCACTTCACACAAAGTTAACCATCTGGCTTCTTTTGTTTTGACTGAAGGAAGATCAAATCTCCCCAAAGAACTTTTGTAACAAGTAACCATGACAATTTATTCATTGTCTTTTTTTTAAAATTTAAATTAAGAAGTGTGTTTTCACCACTTTTGTGTAACTGACCTTTTCATCTACAATACTTTGTTCACCTCTTTGTATTTTCCCTTCTCTTTATGGAGAGAAAACTCCTTCTCTCTGTCCTTGTCGAGATTGGAAAGTAGGCGTAAGTTGCAAATCACCGGATCAAACTTCAGAAAATAAAGGAGGGGAAACGAGTGACTAATGTTCTGTCCTCCTCTTCAAGACGTTTTGTTAATGTCTGTATAGACTCCGGATTTAACTCCCAGAACATCTTTTTAATCTAACCAAGCACACCTCAACTGCACAAAAGACTATTTAAAGATCCCGTCTCGCGCTTGTAGGATGTGAAATTAGATGTGCTTCAGTTTGGTGTTAGATGTTATGTGTCAGCTTGAAAATGCTCCAACTATTTAGGAGACATCTTGACTTGATTGTAAAAGTGTTTTTACGAGAAAAGCTTATGGGGTTAATTTGTTTCTTTGAGCTGCAATCAAATAAATTAGATTTAACAGCAAAACTTTTGGTTCAAAAGAAAAGCTCTGAACTCAAATCAAAGCAAATCAAAGCAAAGGTTCAAATCCTGCCAAGACTTTCTGACTTCACATGAATTTCATTAACTTCTGTGTCGTCATTCACATTCAAAACAACAGTTTGTGGAACAAACTAGTCCTGTCTGGAATGTGAATGAATTATTAGCTGGTTAATAAAAACACAGCATGTACTGGTCCACATCGATGTACTGTAAACATGAATGAGAAGCAGGATTCGTTTGTCTCGGCTCCTCGTCGCCGTTGTCCAGTCGAGGTGTTCAACGAAGACTGACTCCACAACCTTCTGTGGACCGTCTGGTCACTGATCCTGTTGTGACGTCCAGGTGTTTCACCAGCGGTCTGTGTTCGGTGACGGTCGTGCAGACATGAGTCGACGTACCGGTCTTGACGGAGGTCCGTTACACGAGGTCGGCCGCTACGTCGGCGATCGGCTGAGTTTCCGGTGGCTCTGTACTGACTTCTGAGACGGCGGCTCTCGTGGACGTGCAAAGCTGCAGCAACAGCTCGGACACGTGTCCAGTCGCCCGGTCTCGGTCCACTCAGTCACGCTGGCGCTGATCGCGGTGTCGTGCAGATGCTGGTTTGTATTCTGAGGCCAGAGAAGCAGTAAACTGAACCAGTTCTGAGGTTGAAGTGAGTTCATTTGTTTCATTCACTACTCACAGAAGAATGTTTTTTAAGAGATGAACAAACATATTTCTTTTTTTGACTTCTATAACTTCAGATGCATGTGTCTGTCGTTGACTCATGGATGAACTGAGCAGATAGTCTTGGCCAGAGGTCAAAGGTCAAGGTCACTAATTAAAGTACTGTAGGTTGATGGTGGGTTATGTTTTATCTTTTAACGTTATCGGGGTTTTTTTGGTGTTTGAGAAGTCGACCTGTGGTGGCGTTCGACGTGAGGGCGTGTTGTTGCCACGGCAACCCACAACAGGCCTCATCTGTAAATCATTAAAAAGAGCAAATTAGTGCATAAACATTACCAACCACCTTCACTCTCATTCTCCTTGTAATATGTTGAATAGATAAAGCAGCCGTTTCAGAGATATGTTTCTATATAGATATCTATAGATATATATCTTATAGAAAATACACACATGTGAAATGCTTTATAAACGAACCCGGCGGCGACAGGCCAACTCGTTGTTTGTATTCCCTCTCGTCAGTGACACAGTTTGCACATTTTGAATGAGGACAATTAGCAGAACAATGTGAAAATTGAAGACTATCAGAAACATGCATTAAAAACTCTTTGGAATCGGACGATTAAACTCATGGAAACCATCAGAAGTCCTCTGTACACACTCACACAATGACTTTTATATCAGCCGCAATATTTTCAACAGAGCTCTTATTTTTCCAAATGGCAAAACATTAAAAGAAGAGAACGTAACAAAAGCTGTTCATTAAAGTTCAACCAAGAAACAAAGCAGTGGAATATCCAAACCAGCCGAGCAGAAAGAGAACAAACATGATGAAGTTTGCTCTGTCATGGGTTTGATCTCACTGTTTTCTTACTATTTCCACTGTTGCACTTTGTGTCTCTTTTAAATCCTTGTAATTTATGCATCAAAAGCCTCTTATTATTTGCACAATCCTTCTCAGAGTATGTCGTCTCCTCTTTTATCTGTAAAATTAGATATCCACCGCCGAGGCGAAGTGTCTGCCTGACAAAATTATTGCTGGCATAAAACCTCCTTTTTGTGGGGAGGCTGTAATTCTTTCTCTTCTGAGATATATTGATTTGAAGGCTGTACACCTGTGGCTGAAAATTACATCAAGTTGTGAGGAGAAGCACACGTTCTCCATCATTTATGACATCTTGTTTTGGAGTGAACCCCTCCCGGCGTTTCCTCTTCCCTCACTTGGGTTTGATTTTCTTTGGGCGAGGCATCTCGGCGGCCTTGTCTCGGTCTGGTTTTCGGAGGGTTTCAGACGCGGACCGGATGACAGATTTAATTGAAGCTGAGGTTTTGACACTCTTGGCGGCGCTGACGGGCCACGCTGCCCTTCAGACAGATCGCGCCTCATCACCAGACCTCTTCCTCTTTGACTGTGGGAGGCTCTCGTCGCTGGCAGCTGACGGCTGGAGAGGGGATTATGACGCACATCTCCAAACGTGGGCAGCTGGTGGAGAGGCTGCTCTAACCTGGAGTGTTAGTTTGGTGTCTTCTGGGTTTTCTCAGGTCACAGAGTTTGTGGAGTTTTGAAACAAACACACTTTTCTCATAAATACTGTCTTGTCCTTCACATTCTGCACTAATGAAGCAGGAACATTAAGGCATTTTTTTCAAGACAAACTACGCTCAAAAATGTCTTCAGTACTTTTACCTTTTACTGCAAACCTCCTGCTTTTGTTTCCCTTTTAGCTGCAGTGAATGTGCAATAACTCAAAAGATATTAAGTCTAAATACCTTTACTACAGTGTACTTAAGTACACATTTGAGGAACTTGTACTTTACTTGACTTTGTGACTTTAAGCCCTGTTTCTGTGTAAAACTGGACTTTCTTAAGACTGTTCGAGACCTGCAGATACCGATTCGACTATTTTGACACCTTTCAGAGACTAAAACCCAGCTGGAGAAAGTAACGAGTACTTTACCTGGAGAAAACAACCAACCGACAGATTCAATAACCAGGCCCAGACATGATTCTCGCCTGTCGTGGTTTTGAAAAGTCTTTGAGGATCCTGTAAACAAAGAAACTTTTTTTAAGGTCATCCAGTTTCTATTTTTGCACAAATCTGCTGCTTGCAGCGGTGGTGGAATGTACGCCCACTTCAGGCTTAATCTGAGGTACTTGTACTTTACTTGAGTATTTCCAGTATTTTCTGCAGCTTTATCCTTCACTACGTCTCAGAGGAGAATCATGTACTTTTTACTACATATGTCTGACAGCTTTAGTTCCTTTTTTTCATGTTCTGTCCATAAAGGATCCAGGAGAAACTGCTGTAATAATGTTTTATAGTTTTCTTTTCCTGAAATGCACTTCTCAAGGTCAAAAGTAAAGTGTAGAAGTGTAAAACAGTGTTAGTATTCAAAGGTCTCTGTGCACGTAGACAACATATCTGGTGTCTTTTCTGTTCTGCTTCCTCAGAACCACAGGTTTTGTCATATTTTTCGTGGTTCGTGCCACCCTGCTGCTGTGGGTGTATCCACGTCTAAACTGGGTATGAAGTGTTTCCTTCATGGGTTGAGTTTCAAATCCTCCTCCTTCTTAAGTGAAACTCTTTAAAAACCTGCATCGTCACGAAGCTGAAAACAGGCCTGTTTTTCTGAGCTCATGAAAAGTTGACTTTTTACAGATACGTGGTTCTCACAGGACAGCGACGCGACAAACCTTGAACATGTACAGCAGCGTAGAAACAAGAAACAAACGTCCTCATGTTCTCTTCAAACGTATCCATCGTCTTTTGGGTTAAACTTTATGTGTTTTAATGAAAGTCTAATCATTCAGTGGAACAGCTTTATTTTGTTAAAGTTACCTGCTTCACCTGCTGCCGACCCTGCAGTCAAACCGAGAGGAACACGGTTACGCAAAGTCACGGAAAAGTCACACAAATCATCAGCCAGTGGGAATTCTCTCCTCTTCGGGCGCTGCTGCTGACGAGTCCTTGAGGAAGATGCCGAATCGCAGCAGCTCCTGGGAACGCTGCTGCACATGACCTCTGACCTCGCCTCCATGAAGACGGACGTCAATCTGGAAGATCAGAAGAGCGAATAAATCGAGCAGCGGACGAGGTGCGAGGCGGACGTTATCATCTGGGTTCATCGTAAGCGGCCGCGTCAGCTGCTTCGGCCGTCGTCTGATCGCCTCATTATCACCACGATCGTTAGAGGGTCGAGGCTTCGAGGGGGAGGGTTTATTGATCAGCGAAGAGCACGACTGTAGCCTGAAGCTCAGACACACTGGACGGTTTGAAGAGGGACGATTTAAATCACAAAGCAAAGCCTCCTGCTCATCACGAGCTGCTGTCGGAGTCCAAAGAACCAAAGACGTGACCTTCAGAGCCCGAGCTGTTTGACCTGAACATTTTACACACAAGTACATGAACGTGAACGTCAGTGTGTGAAACACAACTCGGCTTCAGTCCAGTTTGTCTAAATGTACTAAATGTAAAGATGGATGAACCTGACGTGGAAAAGAGAAGACGTCTGCGTCGGAGCAGAGCAGTCGATCACGTATTTAAAACCCTGAAAACAGAGTCGGGTTTCCTCTCAGACACTTGCATTACAATATGATGAAGAAACTGCTGCTGTTGTTGTTTCATGGTCTTTACACGTAACATGAATGAACAGATGTGACGTCTATGGATTCACACAAACTGTAGTTTTTAAGAATCGTCACTTTGGACGTTTTAATGTGTTCATGTGTGGACGAGACCTGTCCAAACGTACAGTTAAATGTGTTTGTTTTTTGTGGGGTCGACAGGGTCTTAGACACATGGATGGGAGATGTTAGACCCTCCAATTTGGATAAAAATGTAAGTAATACCTGAACAATGTGTTGTTGACTTCTGTAATAATTTAGCAGTAGTGCTTTTAAAGAGTCTTAGATTCAACCATGTACAGAAACAGCATGCATACAGTAGAAGGAGGTCAGACTGGTTCAGGGATAAACCTCCTTTGTGTTGAGAAAAGTCCAGGTTTGGGTTCGGACTCAGCAGATGAAGAACGACTCCATCGTGGACGGATGTGACAGCGTGGAGTTTTAATGGAGGAACGAACACAGGAGCAGTTTTTTTACCGTCCACTCTCTGGAGAACTGTTGTTATCCATCAGCTGGAATAAGAAAGGCTGCGTCACTCTGCTCTTCATCCATTTCTTTTATTCCCCCACAGCGCCTGTCAGAATAACAAACATACCTCTGGATAACACCTGGTTTTTGCTGTTTCATTCATCAAACGTCTGGGAATTTAACACGTATCGCGTGTACGTCCTATTATTCTCATCTGACATGTTGTCGTAAAAGTGTGAGAGATGCTGACTGGTCTCTACGATGAGAAGAAAGGAGCATATTTTAATAAGGCCTGGTGGGAAATTAAACAGACGACACCATAAAAATGCAGCTAAACCTTCCCTGAGGCATGATTTTCCGTCTGCTCAGAAATGAGTTTTATGACGAAGGGGTTTGACCTGTCGAGACCTTTACACCTGGATCTACTGGAAGTGAACGAAACCAGAAAGAAGCCACGTGTTCTTTAATATAACCACAGCGTCTTGCATTAAATCAGCCAGTGGAACAATTCAACTAAAAAACATAGAACAAATGACAACATTCAAGCAAGTTGTGTTTATTACAACAACGAAAACCCAGTTATTTAAGATATTGAGAAGTTGTACAAGGGGCGTTAAAAACAATCAATGAAAGTCATTATTTAAATTTTGTTTCTGGTTAAATCGAAACCCGTTTTCAAAGACCAACATCTGAAAAACTAATGAAGATATAAGGCTGACATTTTGTCTGGTGTTCAGTGTGACGTGATGGTCAGACCTTCACATGGACTGACTCCACAAGGTGATTTCTTTCCACGCTGCAGTTTTCTGGCTTCCTTTGATGCCACTTTTCAGGTTAATCTGAACGTTATATTTTCTATTCACTTATCTTCGTGTCATAAACACTGAGAGTAGATTAAATATGGATTCAGATGCAAACGGCAGATGATGATGATGATGATGATGATGATGATGATGATTTCTGCGTCTGCACTGGGTTCTACCATAGATTGATAAATGAAGGTGATTCATTGGTGACACTATGTTCAGTTCAGTTTCATCTCATTGATGCTGTAACAGCAGATACAGACGACTACGGTTCAGTCTAAATAGATTTACTGAACAGAACATGAGATGATGCTCGGCTCCACCTCCTCGGTGCTGGACGCGTGACGTGAAGTCTCATGGTTTATTTAATCGTTTGTCTTTGAACCAACCTCCCCTCCCCCTCAGAGAGGTCAAAGGTCAGGTACAGGTCAACTCCACTGAAACTGGAAGGGATTAATAAAGGCTCCGCTCACTTAGAAACCTGCTAATTACTGCCATGGGACTTTAATTAAGACGGCGTATTCTCATCACGACGGGAGCAATTATCCAATTAGAATAAGTGAAGGAGAGAAGGAAGCAGGAGGTGAAGTGACGGCAGCACGAGGCGACTCCTCAGGGATGAGGTTTTCACCAAGCACTGCATCAGTTTAACTTTATGAATAATGATTAACGTCGTCTGGACATTTACAACGTGTCGTACTCGACTTTTACTACTTCAGTGTTTTCTCTACGATTGTAAATCTTAAGGAGAGCATCTGATGCCCATCATGCACTAGAAGACTTCGAAAAGTCGTGAAAAAGACTGAATAAGTTTTTAGTCACACACTTGAAGATTTTGCAGAGACTGAATCTTACAGGGTCAAGAATTACTAGACTGAAACTAGACTGTTTGAGTCTTTTGGTTCCAACAGAACTGTAAGAATCTAGATCATCACATTTGAGGATTTAGTGACTGTAATTCAGAGTTTGTGTCATATTCATTTGAGGTTTGGGCTTTAACTCCAAAGAAGAAAAGTCGAAAATACTGGAGATGTAATGAGGTATTTAAATGACCGACAACCCTGCCTGTAGGGGGCGACAAAACTACTGTAATGATTTAACCACAAAGGAAGAAGAAACAGAGCAAAGTAAAGTCATCATCTTCATCATCATCATCATCTTCATCTTCATCTTCATCTTCATCTTCATCTTCATCTGTAATAACATCACTTCAGACACAACACACACCAAACTGTTGTAGATCTAGGATTAAATCAACATCGAACATCAAACTTATGATAATATTAAACGGGTTTGGTTTTGTCTGAACCTCAAGATGGAAAAACTTCAGACTCGGACTGAGGTTTATGTTTTGTTTTATGAACCATCTTCACACCAGACGATCCAGCCTCAACTCCATCAAAACTCTCATCATTTTATTCCAACAGTGAAAACTTGTCGTCTGTTTTTTTACGGCTGAAGAAGGAAACTCTGCCTGACTCTGCTGTTTTTATTTAGTTTGGAGCCGTCGGCATCGTACGTTAGTTAAAGCCACAGTTTTACATTTGTCTGACAATGGATGGATTTACTGGAATGACTTTTTATTAGTGGATCAAAGGTTATTCAACATTTTAGACCAATAGATATTTTTAGGTCTGAGTCAAATCAGAATCTCCACGTTGACTCCATCAATGAGCAGATGCGTTTCTCGTTCCGTTGAGATGTTTTCTAAGGATTGTAATAATATATGTCCAACATTCTGCAGAAAGGCATCGATAACAACAGCAGCTGTTCTATCTCTGGCCTCTCAGGAACTTACTTTTTATTGTTGGTTTTATCTTTGTTGTTGTGTTACATTCAGTTTTATCCTTTGCTTCACAGTAAAACATGCACATCGTGAACTCTGTCTTATTCACAAGAGACAAACACTCTCACGCTACAATAATTCTCCCTAAAAAGCTGAATCTTTGAGAACAATCACATCATTTAATTATGATGTCTTGTGAATGTGACCTTTTCATCAGACGTGATAATGAAATGTTCGTCTTCTTCTGTGGAAGAACCTAATCACTGTCATTGTTTTGTACTTTGGCTCCAGAGACAAAACATCATGATCTATTCTCTCGACGGATCTCAAATGAAAACCGGGACAATTATCATCTTATTTTTATATATATATATGTTCATATCCTTTATTTGTTCTTTTTTCATTCGTACCCATTGATTTCTGGGTTCTCCGGTGTTCTCTTCTCTTAAGGTGAAGGGTCGTGACTTGATGGGAAAATGTGAGTCTCAAGTCCAGACCAGTTGAGAACCACGGTCATAGAAAAACACGAAGGAGGCGGGATTTATGAGCTGTACTGCAGCCGACCACCAGGGGGAGATGGAGATGATTATTCAGCGTGTCTTCTGTCTTCATTGTGTTCAATTGGTTGATGGACACTGAGAATTCAGTATTTCAGTCAAACCCGTGCGATGGAGAAGTGAGTTGCGTAACTTTCGCATCAGAGCCGGTGAGTCTCCAAAGAAGCCGTGACGTGGCCACCATCGGGATCCAAACGCTGCCAGGACGTCCTCGACACACGGACATGAACATGGGATGAAGCTGAA
This sequence comes from Coranthus polyacanthus, assembly GCA_037367275.1. Lineage (NCBI taxonomy): Eukaryota > Metazoa > Chordata > Actinopteri > Kurtiformes > Apogonidae > Coranthus > Coranthus polyacanthus. The sequence continues at coordinate 124,511 of JAPQRN010000017.1, read as the reverse complement.
GATCATTTTCACTTTGACTTCCTACATTTTAACACAAAGATCTATACTTTGTACTCCTTACATTTTCAAAACAGGTTTGTTACTTTGATCATAATACATTTGAGGATCATTGGTTATTGGTTATTTTGCCTGATTGTGCGTCTTCACAAATTCAAGACCGATTTGAACCTACATGGATGGAACAACAACGCATAGAAAAGACATGTAGAGGTGACAAACCTACACCGAACCACGGACTCTGCAGCTCCCCTCCTTTCATTAGTAGTTTTAAAAAACGGTAAAACTCCCACTGATAACGAACGATTGTAAGACGTCCCACTGGTGCAGATGAATTTGCAGATTAATCGATGATTAAGTGATGGATAAAACATTCGTACATGACAAAGAAAAGGCTGACAAGTTTAACATTTTAGCTTGAAAATCCTCTGAAAAGATGAATCGATTCATCGTTTGGATTTTTTTCCCAGACTAATCGTTGCACCTCAGTCATATAAGAACCTCTGATTTCAGCATGTTTTCCTCTGCTGCCCTCAAGTGGTCACAAACAAGCACTGGTTTAACTTAACTTTACACATGAGTCGCTTTTGTTTTCACGAAGACGACAGGTAATCGTGTGCATTTTCTTGCTGTAAATGGATGAATTACAGCCTCTCAACCTACATGTGGTTTGTTCAAATGTGCTTCAACGTCTCCTGCTACATCCTGACTCACATAATCCATGTCCTGTCAGGATTCGTTCTGCTTCTGATGACGTTCACTCACTTGTATAAATGCATCTCGTCCAGCTTCGCCCTCCCCGTCCTCTGCTGTGACTGTTGCCGTCTCAGGCCTCCTGTATCGATTCATTTCTTGTGATCTGCTGCCCTCTAGTGGCGCACGTCACTGCTCAGCGTGATTCATATTTCAATAAGAAGCAGCAGGGAGGGAAATTACCACCAGCCAGCAGCCAAATGCTGCTAAATCTTCCCTGAGGCTGATAAATCTTTGAGATCTGCAGCGCTGTGGTAGGTAGGAGGCTCACTGGAGAGTTAAAGGCGAACGACTCCTCTTTCTGCCTTTAACTACTGACAAACAACCTCCTGCTGTTTGAGAAGTTTGTTTGGATTTGTTTTTCATTCAAGCACAGTTTGACTTATAAAAAGTCACACTTTTCCACACGTTGCCTGAATGTAAACCTTAATCTTTAGAGTCTTAAATGTCTTAAATAGTCTAAGAAACCCATTAAAACCACATTAAAACCATGCGGTCACACCGTCTGCGTCCCCTCCCTGTGGAAAAATAAAGAAAAGTATTTTTATTTTTCACACACACATAAATCTAAGCTACTCCACAGATCCGCCACCGCTCGCACTAACCTCGTGTGAATTTTCATGAGTTTGTTGGTTTTGGGACAGTAGAACAATAGAAAAACTGGGCCTGATCTTAGCTGAGGTTTGACTTAGAAACAACACACACTCAGACGTGGACGCTGAAAAGGAACAGAATCTTTCTAGGTATGTTTTTAGATTCCAACATGTTTGTAGAGCAGCTCTGAATGGACTTCCTCCTCGTCTTCTTCCTTCATTTTCACCGTCACCTACTGTGACTGAATGTGAACCGTTAATATTTTCTGAGTCATACTTTATCCTTTATTACAAAGAACAGCATCTGTTCATGTTCAAACAGTTCTGTTGTGATTAAATGCTTTGAGGCTTTTCAACCACGGTTATTATGTTCAATGAAAGTGAAATAAAAATAAGACATAGAAACAAAATAAAAACTACAATGAACAGTGCAAAACAAAATGTCAGGTAGAACCAGCTTTGTTTTCATTGTAGACTAAAGTTTCACTTTCACTAATGTTAGTACGAGACCTTTATTAAACATTATTTATCATTATTAATGTCACGTATTCTTAGTTTTCATAAATCAAGGCTTTCCTCATAACAACTGAAAAACCTAAAATAAGAATGAAACTACGTCCACACTCGCAAAAATAAAACCAAACTGACAAACTATTACAACTTTGACGTAAATACACGATTTATTCAACGACTTCAACGTGAAAACAGTTGGAAACGAATCAGGTTGAATAAATATCGCCTCTTATTCTGCATCTCCTCATGCGTGTCCTGGATTCTTCTTCTCTTCACAGTCTTAGATGAATTTCTCCAGCCTCCGGATACTTGGCCGGTGAAGTGCTTGTTTGTGCTGATACTGACAAAGGGGTTGCCATGGAGACACTAACGCATATCGTCAGCATCTTAAAGAGGGGGCATCTAATCCGGCTGTTGCACGGATCGGTGGTGGAGAACCCGGTCCTCATCCAGGAGGATCCAGACCAAAGCCGGCGGTGATGACACCGTGTTACGACACCGTGTTACGACACCGTGTTACGACACGTGTGATCTGACGGTAAGTAGGACACGTCTGCACAAACAAACACACACTCACAAAACACAACGCAACCTTTAAGTACATGCTCTGAAAACTTTTAGTCTAAGATGCACATTGTGAATCAAACGTCCTTGTAGAGACTGAAAAATCATTGCATGTGAAGGTGAAATCTATAGTGATTAATGTTGTATCGTGTGAGACCTTAAAGGAATATGAGGCTGAACAGCTGCATACATATCCCAGAAGTCCTAAAAAAACAGTTATCCTAACAAAAACTATCGACACCAGGAAAACTAGGTGTGAAAAAACATCTTTTGCTGAAATATATAAAGAAAACAGCTTTAATTTTCAACTTTGTCCATTTATTTTATACTCAAACCTAATATTTTAACTGGATGTCTATGACAGAGAATTAAAGCAACACTGAGGATGAAAAACAATCAGATATTTAGGGAGAAAGTCATAATATTATAAGAATAAAGTCGTCGTATATAGAGAAAAAAGTTTACTATTATAGTTACAATTATTGTAACTTTTTTCTTATAATGTTAAGATTTTTTCTTGAAATATCAGGTTTTTTTATCATCATTGTGGCACCAACACAAGGCGTATTAGCAGTAAAACTCTTCCCATTCCTTTAGCTCTGTCACTTTTCCACCAGCAGAGGGCAGAGCGTCATGTTACCGATCCATCCACCCTGGCATCACGGTGGCGAAAGGCAAAAGAACCGACACTGTACGTTTTCTCCCCCGTCATCCCTCGCTCCTCCCCAGCTCCGCCCCTTTTTGTCTGAATGTGGTCACGCCCACATCCACGGAGGCATCAAACCAACCAATGTGACGGTGTGTAATATTTAGTGACATCTAGTGGTGAAATTGTAGATTGCAGCGCTCTGCCTTCACCTACAGCGGCCGATAGTAACTTTATAGTTTTATCAAACACTCGACTCCAGTGAAAACAACCACCAGTCTATTTTTATCACTTCTTTTCTTCGACTCTGAAAGTTGTTTCTAATGGTTCTCATCCTCCACTCCGCTTCGGTGTTAGTTTTTTCGACAGACCCCAGGGTACAGTGACTCACTACTCCCTCTAGTGGTCACATGACACCGTGTATAAATCGTGATACATAACGTCTTTATTCTCAACACTCTGATGATACTTTCAGGTCCTTTCTGAATATTTCAAAGTATAAATACTACACATAGCGCTGTCTACCCGGTGGGTCTGCGGCGGCGTCCACTTCTCCTCCTCTTCTTGGCCTCCACTTCATTTCCTCCATTTTGTGCCAAAGCCAACAACAGACTCTCTGAGCTGCCTCTTTCAACCTTTGGACTCGGTTTCCTCTGTCCTGGCCTCGGTAGCGAACTCCACAAAGCCCGGGTAGTTCACGTCCGCTGGGAAAAGTCTGCCACCCCTTTCCTTCCAGTCTCTGACCAGCTGCCGTTGTTTGCTGGTCTTGTTTTCTCCTCCTCACTCCTCTACAACCTGGACTTGACTCCCATCCATTTACCGACCGAACCAGGGACGTCTGAAGACTTCACTCCATGATTCATATCGTTTCCTGTTGGGAGTTAATGAATCATAGGCTGAAATCAGATCGAATGACTCCTTTTAAGTGTTTGGTCTGTTTTGATCTGCTCTAGCTTTTCCACACAGATCTGGTTGAAAACGATGTGAAATTATACATTTTTGTTGCAAAAAAGTGAATGGATCGAGTGCAGACGTAGAGGAGATCTCACATAAAAACTAGAAAAAGAACTAAACAGTGAAATCGATCCTCAGATATTACTGAACAGAAGTGAAAGAACCGCTGGTTCTAAGGTGTGACGGTAGGTTTTAAACAGTAATGAATGATGGGATTATGGATTAAAGTGTGGACGGTTAATGTAAAGTACAGCCAGACACACATACTGTGAATTCCCAGGGTTTAAATTATAAACACTATAAGTATAATGAAGCAGCATTTCTGTCCGTGTTCTCATAATTACGCTGTGTTTCAGTTTGGATATTTCCGTTATTACACCTCCAGGCAGTTCTGGAAATGACGATCGTAACGTTCTTCATCTTCTCTCGAGTGACGTTACCTTATCGCCAACATCTGAATGTGATCGTTACCGCTAGAATATCTAAGCTAACAATATGGGGTTTTCATGTTTAATGCCTCAGAAAATGTTATTTCTTTCATAAAAATCCTTAGTCCTAGAACATGAGAAATAAATACCAGAATGTGACACGTGATGTGTTTCAATGTGGAGATAAACCACGACTAAACTGATCTGAAGCACAAACGATGATTCATTTTACAGTTTTCATCAAGTTGTAACTTGTCAAATCTTCAACTGTGGATCTTCTTCTCCAGAAGTTAAAGACATGTTGTATCTTAGATCAAGAACATTTCATTCATCTGTCATGAACAGTTCAAAAGTCACGACTTCTTCAACTCAGCGTCTTTTCATGAACCACTCGTTTTTACAGTAAAATCAGCTTCTCGACCCGTTTTCAAAACCCAACGTCTGAAAAACTAGTGAAGATACGAGGCTGACGTTGTGTCTGGTGTTTACTACGACTGATGACATTATTATCTGAAAGTATGAGGCAGATTGGAGATGTTCAGTCTGCAGGCCTGTACGTTTTGTTAAGTTCTTTGGTTTGATGGTTCTTCTCCTTCCACTCTGATCCAAGATGGCGACCACTGGGGCAGAGAAGTGTCTGGCGTTCCACACTAACTGTTTTGACCGTTACGTCTGGGTTCGTACTCGCTGCTTTGTAAATAACAGGTTGTAAGTATGAACGTGTGCAAACTGAGACACGACACCGTACAGACCTGCACAACGTGAGGAACATCTACAGCTTTTATATTGTATGTAGAGCATTAAGATGGTTGACGTGGAGTATTTTTACTCTTCCAGACCCTGGATCCGATGCAGGTCAGAGTGAAGTAAAAACCCTTCAGGGACTAGTTTTGGAGAAACTCAACCTGACATTAAAGCTCAGGCGTCGTCAGCGTGGACCGAACGCTGCCTCCAGTCTGGTTACGCTCTGACTGGGCGTGGTTTCATGGTTGACTGGTTTACGTGGCGTTAACGTGGATCAGGTGGAGTCACGGTGACGTCAGCTCGTGGTTTAGTCTGTGGAGAAAATGAACAGTTGAAATAACATGTTGAAGAGCAGTGACGAGTTCACATGACTTTAATCCACAAGGTCTGCAGACGTTAGGAAAGACTTTAGAGACACAGTGAGAAACTGTTCATTATCACTGAACAAATATGAACTGAGAAAAAATACAAAGACTTGTAGACGATGAACGAGAATGAAGAAAAGATGAAAAAAATATCAGATATGAGGATTTGAATGATATCACACATAAAAACATATAGAAATAAACATACACGGTATAAACTAAATAAAAAAGAAGAAGTATGTTTAAATATTAGATAAAATACAATTAAAAAGGATCAATGATAATGTTAATCATCGTTTTATTTGACGGAGTTTCCTAAACCTTTTGGGAAACAGGTCCTTTAATAAACACAAATCCTGGAACGTTGAATGTGATTCTTCTGACTTAACGGATCGTGCTTGTGTTTTTTTTGGTTTCCTTTACTTTGTGGAGTCTTTCCTTCCCTCCGGACATGTTTAAACGTCGACTTCTTCCACGTGTCTGCTCTTGAACGTGCAGCGTCTCGTCGTTCAGACAAGATGAGACACGAGTTTATTTAGGAAATGACATCGATGTGGTTTTTTGACTCAGGCTTTTGATTTGATCAGTATTAGTTAGATCAGTAGTATTTTGTAGCGACGAGGCCTTCAATCAGGTTTATGTGTTTCTTATTTCAGGGACGATGAATGGACATCACTGATGTTCTTGAACTGACTCGTAGACCATGGAAAGACACCACTGAACAAACTGTGTCTTCGTTCACTTGTGTAAAAGCAGCTACAACGTGGGTCTGTCCCGGATCAGGATCTGGATCTGGATCAGGATCAGGATCTGGATCTGGATCTGGATCTGGTTTGTAGAACTGTTGACAGGATTCTTCTCCTTTGGGAGACACTGAGACACGTTTTCTCTGACGTGAAGCTGTGAATAAAATCCCTCTCACGTCTGTCCAGAAACTGATCCACACCTGAAGCAGCTTTTCACTTCGTTTCTAAATCCTTCATATTCGACGTTGGTTCCTGACTTCAGTTCTGAACACGTTTGGTTTCTGCTCTGATCGTTCGTCCTCTTGTGTATCTTCAGAAACCACTGAATCCACATAAGGATCAAGAAGCTGATTTAGAATGTATACACATATGTTTGTTCAAATGGTTTTGGAACCATTCCAAAGTCTCTCCTTTTCCAGGTCACTCTTTTTCCTCTTTTTAGTGAACTTCTTTTCCGTCCAAACGCTTCTGGGGCCTCAGTGGAAAAGGCGTGTAGATGACATGTCACAGTAACCTCAGTCCTTCTGGTGCCTCCTCTTTTCCTTCAGGCGCCTCCTGGTTGAGTCGTGCGCTCTTTCTCCTCGTCCTCGGCTCAGAATGTGGTTTCATCTGCGTCTGAACGGACTGGAAGAAGACGTGTAGACGAGAGAAGGACAGATCAGTTCCGTCGGTCATGTGAGAGAAGGAGACGCGCATCTCCAGCCGCCGGTTTCCTCCTTCAGTGTGTTGACGCGCAGCGGATCGCGGACAGAGATGGAGCTGCTGCGCCCGGAGCGGAGCGTCCTGCCCCGGCTCCGCGTCCTGCCCCGGCTCCGCGTCCTGCCCCGGATCCGCGTCCTGCCCCGGATCCGCGTCCTGCCCCGGCTCTGCCTCCTGCCCCGGCTCTGCCTCCTGCTGCTCGGCTTCTCCGTGTCCGCCTCGGCCGCCTGGGACCTGGTCCTGCTCCACACCAACGACGTGCACGCCAGGGTGGAGGAGACCAGCAAACACTCCGGGAGGTGCGGAAGCAGCGGGGACTGTTACGCCGGCGTGGCCCGGAGAGCCACCGTCATCAAGAGGATCCGCAGCACCGAGAGCAACGTGCTGCTGCTGGACGCCGGAGACCAGTTCCAGGGCACAGTCTGGTTCAACTTCTACAAGGGCGCCGAGGCTGCGCATTTTATGAACAAACTGCGCTACGATGCCATGGTAAGACCCGCATCACTCTGTCACCAAAGCCTGTTTCACTGAATTACGTGAAAAGAGAGTGTAAAGAGCCACGCGGGACGTGGTCACGTGTTTCCAGAAGGTGCAGGATTTCATCAAGTCATGTGAATGTTGTCATTTGGAGTCTGTGATTAGTTATCAGTGAAAGATCAGCAGAACCTGAGGTGTACTTCTTCTCTTTCTGCATTAATCACCTTGAATCCTCCTCAATCTGGATCTTTAATCACAGCCTTGATGCTGTGATTAGGTTCAGATTTGATGAACTGTGCAGCTCTACCTCCTACCTCTACCTCCAGGTGTCGTGAGGTGTTTCCTCGTGGACCTGGTCTCTGTGTGCACATGTTGCTTCAGCTGTGGTCTGGACTGGTCAGAAGCGTAGGAGTTGAGATGTTTCAGGTCGTCTTTTCTTTTCAAGTGTTTCTTTTTTTTTTTTTTTTACAGTTTTCATCAAGCTGTAATTGATCAAATCTTCAACTGTGGATCTTCTTCTCCAGAAGTTAAAGACATGTTGTATCTTAGATCAAGTCATGAACAGTTCAAAAGTCACGACTTCTTCAACTCAGCGTCTTTTCACGAATCACTCGTTTTTACAGTAAAATCAGCTTCTCGACCCGTTTTCAAAGACCAACGTCTGAAAAACTAGTGAAGATCTAAGGCTGACGCCGTGTCTGGTGTTTACTACGACTGATGACATTATTATCTGAAAGTATGAAGTGAATCGGAGACGTTCAGTCTGGAGGCCTCTGGTCATTTCTCATGGACTCAACTTTACGAGGTTAACATTGTCTTATTCACATATTTTTACAGATGCGTTCACGGTGCCTGGTCGTCGACTCCTGTAAGAACATTAAATCAAACTGTTAAAACCTGTTAACATTGTGAAGTATATGAAGTGCACTTTCCACCACATCCTAAATCAGGTTTTGACCAGAGGAGCTGAAGATAAAAGCGCGTGGACTCGGTGAAGGCCAGTGATGTATGATCCCAGTCTAAAGGCCTGCGTTGGTTTTAATTTGCTTAATGGCAGCGACGCAGATCAAACGGCTGCTCTCTCTGTGCCCGAGTTAGAGAAAGTACTTCCATTTTAAATCACGCTCTGCAGAAATCATTAGATGTTCAAGTGCTTTACATCTGTAGGAGAAGTGTCCTCATGAGAGACCTGAGTGATGAGTTCAGGAGGTTTTAATATCACTTCACACAGAAGAAACTGTCCTGAAATAAAACCAGGTCATCTTTTATTTAGCAAAAAAAAAGACTACATTTGTTAAACGTAGAATAAAGTTGAGCGGCTTCTCCCTCTTGTGTTTGTTTTGTGGTAAAATGTTTCTGCTTTTTGAGTCTTCTATGTTACGATCGCTCTGAACCAGGTCTGGTTTTAACATCAAACTCTTCTTAAAATGACAAAACATGCTTCATTTTTCTTAATTTCCCAGAAACGTGTCTTTTTTTTTACTCTCTTTTTGTAACTAAACCCAGATGTTCCAGTCGCAGAACAAAAATGAAGCTGAAGGTTTTCATCTTCGAATACTTTTCGAGTTGGGGTCTTGTCCTTGTGACCTTCTCCTTGACCTTAATGATCTGTAAATGTTCATTTATTTCAAAACTCTCGTATTGGATGAAGGTTGTACTTGAGAATAATGATAAAAAGCTGCCGTTCGCCGTCTCTCAGTCTCATCCTCTGCGTTTTCCAGGCTTTAGGGAATCACGAGTTCGACAACGGCGTGGACGGACTCATGAAGCCCTTCCTGCAGGAGATCAAGTGTCCTGTTCTCAGCGCCAACATCAAGACCGACAGAACCCTGGAGTCGACGTTCGGGACCTCGTATCTGCCCTATAAGATCTTTACGGTGGGGGGTCAGCGGGTCGGCGTGGTCGGATACACGTCGCAGGAAACGCCCGCTCTGTCCGAACCCGGTGAGCGATGGATGGATGTGGTTTGTGTTCATCTCGTTCTGCTCAGTGTGTGAGCGTTTGCAGCTGTGAAAGTGACCTCGTTTCCTTCTTCTTTCACATGTTGAACTGACCCACAACTGTGGGAAAGAGCTGAACAAACTTCTACTGCGTCGTCTGTAGTTTTTAGAGCATATGTTCATAATTTTGAAGGAAAAGACGTTCTTTACAGGAAGTAGTGACAGCGTTTATGTCGACGTAACGACTCAGAAACAAGAGAAAACGAGATAAAACAAGATACATTTAAAAGAAAAGCTAAAAACAAGATAAAAACTCCTCGAATTTTACACGTTTAAAACAAGAGTAAATGCAACTGAATCATAGGTGATAGCGCTGGTTTCTTCACCTTTAATCACGTTACTGTTTGATAGATTGAGTCGATAAATTCTCCTCAAACAGACGTCGACTCGTCTCCACTTCCACTTATGTCAGTGTAGAGAAGATGAACACGTTTACTTCATCTACACATCGATTAAAGGTCTGAATAACATGGATCAGAATGAGTTTCTAGTCAGATACAACAACTCAAACATCACTCAGACTAAACCTGGTCGGAGTTTGGTTCTAACTCAGCGTCGATGGTGCTTCTACCTCAAACATCGTCGTGATCTTTTCTCCACATCTGGTCGACGTCGACAGAGTCATGGAATAAACACCAGCTGAGAAGTTTTCACTAAACAAACTCAACTGTATCTGAGACGCTTTCACTCAGTTCATTGTTTGTTGTTCATCATTTATTCTGTCAATGTCCAGGAACAAAAAAGCCTTTCTCGACTTTTGTTAAAGACTTAGATGCAGGGAAAGAAAAGTTAGGGATTTTTCAATAAAAATCTATAATTTGACATCATTTCCAACTATTATTATAAAAGATCTGTGTAAAAAGCTTAAAAAGGAAAGTAAAGAAATCCTTCAGCTGATGTTTCTAGTTTGTGTCTAAACTCTTCATCTGTTTCATCACGTTGTCCGTTAATAACAGCGTTAGTTTGTGAAAGTCGTCCTGATCCTGATCCTGGTCTGGTCCTGTCCCGTCAGGACCTCACCTGGACTTCCAGGACGAGATCAGCGCCATCCAGCTGCAGGTCGACAAACTGCAGACGCTGGGGGTGGATAAGATCATCGCTCTGGGTCACTCGGGATTCACCGTGGACAAGAAGATCGCGGCTAAGGTCCGAGGGGTGGACGTCGTCATCGGAGGACACACCAACACCTTCCTCTACACAGGTAGGGGGCGCTGTGTTCATCTTCCGGGTGTTTTACTGTCATTTTACTGGACGTAACGACAGGATGTTTGTCTTTTCTGTGGTTTTTACGTTGCTTGTCGACACTAGAGCTGCAGCTGTCAATCTGTTAAATGAATCGATGGGTTGAGAACTTCTCTCATTCCAGCTTCTTAAAAGTCAACGTATTCTGGTTCTTTCCTCCTCTTTGGGTTGAGGACGTCACTTTGAAGGTGGTGTCGTCAGTATTTTCAGAGACCTTCAGCTCAGCGTTTTGCTTGTCTGTCTTGGTTCTCACGTCCCTTTGTTGAAAATATTAAAAGTTGTCATTTCTAATGTGACTCCGCTGAAGGTTCTGCATCTCATGGAAGCTGTGGAGAAGGAGCTCGTCTTCGTCCTCGTCTAAAAACGTGTCTGTGTCTGTGTTTTCTCCTGATGAGAGGAAACTGTGAGTCTTCATGAGGATGTTTTGGTCCTGAGTAAACATGTGGTGGAGTCTGGTGTCCATAAATAACTCTGCGGCGTTCTAGATAAACATGACGTTTCTGTTGATTTATGACTTAAACTCAAGTATGAACTGATGAGACTGTGGTGTCAAAGGTCAAACATGAAGAACGTTTCACTGGAATCAGACATTTCACCAAAAACTCCATTTAACACCTTTTATTAAATGCGTTGAAGGTTTTGTGTTACGAGTGTGGATGAACGGAGCTGTGTGCGTCGTGTTTTCAATACTCTTTAAGTCTCTGAAGTTTCACATTTATCTTATGGTCAATGAGTCACTTTTTCCATTTTCTCTTCTTCTTAAATGTCACAGTTTAAATGAATGTTTGTGCAACAAACTTAGAAAAGTCTTAAAATCTTCTTTCTGTCTTGTCTTTCTGTCTTGTCTGTCTCTCTGTCGTCTCTCAGGAACCCCTCCTTCCTCCGAGGTCCCTGCCGGTCCATATCCGGTCCTGGTGAGGTCCGATCAGGGCCGGACGGTGCCCGTGGTTCAGGCCTACGCCTTTGGAAAGTACCTGGGTTTCCTGAAGGTGACGTTTGACGATAAGGGCGACGTGGTTCAGTCCAAAGGCAACCCCATCCTCCTGAACAGCAGCGTTCCACAGGGTGAGGACCGACCTGTCGAGTGCATCGACTCCTCAAAGACTTTGTTTTACTTGGACGGTTTCTTTTTTCCTCCCTTTGTCTTTACTCATTCCTTCCTCTTCTTATCGTGTTGAGTCACATTAGACGTGTTATAGTCACTAAAACCAAGATGAAAACAGCAGAAACAGAAACAAACCTTTGTTCGTTCAGGTCCATCGTTGTATATAAATGTCCTCCTCTGCTTCAGACTGAATGTTCCTTCATGTATTAAATAGATTCATATGTTGTGGTTCAGACCCAGACGTTCTGGCCGATGTTCTGGACTGGAAGAGGAGTCTGGCCAACTACTCGGCTCAGGTGGTGGGAGAGACTCTGGTTTTCCTCAACGGCAGCGCTGAAGAGTGCAGATATCGAGAGTGTAACCTGGGAAACCTGATCTGTGACGCCATGGTGGGTCTGCGTCAGGTCTGGGACGTCGGCGTCTTAGATCCACGTTAACTCGTCAGATCTTCTTTTTGGAGGAATCATACACATCATGTCATTGGTTGCTGTTCATTTTAAATGTCCTGTTTATCAGAGTATTACAGTATTTTACAGAGCGTTGCATTATGAGCTGGTATCGTTACCGTGTCTCGTTTGTCATAAATAACGACATGAATGGACGACTTCAGACAGTGAAGAATCAGTGTAAGTCTGGATCTGCTGGTCCAGGTTCTGAACCGTGACGTGCA